>JAZAVK010000194.1:0-64133 GCA_037954305.1 Neonectria magnoliae
TCTCGCTCTCCTCAGCACCCTCTGGCCGGGGTATCATCATAAAGGCCGCCATGCATGTGATCCTGTTCTGCGTCTCATACGTCCCCAGCAATTTTCCCAGTGGGCTACCCGCCTTGGCTTCCTTGGTCGGCGTTGCTTTGCTGTGTGCCTGGGTCAACTCGGCGCTCGTCACGCGCCACAGCCGGATCCGTCCGTCGCTGCTACCGCCCGCCACGTATAGCACAGTCGACGACTCTGCGCTCTTGATCACCACGAAGTCCTTGATTCGGCCGTTGACACCGCCCTCTTTTCCGCCAATTTGGGCCACCAGCTTGCCAACAGGCAACGGTGGTGAGGCCTTCTTCTTGTCCTTGCTGTCCTGGTCGTCCGTCTCCTCTGGCTTCCAAAGGTCTTCATCCTTAGTCGAGAAAAAGAGAATTCGGCCGTCCTCCGTCGCCAACGCAAGTAGGTTCAGGCCTGACTCTTCATCTGCCGTAACGTAGAAGAACTGGTGGATCTTGGTCCGAATCGCACCCATTATCCGGCATTTGGGCACACTGTCCATCCCGAACACCACAACATCACGTTCAAATCCGACCGCAAATTCGTCGACTCCGTCCACATCTCCCCAAACCACCCGTCGGCCCTCGCCAGTTGCGTGTCGTCCCTCTCCTGCTTCCTGGAGCATGTTCTTGCTGAAGTTGAGCACACCTGCCTTCTTGCCAGTCACTAGGTTCCACAGTCGCATTGACCGCTCTCCCTTGCTGACGCTGATCATCAATTTCATGCTGGGGTGGATAGCAAAGTCATTGACACCGGACGGCGTGCCTCCAAACGGAGCCGTGTCGCCGCTCGGTCGACCCATTGCTTTGGCGATGGGTGTCTTGATATTGCTCAGCAGAGACCAATCGCGTGTTCGGGTAACGGCAATATTGGAATCCTCGCTAGACGAGAGTAGTTTCGACCGGGTAGGGAAATGTAAGGCTGTCACCGATGATGAATGGTGAAGCAGCGTGCCCACCTCTCGGTTCTTGGGGTTCTCGAGAATCGGTCGTGGGGCCACCTTGGCCAGGGTTTCTTGGTCTTTTCGGCTCGGGGGATGCGCCGATAGATTGAAGACGTTGATTCTCTCGTCGGTACTTCCTGATGCGAGCATCACCTTCTGAGTCTGTCCTGCGACGGGAAGCGAAATCGGCGATACCGCGACGCAGCGGATGGCCGAAGTATGAGCATTGAAGAGGAATGTGTCGGCGAACTCGATCTTGTCCTTGGGTTCAATCGTTACCGTTAACCCGTGCAAGATTCGGTCGTAGGATCCCACCACGATCTGGATCGTTTCGGTGGCAGTCGTCGTAGGAGCGGGAGTTCCCTTGACCGGCACGACTGTCTTCGCCTTCACAGTCTCCTTTGCTGTCGCCTTCGCCTTCCTAGATCCATTTGCCTTCGCTTTTTTGCTGGAAGTAGGCTCAATGGTGGACTCGCTCTGCGCGACGGCTTGTATCTTTCTCTTGGCCATGGTGTATTGTGTTGTGTCGTTGTGTTGGTCTGAGGTAGGGTCTGACGAAGCTGCGATGTGCCAGTTGGGTGCCAGAGAAAAAAAAACCGGCGAGGCACTCAACTGATAAGATAAGACAGCATATTACGCATAACCCCGTCTTCCGCATAGCAGCCAAAAAACCACCAGCCCACCAAAGAATGACATCACAGCGAACTCCCGATATTATGGGACAAAGATAATTTGTGATACGCGCTCGAGTTTATTCAATTGTAAGTGATATGTCAACAGTGCAGATTCATCACCATCACCAGATACATTTTCGGCCATCATCGCCCAGTGCGTCCGCTTTCAGAGCCGATATCCCGCTCTACCATTTCAATTGAGCCAAGACTCGGAAATCGCTTCGAAAAGTCCTGGATGTAGTCGTCCTTTTCCCTGGCTGTCATATCTATCACAGGTCTTCCTGGGAGATCAATTCCAACGAGAATCTCTGACGAAGGGGCCGGCTGTCTCTGTTTAGGAGGCGAGGCGGGACGATTCCCGGTGGGGAGACTGTTCAGATGAACTGGCTTCTTCGGGGCCACTGGCTTAGTTGGGGGCTTCGGAGCAAGGGCCGGGGGTGCAGATGCTGAGCCGGTAAGCCCATCTCCGGTCGCCATTGGACCTCGAGACTGCGAAGAAGGCTCGACCCGAGACTTCGAAATGACCAACGGCTTCCTGGGGACTCCAGGGAGAGACCGTTCAGGCTTGGTACCAGAGTCAAGGCTGTCTGTGTATTTCCCGTAGCCCTGGGCAGTGCGTGACGGACTGGGGGGTCGCTGCTCTTCGCTGAGCAAGCTTTGTACCCGGTTCTGGATGCTAACTGCACGAGAAACTCCACCGATGCTCTTCGGTGGCACCGTCGGTTTAGTGCCACCGGTGGCAACGCGCCTTCGATATTCAGCTTGCCCAGCAGCCACACGCCGCTCCTCTTCGAGCAATTGAAGACGTTCCATATCGCGTCTCATCTCAGGTGTCATGGCATCTTCATCCTCGTGGACGTGACCATCATCGCTGCGGCCATCAGTTGCTTCGGAGCCCGCGATGGGAGTTAGGTCACGACGTCCGACGTCTTTACTAGGCGATGGAGTTCTTCCGCCACCATGGCTGCTCGTAGGGGCGCTGCCTTCGAAGCGCTTAAAGGCATCGCCAAACTTGCCCGCTAAAATATTCTTGTTTCCAGATAAGGAGGTGAGGCTAGACCGTTTGCTTGACCTGGCCCTGTCTGAATCCTCCATGCTTCTTAAGAAATCCAAGTCACTCGATTGCAGACGTGCATCCTCATCACCCGCAGGATCTAGACGGGGTGATGGGGCTTGTGTGGGGTACTGTGGCGATGGTTGTTGCACCGATCGGCTAGGTGGTCGTGCTGCCGACTCCTTTTCACGTAAAAAGTCAAGAGTAGTGGACTCCAAGTTCGTGCTTGCAGGGCGCTGACGGTTGACGGGCGGGTTCGCGCGAGGAGTTGGCTCAAGGAAGTCGGCACGAGGGCGTCCGCCCTCCAAAGACGGCCTCGATGATGACGGGTGTCGTACATGAGCAGACTGTCCTTGATAGGAACTTACTCTTGGCTTGGTTGCGGAGAGTGTGTCTTCGGTACTCCATTGCCTCGTAGGCTGTTCAGGCTGCCTTGGCATGCTAGTTGAACGAGTGAGATCTGAAGATAGACGTTGACTAGATCTGTCTATGTCTGCGTATGGCTCAGGTGGGGGAGTGGCCGTCATGGTGCCGGTAGATACATATCTTGAACTAGATTGAGAAGAGATGGCTTGAAGCTCAGGGTTGTTGCTGATAATAGACTGAGCTCGGCTGATTTCAGGTCTACCAGTTGTAGAGACCTGAGGCACAGGGTCTGAAGGCGGCGACGTGATCGCAGGTTGGTGTGGAACGGGTGTAACAGAGTGTGGCCTCGATGCTGTTCTCGAGTGAGATGGCGCCGGTTGAGATGGCGCGAATGCCTGATCGGCCAGCCTTTCAGTAACTCGCTGGTTAAGATCTGCCGGCGGCGCTTGTGACTGGGGCGAAGTCGGGGAGTTGTCGAAATCAAATTTTGATCCTTGGTCATGCAACAATGAAAAGTGATCCAACGTAGGGAAGCGTGATGAAAGCTCATCGAAACCACCGGGTGGGGTGGCCTTCGTATCCAAGGCAGCGAAGGGATCTCCATCAGTCCTCCTCATGGGAGACAGATCTTGCTTCTGCGTCGGCTTGACTGCAGCCGGGGACGCTGTTGTTGTTGGACGACCTCTTCTCATGGGTTTGACCTCAGGTATAGCCTGCGTTTCCGGCGCGGCCCTGGTGAAAACGGCGCCAACAACTGGCGTCGACTCCGACTTGGGGTCTCTGGATGAAGAGATCTCGCTTCGCCCAGACTCAGTGTGAGAACGGCCAGCATATATCTTTCCGAGGAGTCAGTGCTCAACATCCGGGGTCAGTTTTTAATTAGAGCACTTACATCGTGAATAGGAACCTCTTTTCCTTGCATAGCACAGCCTTCCTTCAGAACTTGGTAGATGGTTGGTCTTGCTTGCATGTTTTCTTTCAACATTGAGGCTGCGACTGTCAGCGAGGGGCAACGAAAAGTAGAATCGAGGGATGGTACCAATCAACTTCTTAAGACGGTCAGAAAACACTGGGTGGCTAGGGAACCTGTAGCTGGCGTTCAGGATAGCCAATTGGCCCTGATCTTCAAAGGGCGTTGTATAGTAGCAGAGCTTGTACAACAGAACTCCCAGCGCCCAGATGTCCGACTTCTCGTTCATCGGTTGCTTTCGGTATACGTCGATCATTTCAGGGCTCCGGTATTGAAGGGTAGTGTGCTTCTGGACATCTTCGTCCATTAGACGGCACTCAACCACGGTGGTAGGGGCGGGCTGTGGAGGCGAGGCGGATCCAAAATCACACAGCTTAAAGCGCTTAACCGGGCCGTTGGAGTTGATGAGAACATTCTCAACCTTGAGATCGCGGTGGAGCAAGGCGGGCTTGAGGTAGTGCATGCACGCGACACCCTCGGCAATATCAGTGAATATGTTGAGGATCTCGGGCTCGGTCAGCCGATGCTGCAGTCGGGTATTCATGAAGTCGATCAGGCCGCCACCGCTGCAGAATTCCATGAGCAGAAAAACCTCGTAGCCACCACCGTGAAGCTCGGAGGCGTGAGAATCGATGTATGTCACGATCGGTCGGTGTCCCTTGAGGCGCTTCATGGTCTCGACCTCGATGCGCATGCCCCGCAAGGCCTCCTTATCAGGGACGGCGACTCGCTTAAGGACAGCCAGGTCGGTGCCGTCGACGGGCTTGGGCATCTTGACAAGATAAACGTGGGCGAAGCCGCCCTCAGACAAGTACTTCTGGATGACGACACGGTGGCCGCCGACCTGAATCTTGGTGCCAGGGGCGAAGGTGCCAGCAGGGGCACCAGGGCCCGGCGCGGACACGGGGGCGCCGTAGGGAGCATGGTGATGCTTATGGGCGAGATGGGGCGGCGGATGGTGGCCGTGGGAAGGCATCTCGACGGAGGGATTTTATAGAGGACGGGGGAGAATCGGCGGGTTGGATGGGGGTTCGAAGGATCGTGAGGGCGGGTGATGGTGAGCCCGCCAGACAGGGAGCCGAGTCGCTAAGCGGCTGAGGATGGAGGGATCGAAGGGGCCCAGGGGGAGCGGGGACGGGGCGAGGGCGGGTTTTATCGAAACAAATGAATGGCGCCGTTGGAGATCAAGGCATTGGCTCAAGCACAACCAAGTGGTCGAGGTGTCAAGCCAGGCGCATCGTCGCAGGCAGAGGCAGAGGTTGGATGCAGAAACATATGGCCCCTTGGGGATGTTTTGGGATGGAACGTGGGCCAGGTGTGGACGCTTGCCTAGAGCTCAGCCTCCCGAGACCACCTTTGTTGGACGCTTCCACGTTTCGGAAACGCTGGCGGGAGATGTTCGGCTAAACCGCCCGGAATGAGTACTCAGCACACAAGGATCTCGACGTCATTTTTTTTTTTTTTTGGTTGGGCTGGCAATCGCTTTGGTTATCGCTTTGGTTATCGCACTGGTTGTCGCTCTGGTTGTCGCTGAGGTTTGTGTTGATAACTTGGACGATCAAGTTCCAACACCAGCTTCAGGAACAATATCCGAAGGACTAGATAATTCAAAGGCCATATTATGTGGCCTTCTTTTTCTACCCACAAGAACTGGCGGGGCACCCTGACATTTCAGCTTGAGGCTCCCCTTTTGGTCACCGTACCCTGATGAAGCATGCCAGTCCGGTTCTCGCGTCAAAATACCAACGCCATGGGCCAGGGACGATTCCACGGCATTGGCACCTTGATGCTTAGGTTCACGGGGTCCATCCACAGACCTTAATTCGCCCGATCTCGTCTTGGCCGTCGCCACATTGGCCCAATCCCAAACCCCGGGCTCCCGGCTCTCGCATCCGTGTCAGGTCAGCCAGGAGACCCCCCCTATCCACCGCCAGATGAAATGTCCACCTTGAATCAGCCCAGCGTGCGAGCCAGCACTTCGGCACCGCCCAGCTCCCACGCCCCCAGGGCCCTGTCCCATTTCCTCACCCCTCAGATCTCGTCCTCTCGATTGCAAAGCTCCATCCGATCTATCTGACAGCTTTAGGTCCCGTCGAGACAAGCCAGGGGCCCAGCATTCGCCGCCCCCCCGGCGTGTTGCTTGCACTCCCCCAATCCACCATCCCCGGATTGACGGCTTCTTCCCACACACTCTCTCCAGGACGCGCGCTTAGTGGGACGCACGCTTTGCCGCGCTGCCGTCTTCCAGAAACCTTGGTGTTTGTCGTAACCGACTGCCCGACTGCCGACGTACCCAGCCGGTGGGTTCCAGCAGCGGCCCGTCCGAACCATACGTCACCCGTCCCATCACCTTAAACGTTGCTTGCCACTGCGCTGCTTGCTGCTAACGTGCTTTTTTCTTCTTTACTGTTTTCGTACTGTGGCTTTTGTCCTGCACTCGGACTCGGTCTCGCATTGTCGAACCCCCATCAAGCCCATTGCGTCTTGTTCAGTGCCAGAGCGTGATGCTTTGATCACTCCGCCATGCGAGTTTGACTCTGTACCGAACATGCGCCTCCACCAGAGCACGGAAATCGCCATGCTTTGTAGACTAAGTTGCCTGTCAGGTAAGGAGGATAAGGTAAGCTCCCAGCCACCATCCTCCACCACAACCCTCCGTCACAGCCCTCCATCACAATCGGAACCTGCCAAGGGTCTCCACCACCCAACCCAGCCCGGCTTGCCTGCTGACCTCATTCCAAGGTCACGGCACTTCACCACGAGCGATATGCTGCCGGGTCAGGCGTCCAGCCCACTTGTTCTCCCGTGTATCCGTATTGGCGTTCCCCATTCCCTCGAGAGATGGACCTTTGTCGCCCTGCTCAGCCTGTTTTGCGGCTTGAAACCCCGTCGCCTCTTCGCTCATCCCCGTCCAGACGAGACCTGCATGAACCCTGTAGCCCACCCGTCCGCCGACCATTTATTACCGACGTTGCACCCTCTTCTTTTCATCCTGATTCTCACTCTTTCTTCTCCTTCTTACAGCCTGCCAAACAACTCCACCATTGCTCTGCTTCTCGCTCGCTATCCTCAGCGCTTTAGACTGCGAATTGCCGTTTAGAACATCACATCAACCTTCGACCCGTCACTTACACCGCGACAATGCCCGCTTCCTCAACGCCGGCACAAATGCCCCGCCAACCCGCGCCCGTCGCACAGCCGACCCGCAAATGGAGCACCGACCAGCCGGTACGTCCCCTTCTGCCTCCGGTTAAGCACCGTACTCTCAGCTTTGGTGCGAACATAATTCAGAACATGCCGATTAACGAAAAATCATTAACAGCGTCCGTTTGAACCTATGGCTATGGAGACTCAGCCCACTGTTGGCCTCCGTGGTGGTAAAGACGGCGGTGTATGTGCACCTTTAACGCAAAACTTCCTTCTCTTGCTAACCCATCTTCTTCTCCTCAGGCTATTTGCTGCGGTATCTGTGCTGGACTCTGCTGTTTCGAGTGCTTGGATTGCTGCTGCTAATTGACGACGGGCTCTGGCCTTTACTTCGGCTTTCTTGGAGGGAAACTACCCTAAAGGAAGACTAATGTGATGATGCATCTGGGCTTTATCCCCTGTCATAGATCGGGATGTCTTTTACGGTTAATGATTGAGTAGTACAAATGAGCTTTAATAGGTAACGGTTCTTAATTGCTTGCGGACTTTATTGTGAAATTTTGTTGTCCTGTGGTTGATGGATGCGTTTGGGTGTTACCTTAGTACTGCCGTCACACCAAGTGCTATCGCCAACAACTTTATACCACAACGGATTCAAGCCGTCTTACTACCTCTTCATAATACTTCATGGACAGCCGTTCTGCCACCTCACCCTCCGTCTCGTCATCGCCATCCTTCAACCCAAGGTCTTCACCGCCCGTCAAGCACTTGCGAGTCGCCTTTTCGAACTTCTCGCCCATGTCGGCGCCCACGGCCGCGATCCGATCTTCCGTGAGCAGCTCCTCGCGGACCCGGCGCACAAGGTCGGGCCGGCCCCGGGCGCGCCGCAACTCGATGCCGAGAACCGTCTCGACTGGTCGCCAGTGGGCCAGCTCGACGAAGATGACGCCCAGGCTGTAGATGTCGAAGCTCTGCTTGGAGCGCTCGCGCTCGTGCCGGCGGTTCGACTGCGTCCGCGGGTGGCGGTACATGTCGTGCTCGGCGTCGACGCCGGGGGTGTCCGTCATCTCGTCCGAGCCGCCGGGCCGCGAGAAGTCGAAGCCCGAGAGGTACGGCTGCCGGAAGTCGACGTGGCCCTCCCGTGTGCGGAAGAAGATGACGTTGTGGCTACGCAGGCCCTTGTGTAGCCAGTGCACGGCATGGAGGTACAGCAGACAGTTGCTGACGGCGTGTGCGAGCTTGATGCGCTCCGTAACACGAGGCTTGCGGACCCGCGAGTCCTGGAGCAGCTCGCGCAACGATACGGGCGGGAGCGACGTGTGTAGGTTGACATCTGCCGGACGCTCAAATATGAGACCGAGCCGCCGGTCGAGGATATCTACATCGTCGTCTGGCACGTCGGGGTCGGCCTTATCGAAGAAGCCCAGGCAATGGGGGGTTCGAAACGCCTCCAGCTTGGGGCTGTGATTCAGCAGCGCAGCGAGTTTGCGAACCCGGTCGATGGCGTCGGCTTTGGAGAGTGAGCCCGGCTGCGGGCCTGAGTTATCGTAGTCTTTCCACTCGATCCATACCTTCTTCTTGCCCTCAGTCGTTTTCATGATGGCCTCGCACCGCGGGGCGTTGGAGTCGTCGACCTCGGGGTCGAGTTCGATGAGAGACTTGGGCACATACAGAACCCGCTGCTGACCTGGGCGTGCCAGCTCGAGGAACTTGGCGGCCACGTCGTCTATCAGGGTTGGAGGACCTGACTTGGGATCGATGGTCTCGTTGAAGGCCTTGAACTTGGCTAGCTTGGAGAGCTGCCTCAAGGCATCGGCGTTGACTTCTCGCTCGAGCTTGGACATGGGAGACGGGCCGACGGGAGTGCCTGCATCGAGCTGGGATTTTAGGGCCAGCACGAGGTGGCTCAGATCGGCAATTTTGTGGTGGAGGAGCAAGACGCCTCGGTTGGTGTCCTGTACCGTGTGCCGAATTTCGACCTGGAGGGAATGGTCGAGGATGTTGGTCATGTTATCATTCAGGGAGGAGAACTTGTCCAGCAATACCTCGAAGCCGTCCTTGTCGAACGAAACCCATCGTAGTCTAGTGAGGCTCCCGGCAGACTTGGTCTTCAGCCCAATCATGGCTTTTTTGATAAAGTCTCTCTTCCTCTCGGCCATGGGGAAGTTGGCCTGTTTGGCGTCCCTCTCAGGGGCAGCCAAGATGTCATCGTCATCTTGGACGGTCTTGAGGTTGTTATGGCGGTGCTGATATTGAGTGAACTCGTCAAAGAGGCACTGCACCTGAACTAACAGGTCAAGAACGGTCTGGCGGTGCAAATTGAAGATGTTGGAGTTAAGGACCTTGTCCTGGTTCTTTGCGTCTAAATCAAGCAACCCGGAGGTCTCGCTCCAAGCGTAGAGGCGCTGCTGCTCCATGCGAAGGCGCAGGTTGAGGTACCTGCATTCATTTTCGTAACCAAGGGCTGTGACGAGCAGCTGGATCCCTGAACAAGAGGACGTATTAGGACAGGAAATACACAATTAGACATGTGCTTGTGCCATGCTTTGGGCCTGAGCCTCGGTATGAGCCACTAGGGAGCAAACGTGCCTTGAATACAGCTGGTATAGACTTGCAGGCCAATGGAAGCGACGCCTATGGCCAAGCCAGTGAGCGAGACGGGATCCATTGCCTAGGTATAGCACGAAGTAGACTACAGCAGAGCCAATAAGCTACGGTGCGGCAAAGGCCAGGGATGTCGTCTACACAGCCAACCCAGAGGGGGAGTTTGGAAGAGAGACAAAGACGACGGATGGGGATTAGGGACAAACGCCTAGAGTTTCGCCCACGCTGCTAGGGGACAGGGACAGGATAGCGGCTCACGGGGAGAGCGCGTGATGGGCACAAAACCCATTAGCACGTACGGAGCAGAATGGGGAGGGTTTGGTTGACGGGTTGGGCTGAAAGGACGTGTGCGAGCGAGGGGTTTTGGTCTAGGTGAGGATTTTTGGCGTAGCTCGGGTGTTTGTTGCTGGTGGGAAATGGGCCGAACAAGGTGTGGGGGAAGCGCGAGCGAGTGGCCGCAAGCAAGGATTGTACGGTGGGCGATCGCAATTGGGAGAGACGGCGGGAGAGAGAGGGGCTACGTACAGTACGATCTGTATGGATCATATCGGAAGATGGGAGAGGGTCCAATGTTGTGGTGGTGAAACAAGCGACTCGATCGAATGAGGAAGGCCTTTTTTTTTTTTGTCACAGCTCGGCTCATACGGATGGGTGCATGCGGCAAGACGTTGGGAACCGAGGGCTGCCCGGTATGCCTTGTCCGGTTAATGCGAGATAGCATCACGGCGACTGTATCGTTGACTACCGTTAGGGCAGGCTTTCTTCACCATGAGCACAGCAGGAGACCGAGAGCTGGACTAATAAGAAGCACGGAACTATAGGCATCGAAACGCTTCCCGGAATGAGACGGCCCAGTGTTGGAGGTTGACCTACCTATTTGGGGGCCGTTAGTCTAGTTAATTGACTTATTAGTCTGAGCGGAGGGGCTCTTTGTTTCTCATGTCCCTTGCCGTGGCCCCCAAGTGCGCCCTTGCAGGGCCCCCATTTCCCCTAGGGAAGGATTGGTCTTCTTTCGTTGCCATGAGGCGATGATGTCCATGTTCATCAATCCACGACCCGACATCCTGGAGGTGTGGATGATAGCTCCATCAAGAATGGGAATGATCAAACACGGACGGGTAGGGTGGAAGAGAAAAGGGACGAACGGAGAAAAAGAGGGAATCAGTCATGGATAAGAATAAAGTTGGCTTAGAGAGAGCAGAGAAGAGACAGAGAGGGTGAGAGAGAGAGAGAAGAAAGAGAAGGAAGGGAGCGGACGGACACAGAGACACAGAGAGAAACAGGCGGAACAGAAAGAGCGGAAGAGTGGAAAGTCGGACGCGGGTTTGGGACTCGAGCTTGAGGTCACCGAAATGAGGACTGTTTTGGTCTTTCCCATCTGTTCATCAAATGTTTGGGATCGGTTTTGTTAAGAGCTTCGTTGAACTCCGTTCCTTGGCACCCTCAATCAGGCAATTGACGGGGAGGTTCCGCCGTCCAATCATCTTAAGGTTATTCTCCTAAGCCCGCATGGTTGGTGACTTTTTCGTGCAGCATGAATTAATTGTTAAGGACACCGCTCTTCGAAATGGGCTTGGCTCTAGAACGCCGCCAAACGCCTTGCGGCCACTGCAAAGACGCAGACATGACATCATGCCGGATGCACAGTAGTAGCCTGGCCAAAAAAGCGGAATAGGGGCCCTGTAGAAAAGAAAAACCCCCATGAAATCGGTCCTCAACAAAGCCCATTGTCGGTGTAATGGAAGTCGCAGGTCGTGTACATCACATTTGACCGCTAGCGAGACGAAAAGCAAGGCACATCCCCCCCGGCTCGATATGTCATGGAATGTTACACGCAGACGGTGATTCCGGAGCTGAGAATTTGCATCGCAGGCAGCCACATAAGAAGCAACCGGACTGGTCCAAAGTCGGGATAGTCCCTAACCTGGTAACTTACCCGCCTACTTGCGTAGCGACTACTAACTGGTGGTGGACCGACGAAGAAGGCCAAAGAGAAGCATGACAAGACTGGGGGGGGGGGGTTTGGAAAGAATGATTCCTGTTGGTGGGGACTTCATTCGGAGAGCATGTATGCGAGATATGAGTTGGAGGAACACTGAGCAGAATTTGACCTGTGTGTTCGGGGTGATGGCTTTTCCAACGACGGGGGACCCCCCCTGATCTGAAAAGAGCGATGAGACTTGATGAGGGCTTGTCACTACGAATTGCGACGCAACCGCACAGACTAAACCGACGAGTCTTCGCTAGTAAGGGGACATCCCAGAGAGTCAGAGTCCTGACATCGCAGCTGACCCGTGTAGTCTTGCTTAGAACGGGTAGAGTTGTTGAAACGGAGATTGTGTAGAATGTGAGACCTGCTGAGAGGGTTGCGTCTGATACTTGTGTATAGGGCGGGTGAGATTGGATAAATAACGAGCTTGAAAAGTATTAGGTAGCTCTGGATGGTGATCGGCTGAATGATACCTACTGCCGTTGTTCACATGACATGCCAGAACATTGGATTGTCGTGATACATGTATCCGCCTGCAAAATAGTCGAATAATAGAAGTGATGATGTGACCCGTAGGACCGGGAAAGGAGCCATAGGGGCAGCAAGGAGCAAGGAACTGCAAACTGCAATCAGGGCCAGCGAAGATCGACAGAGAGCAATAGGAAGCTCCCTCCAAAAGGCGGGATTGTTCAAACAAGGTAGTCAGCTTGCAGGCATGACGAACGGCATCTAGAGGTCCATCGACCACTCACCTTACAGCCCGACTACCCAAGCATCGGCACCTGAGGCGCAAGCAGTGCAGTCCGGATGCAGAACCGAGAGACGGAGAAGAAGGCTGATGGTCCATGACGGCGGCGGTAACGGGTATGTGGCAGGGCATATCGCAGGGCATATCGTAGGGACGTTACAGGGGTACAGCAGAGTAGCGGTGACAGTACGTACCTGGCGGGTAGACATCGTGGCTCGAGACGCACCATGGTGACAAGAATGGACGATGGCTTGGGCTTGGAGAAGTGAAAGAGCTTCAGCCCCTTGCGCCATTTGCGAGGTGAGGCCGGGTGTGGATGGGAGACAGGCTCGTTTGGTGGAGGCGCATTGGCATCGCAGGCACACGAGGGATCATGAATGGAGCGTCCGCGTGGATGACCCTGTTATCAAGACACGACCGGGAGAATGTGTAGAGCTCACAGTCCGCCGTTTTGGCTGGGATGGATGGAAAAGCCATTGAAGCGACCATGCGCCGCAGCGCACCGCAGCGGCACCTGCACGGCGGCCCCTGGCGTATGACAGCTAGTGAGAGCTGAGGGATTCGTTGATGGAGGGCGGGCTAGAAGTGAGGTTTGACGAGAGTAAAACTGGCGGGCAGATGGACGATGGAGTCGGGTGGTTGTGGAGGAATTAGCGGACGCCATGAAAGCTTCAGTGGAGATCTGGCGGATCATCTAGCGAGGTGAGTGAGTGGCGGGGCCCTGCATTAGACGGGCCTGTACGTACCCGACTAGAGTTACAGGGCCGGTTGCATTACGCGGGGGGGTCCGCAGGGCTCTACTGCGCTAAATGGCCTTGCAAGGCTCCCTAAGCACAGGGCTCCCCAAGAGCCATCCATCGAGCGCCGCGCGGGCATGCCGGTGGCCCCGACTCCAAGGGCGTGAGCGTAGTCACTAAACTCCGGTCCATTCGCTCGGGATACTAACATCCAACTCCTCGCGATCCTTGGACACTCAAGCCGCCGCTGGCTCAACTTCAACTCACCCGCGGTGCCAGTGACGATGATTGGGCATGGTACGAGGCCAGCCAGTATCCGCGAAAGGAAGCCCGTGGATTGGTCAAGATACGATGCTTCCTGGCATATACGCGCGCACCAAAAGTCGGCCAGGTCGGTCGGTCATGGCCGATGCTTCGTACATAGTACTATTTACTAAGCTAAGCAGGTAGGCATGCTGCTTCTTGCGATCCTTTCGCAGACCCCCTCCCCCCTTCGGATTCCTTTGGAAGCCCTTGGATCCTGGTGCCGGTGGCACGTTGCACTTGCAACCGGGGGGGCCCAGAGTGAGGTGGTCTTGTTAGAAGTCCGCATAGCCAGCGAAGCCCAGCGGCCTTTCCTTCGCTGGACTGAAGCTAGGGCTGAAGCCTCCATGAGCGGGCAGCATCTCTTCTGCCCTCGCAGGCCGGGTGCTCCAACTCGTGGCGGAGAGTCCACGACCCCAGAGAGAGTCAGAGCGCTGGGCGCATGAGGAAAACCCACCTCCACCCGTGGATGGGGATGGGTTGGACGCGGCCGCTTAGTGGCCGGGGCGTCTCTCAATCTTGTCGTGAGACTTGCCAAATCTGACGGGTTCGTGGGTGCCAGGGGCATACCTTACTTAGGGGTTGTCCTGCAACACACGACGCACGCCACACGCCACTATCCACAAGTTCAAGTGGAGGGAGGGGGGAAGGGGAGGGCTGCTGGGGGATGGGCGGTAGTTGAGCTCCGACGAGATGGGAAGATGGGAAGATGGGCAGCTAGACAAGGTAGGAGGCAGGTCTAATAATTTACGTGCTTGGTAGCTGCAGGCCGGGCTGGGATGGAACGAGATATAGATGCCTCCATGTGCCCAGATCTCAACGACCTTTCCGCTGTCTTCATGAGCAACATCGCACACACCCACCACACACACATCACTTGGCATACTTGGCACACACAACCTTGTCTCTTGTCTTTCACTCCCACGACATTCATATACCCGCACCTTGGCCATTACCGGCTTGCACTTTTACCTCTTTTAGCATTCCTCACTTCCTCGTCGACTATATCCCCGACCTTTTTATTTTACCTTTTGAACTTTGGGGTCCCCGTCCGGCTTAGTCATTTGCCAAGCGGTTGAACAACTCCAACTTACAGCGTGTTCCAAATAAAAACAGCCACCAAGGCCAAGACCACCATCCCCCGGGCGCGCCTTCTTCATGAATGCCATCGTCCAACCTATGGGTGCACCCAACCCAACCCAGATCATCTACTCCACACCCACGCCGTCTCCTCCTCCGCTTTACCCTTACAACTTCTACGCCGACCTCCCCAATACCTCGTACGTGTGGTACCCGCCCGTCATGGATCATTCGCCGCCGCCGTATCTTCACAATCACTCCGTCGGCAAGGACATGGACTCATTCTCCGGCCCGGAGGACCCGCCCTCGAGCTCGGCTTCACCCAGCTCGCACATGCTTGCCCTCGACAGCCTGGCTTTCGCCGCGCCCTCGCCCTCTGGAAGCAATGATAACCGGGTGAACACACCTTCGGTCCCGGCTGCTTGTCTCGCTTGCGTGAGTTTCCCATTCCCTGCGCATCACTGTTGTGTTGTTTGCATTAGTCGCATACGTTACGCTGTAACCCGATTTACACCAAGTGCACCAAGAGGCTGACTCTATTTTCCTAATTGCAGCGCGGCAAGCACCTCAAGTGTGACGGCCAGACGCCTTGTTCCCGCTGTACCAGCGCCAAATGCGAGTGCATTTACGTCGCTTCCCGCCGTGGCTACAAGGGCCCGCGCAAAGGAACGGCTCGGAACCCCAACAAGCGCCATGCTTCGTCGCCAGCTCGTGAGTCTTCCTCAAGCACCGACGGCCAGGGCCTGCTCGGCTCCAACTATGGCGCTCCCACGGCCTCCTCCATCCCCTCCTCCTTCAACCCCACCATCCTCCTGCCAGAGAACGGCTCTGCCTCGCCGTTCATTGCTCCCGGCCCTTCTCCCAACAACTGCAATACCAATCTCGCCATGTACCAACCATTCGGCGCTGCTCGTGACCCTTCCAACATGGTTCTTGGTCACCACAGCACCCACATTCCCGCTCAAGTACCTGTGCCTACTCCAGGCGAACGATGCATCGACTCCTTCTACCACCATTTCCACGCCGCGCACCCTTTTGTGCTGCCCAAGGAATATCTCCTTCGGATAGCCAGGGAGGGCACCATCGAGCCTCTTCTCGCCGCCATGCGCTGGGTTGGCTCGCTTTACATTGAGGCTGGCCCGACCCGAAATAGCTTTTTTGATGAAGCCTATCGCGTTGTCTATGGATCTGGTCGTCCCAAGGACGCCTTCCTTGTCCAGGCTATGCTACTTCTTGTCATTGGCCTTGACGGCAGCTGTCAGCAGGAAAAGGCCCGGGAGATCCTGTCCGATGTCGAGCGCATCTCTGTTCAGATCGGCCTCAACACTCGACCCTTTGCGTCGCTCAACGGCCAAGGCATCCCAGCCCTCGAGGAGAGTTGGCGAAGAACCTGGTGGGACCTATATGTCGTCGACGCCATGATTGCAGGGGTCCACCGCACCACCAACTTCCTCTTGTACGACGTTCCCGCCGATGTTGCTCTGCCGTGCGAGGAATACCAATACCTCTCAGGTGTAAGCTCGACCCACACCTACAGCAACTACATGTGCTGACCTGTCAGTTTTAGCACATCCCCCAGCCACTGTACCTCGAGGATATGGAAGACAGGGACTTCTCTGGCGACGACCGAGAGTTCTCGTCCTTTGCCTATCGCATTCAATGCGCCCGCAACCTGGGAAAATTCATGAGAATTCCTCCTATCTTTGGGCCCGAGGACGAGAATCTCAGTCGCATTGAAGCTCTCCTCACCAACTGGCGACTGCACCTACCCGAGGGCAAGCGGGATGCGATCTATAAGGACGGCGGACTGGACGAGATGATATTTCAAGCACATATGATGATGCATGCCACATCAATCCTACTTCACCAGCCTCACTCACAGTTGGACTCGTCGCCAACTCGCTCTGTCAACTCATGCGCACCGCACACTCCGGTAATGTTTGGTGACGCCTTCAATGCCCACACCAAGCACACAATCCAGTCCGCAAATGAAATCAGCAAGTTGGTTACCCACCGCGTGCCGCTGCTGTCACATACGCACTTCTTCGCGTGCGTCGTGACGCTTTCATCAATTGTGCACCTCAGCAAGTGGGCACTCTTCTTCATCCCCCACAACGACGACAACCTCCGTCAACAGATCCGCCTAAACATTGGCGCTCTGGCGAAGATGTCTCAAGTGTGGACCGCGGCGGATCGCGCAAGCGGTCAGGTTAAGGGCGTCGCACAAGAGGTGTACCGCGCCAAGAAGCAGCAGCAGTTGACGCCTCAGTACTGGCTGGGTCTGACTCAGGAGGAGGTGATGAACAGCATTGCGACCGATGAGTCCATCATCAACGACATCGAGAACATGCACAACTTGGATACGATGACCAACATGCTGGGTTGAGCCGCATGCGGGAAACCGAGACGACCCACCTGGGGTACAAGAGGCTACGGCAATTCCACGCCCAGATGCATCGAATCTGCCTAAATGAATTGTTACATAGAAAAGGAGTGTTAAGATATGCTATTTTGAGACTTGGCAAAGCTATGATGGTTCAAGGGGAGACAAAGTATAGATGTGTAGGATTTGGATGTATTCATGGGATTGGCGTTGGGGACTTGGTTATAATACCAGCGTGGCTCGAAGCCGGAAACTTGGGTTGCTTCATCTGGATTGGTATAATCTAGATTGATAGAATAGTTGGAAAATTCCGAAAGGCGCATGTTTTCTTACTCTTTGTTTATTGCGATACAAGCTTATAAGTCTGTATACATTGATGGGTTTCGCGAAGTGATCCAGATCCCCTCCCATGGCATGGACTTGGACTCTGCTGTATACACAAAGTCCCTCAATCTAATCACGCAAATATGTGTGTTTACACGTGAAGACGTATATTAAGCAGTACAACAAGGCTTACTAGGGGTTATCCAATTATATACGGATATGTTGAGGCAGGATGGTGGACCACGGAAAAGACCGAGGCTAGATATGCGAAGGATTCACTGGCTAGCGCGGGGGTACTGGTGCGGAGGCTTGCAGATTGCGGGTGTCATAGGTTGGGCTTGGTGGTGACATGATACTGTGGAAGATCGTTGGAAGCGAGACGCCACTGTGCTGGCTTGCAGGGAGAGGGAGAGTTAATTGGGGTTTGGGAGGCACCGCCACGCTGCGTGAAGAGGATGCCGCAGAGCGAAGAGCGAGTCCGGCGGGGGTGGGGTGCAGACAGCATGAAGCTACTGTAGCCAAAACACACCCCGGTTGGCGACGAGACGTTACTTCTTTTCCCAGTTAGTACGGAGTCGGGCTGGGTGGAATGGAAAGAATATGGAAGCCTGGAGGGAGACGTCCGAGAGAGAGACCGAGTGTGGTGTCTGGGGGTAGGAAAGGAGTGGTGGCTCCTACTTCTATTAATTAGTCGTCAATCGGCCGGGACGGAAGGAAGAAAGTTTTGTGTCGCGGTTTTGGCCCGTTTGATTGGCGAGCTCAGCCCTACAAGTGGTCGGCGATCTCGATTCCAGCGGTCGCCGCCGCCGGCCAATGACGGGGCCGGATTTCCGTCAACCTGGCCGAGACGGCAGGGGCTTTCGGGAACCACAAATTTGGGACTGGGGCCAGTAGTACGGTGAACTCCGAATGTCGGGTGCACTATTTCGTTGTGTTACAACAGACCTAAAAAAAGACTCTATCACGAGAGATGAGTTGGAAAGTAGGGTAATGCTGGTGGTAATGGATGTGGACTGTCCAAACTCATCTCTGAATATCACTTTCGTCATTGATTAGCATCTCCACTTTAAATGACCTGGGCGTCACGGGACGCTTGCACTGTTGCCTTTCTCAGCTAACCCTCTTTGTTTGTGATATCGTTGATGAAATTACATTGTGTGACTTTCTAACGACGTTCTAGTCTCTCAACTTGTGGTAGAGACGGATGTGTTTTACATCTGAAAAACTGCAAGGTCGATAGATGCAAACAGTGACAGTGAGAGATTACGTGTAACGCACAACAGAAAAGACAGCCAATATAAATGTCAAATTGCGTGAATGCGTGTTTATTCTCGTCCAATATAAAGATAAGCTATCTATATGGACTGCACGCAGTAACATCAAATTACCCCCGACAGGTCTCAAAGCTGTAGGCCCGCAAATATCAGACCCATGTCATCACCTTCTTTGAGCATTCTTTCCTCCTCAATCCTTTGGTCTTCTTTCTTCTTCATTCTTCTTCATTCTTCACTCCATCTTTCGTGCGAATCGGGCAGCCAATTCTGTTTCTCGAAATTCGCCAAGCTCAGCAGCAGTTCGGGCGGGTGTAAGTGACGGATCATAGCATGATGCCACTTTCCATACATCACATCCTCCGTCTTGAGTCCATCGACTTCCTCAACGAACGTCTCAAGTTCGTCAAGGCTTGGAAGACAGACACAGCCTCGCATGCAGCGCCCTCTCTTCACGCAATACCCTACTACTGTTGGGTTGTACTGAAAGAAGATGATGAGGATGCTCTTGGGTGTCAAGTTGGTGATTGATCCATTGAGTCGGATGTATGCGGTAAATGGGTAAAACTCCCGCGGCGTCGGTTGAGAACCGTAAAAAAGCTTTCCATCTTTCCTGTGCCGGGCACCTTTCTTGTCAAGGTGATTTAGTCTTTGTCTGGCCGTTTTCGGCGATTGTCTCAACACGATTTGCAGCTTATCGTCAGGGGGAAAGACGAGGAGGTTGACGAGAAGCGCAATTATGCGTATGGTGTTGGTTCCTGCACTGTGCGACGTCGCCGTCGGCGTGATGGCTTGGAGGTCGTTCGCAAAGCCGAAGGCAAGAAGCGTATCGCGCAATCCTGGATATTGATTTCTTAGACCGATGGACACATCTTTGGCAATTTCCTGAAGGTCCACCCAGGAAGAGAAACATTCTGTGAGCCGGGGTCGATATTCAGCCGATGAGGTGCGGAACTCAGATGATAGATCGAATCCCACAAGGGTTGGAGTAGAGATATCGGAAATTCTTCAGTTTCCGAGAGGCAGACCCAGCGGCGACGGTAAATTGAATCGAATTCAAAATGATCACCAGCGTACTCTCAACTTCTTCGGGCTTAACCCATTCGACTTTGCCCATTGTTGGCTCGCGCTGACTACATCTGCCCTGTTCCCTACCAGACACCTTCAGGAAGCGGGTCTGGGCCGGATACCGCTCTCGAAGAGACTTTAGTAACTTTGGTGGATCGCCAGGTTGGTAGCTATCAACGGAGTCGAGGATGGAGATGGCGATCTCAGCGACCCCTTTGCCCTTGCGACCCCAAGGCTCCGCGTCGATAGCAACAAATATAGTTCCGCTCGCAGCCTTTTGAAGAGCATCGAGGTTGGAGATGTTGTTCTTCTACAGATTCCTCCAGTCTCGTGTTCTTATTTTGCTGCTTTCGTGGTAACGAATCTTGAACTTGTGGAAATGTTGCTCGTCCGACTGATGATGCACAATGTACAAATGCTTATCGTTAGAGACGCAAATAACTTGAAAACAAGGAACTCATCACTAAGATCTAGCTACGATATTCATTATATGTGTTTTGGGTGAGGATAAACTTTTCAGAAAAGGACATGAAGGTAACGGATAAGGATGCAGATGGGTTGCAAAGGCATAATTAAGGTGTAGTATCAACTCAGACCATACAGGTACCGGCAAAATTAATGGCACGAATGTCAGTGGGATTTGGCGCTGAGTATAATAAATGTCATGTTATAAGGTGGTTCTATGGTCCCGCAAGGGACGCTCGTCTTTTGCGACAATATATAATCGCATGACTGCTACTGCCAGTTATCTCTCGTATCGTTTCATCTATTCCTGCCATAATAGTTGTGAACGGAGCATCTCGACTAACACCGAAAGACATAGACATAAAGTACGAATGCGGATAAGGATGTCATTGGACAAATAGTAAGTGGTGCTTCACGTGACTGTAATTGACACAACCAAATTCAACGTTCTTCTGGTCAAACTTCAATCATACCATCGGCGACCTGGTTGCCTGGGAAGGTACTGTAGGTATTTCGAGGTCGCCGGTAGCCAATGGCATCGCCGGATTTCTCCCCAAGATGGCCGAGATGCGAGGGGCTTCGGGGACCACTTTTTCGGGGCTGGAGCGTGCACGGGCCCACGCGGCCCACGTCGGGAAGGACTTTGGTGGCCGCCGGAGCTGGGCTCCGTTGGACGCGGCGCATGGAATGGATCGTTATGGACTAAATACGTTACGCGACAGAGCTTTTCTTGCAGTGAAAATGAACGACGAAAGCCGGACCGTCGGCGGGTCCGTCTGACATGCTTGCCTTCATGTTCCTGGTTCTGCCTCAAGGCCCGCTCTGCCTGCAGGTCTCCGAACGAGGTCTCCGAGAAAACACGCACAGCATGGAGAGCTGTTTTATCAATAAAAGACCACCGGATCCTGTGTTGGGAGCATGTAGGAACGAAAAAGGGCACTACTGAACTCTCATTGACGATACTGAAATCCCGACGACGCGTTATCACGTACCTGGAGCCCGACGTGCCGAAGTATCGACTCCGCAGTGCCTATCTGGACTACTAGTTTCTACCTGACGTAGACCTTGTTACGAAGCATCTCGGATTCGTGCCTGATAGGTGGCTGTCGATCCGGCTCTCGCTCGAGTGCCTACAGCTCACAGCTCCCCCAGCGTGCGTCTCGCCTAGCGCCCTCCCTCCCGTGGAGTCTTATTTGTCTCGGGCGTTTCCATTTCCCTATATAAACATCTGCTCCCGGCTTGGCTCCTCCTCTCTTCTTTACCATGCACACGCACTCCGCCGAACATTACTACCTCATGGACAACATCGACCGCGATATGGACGTGGAGCAGCGGCCCGTCGCCGAGAAGCAACTCCACCGTCAAGAACCTCACCTGGCGCGGCGTCACCGTCACCGTCGAGGGCCGCGTGTCCAAAAAGCCCAAGACCATTGTGGACAATGTCGACGGCATTATTGAAGCGGATAAGTCTGCCTAGACTTTTGGAGAGGAGAGGTGAGCAGAAATTTATGTCTTCTCTGTGTAGGCGAGATTTGCGCCTTCATGGGTCCGTCCGGCTGCGGAAAAACGACCTTGTTGAATGTACTGGCTCGCCGGCCGACGAATGCGGGCAATGCCGAGTCCGAGGTGCTCGTCAATGGGAGTCGCCTGTCGCGCAGCGAGTTCCGTGAGATTTCGTGTTTTGTCGAGCAAGAGGATGCCCTCATCGGCTCTCTAACTGTCCGTGAGACGCTGGAGTTTTCGTCGCGGCTCGCCAGTACCAGGTGAGAACCTCCCCACTGCTCGGTCTAAACAGCACCCCTTACTGACTAGATATCATGATCTTCTAGCTCCCTCCCCAAGCAAGAACGCCTCGTCCGCATCAACGGCCTGCTTGAATCCTTCGGCCTCGTCGACCAGGCCGATACCCTCATCGGTACGCCCATCCGCAAGGGCATCTCCGGCGGCCAGAAGCGCCGAGTCGGCGTCGCCAGCCAACTCATCACCGGCCCGGAACTGCTCTTCCTCGACGAGCCCACTAGCGGCCTCGACTCGGCCGCCTCGTGGGAGGTCATCAACTACCTGCGCAACGTCGCCCGCCGCAACAACCTCATCGTCGTCTGCTCCATCCACCAGCCCTCCACCTCCACCTTCAACCTGTTCGACAAGCTGCTGCTGCTGTCCGCCGGCCGGTCGCAGTACTTCGGCCCCGTGAGCGCCATCGCCGAATACTACGAGGAGGCCGGCGCCGCGGTGCCGCAGTATGTGAACCCGGCCGAGTATCTGCTCGAGATGGTCAACATCGACTTCGCCCATGACAAGGCGGCCGCCGCCCAGCGTCTCGACAAGCTGCAGGCGGCGTGGCAGGCATCGCGCCAGGCCGACGACATCAGCACCAGGATCGCGAGTGCTGAAGCTGCGGGTGGCCACTTCATTATTGAGACGGCGGATAAGCGACCCAGTATGCCCAGTCTCACCCTCACGCTACTGCACCGGAGCTTCGTCAAGAGCTATCGCGACGTCGTGGCGTACGGCATCCGCGTGGCCATGTACCTCGGCCTCGCTATCATGATGGGCACCGTGTGGGTGCGTCTGGACCCAAGCCAAGAGTCGATACAGCCCTTTGTCAACGCCATATTCTTTGGCTCGGCGTTCATGAGCTTCATGGCCGTCGCCTATGTGCCGTCGTTCATCGAGGACCGCCTGCAGTACGTCAAGGAGCATCACAACGGGCTGTACGGCGCGACGGAGCTGATCCTGTCGAACTTCTTCATCGGCATCCCGTACCTGTTCCTCATCGCCATGCTCTTCTCCGGCATCTCGTACTGGCTGTCCAACTTCCAGCCCACCGCCAAGGCCTTCTTTACCTGGGTCATGTGGCTGTTCCTGGACCTGCTGGCCGCCGAGTCGCTGGTCGTCTTCTTCACGTCGCTGTTCCCAAGTTTCGTCATCTCACTGGCGCTGGTGGCCTTTGCCAACGGCCTCTGGATGTCCGTCGGCGGCTTCATGGTCCCGCCCACCATCCTCAACGACTTCTATAAGTACGTCTTCCATTACTGGGACTACCAGAAGTACGTCTTCCAGGGCATGATGGTCAATGAGTTCGCCGACCGCGTGTATGACTGCGGCAAGGGGTGCAAATGCATGTACGACTCGCCGCTCGCCGACCAGTGCAAGATTGCCGGTCGGGCTGTGTTGGACCAGTACGGCTACAAGGGTGGCCAAATGGGCAAGGATGTTGGTATCATGATTGGCATCATTGTTGGGTATCGATTGGCGTCGTGGGCTGTTCTCATGATTAGGAGGTGAAGAACACTCATTGTACTAGTGATGTTGGTAATTTGGGGAGATAATCAGTATAGAAAACGGTACACGGGAGTTAGGGTAGCGATTGTGTATTACCTAGCACACTTTAAATAATCTTATCGCGAACTTAAACGTTAATAAAACAACAATCAACATAAGATTCAAATCTAACTAGGCCGCTCCTGGTATTACTTCCATCCTAGAATGACTTCAGTAAAATGGTCTTAGCTGTATGCCTGTTCTCACCTCAGACGCCTTGTATCAACTCCAGTCTATAAAGAACTCACACCTTTGACGAGGCCGAGAGCACAAGGTACTTGTTTTAAGGATTTAAATAAAGGGATAATAAAACAAGTCTAAATATAATGTTACAGACGGTAGGCCGCCTCAGATGATCCGTCAAAGCTACGTAGCCTTGGCGTCGTTCTGGCGCAAAGTACCGTTTAACAGGGACTGGAAATGGAACCCAAATCCGTCGGGATGACACCGGCCTCAACGGCAGCTGAAAAACAATTAGCAATCTTGACCGTCGATCTCAGAAGTGCTTGACATACCCTTGTAGGACCAGCGGTAATCATCGCCCAAGTCGGTCTTCCACGACCAGAAGACCCAGCCAAGCGTCGACGCCTCATAAGCGTGAATTTGGGCAGCAAACCACTTGGAGTAGAAGTCCTTCTGCGAGGCCGGGCTCCACGCATCGGTGCTCTCCACATTGTCGGGGACTGCGAGACTCCACTCGCCGACGATGGACGGGCCGTCGGAGTTGCGATCGTCATTGCAGGAGGTCTGGATGTACGCATCGTGGGAGACCTCGACGCTGGTGTCCCACTTGAGGTAGCGGTGGTCGTCGAAGGCCGTGAAGGAGGTGTCGTCGAGGTGCTCCACGGGGTTGCCGCTGCCCCAGAGCGAGCTCATCATCTGGATGTGAAGGCGGTCGTTTGACTTGACGCTCAGGTTGTCCTCGACGGTGCGGATGGCCTGTGAGAGGGTGAGTATGAGATTGTACCGAGGTGTTGATGAATATATACCTTGTAGGCTTTGGGGTAGTACGAGGAACGCAGAGTGCTGACTGCATTGTCCCAGTTGAGCGGCTCGTTGACGAGTTCGATCATACCGACGTTTCGGAACTCGTTAGTCTTGTGGACCTTGTCAACAATCCACTTGAGCCATTCAATGGCGCGGCCATAGTTGTAGTCGTTGTAGAAGCCAGCCGTGTTAGCGTACTGGCCGGTGAAGGGTTGGTTGGGTTGCTGTGCGCCGGGAGCACCGTGGAGGCTATAAGTCGTTAGCCTAGATAACATACATCACAGACAGGCAAAACATACCCGAGGATGATGTACATGCCTCTATCGCTGGCCCAGCCACAGAACTTGGTGAGGTAATCCACTCCGCCCTTGGGGAAGTGCTCTGAGCTGTCGACCAGCGACTCCTTCAGCCAGTATCCCAGGGGGATCCTGATGGTGTTCAAGCCATAGTTGACCATGTCATTCAGGTCAGACTCTCCGACGAATCTCTCCCAGTGCGCCTGGAAGTTTGCGTCGGCCGTGGTCTGGCCCTTGTTCATGACGCAGTCGAACTCGGACTTCTCGCCCGAGCAGCCAGTGGCGGACCACTCCGACCAGGACATCCAGGGTTCAAAGACGAACAGAGATCCCAGGTTCACACCACGGATTTTCCCCGACGCTGGTAGCCATCTCTTGTCCAAGCCGTGTTGCTCTGGGGAGGAGAACAGACTGAAGCCACGCTTGTCAAGGACGGTATTGGAGCCATCGTTGGGGATCCAGGCCTGGGCGGATGAAGTGAGAGTTGCAATCGCAACCAGCAGTGAAGAAGTCAACATTGTAAAGAAATTGGGTAGCCGGTACCTAGTAAAGATTGAAGCAGGAAATGCGTAGAGAGAAGAAAGAAGGGAGACGGCTACGTTTAAAAAGGGAACGACTGAAGATGCCACAATATGGGATGGCCTGAAGAGGAAGCTGGGTAAATGGGAAGAATGGACGGTTGATTTATACAAACAAGCCTGTCTAAGCATACTGATGTCCCGGGTTAATGTTCCTTCTGATGGCGGGACGCTTGGTATAGGGCAAATTGAAACAGTGAAACAGGACGACCTTCGCGTTTCGGAAACAGGCTGAGTTCGGAAGACGATATACTCACGCAGTACTACGCAGTACTGCATAGTAGATCTATTTCGCCATCCCCGTCTCTTGGAATCCTTCGGTGGTGGGGGGGCTGCGCGAGCAGGGGCTCTTCGTCTAGGAGGAGGTTTCAGAGCACACGCCATCTGATCATGGGGAAGCCGTTTCTGGGAGTTCGCGTACATCTTGGCAATCATATGAAGAATAGCTTCGTGGTTAGAAGGAGGTGAAGTGGGGATGGCGGCTAGTGCGATAGCCTCAGATACTAAGCGGCACCGCAGCGAAGTATTCTCAAGTGTAAGTTACAGGCGTGGTTGAGCTGACATTGCCTTGGTTGGCATCCTCACACGCAACAGGGACTGGGGTAGTTGCGGTGTCAGAGGGAAGGGAGTTGATCTCCATACACTCGCGTGCAGTGTTTGCGGCTACGGCAAGGGTCGGCCGATCGCTGGCCTGGTTCTTTGCAACGTAGAGTCCTAGAGCGACCTAGCAGCGGCAATATCTCGGAGTAGGGATCACCGACTACTACTATGATGGTGATACCGGGACGTGCCGAGATGGATGTGGAAGCTGGCTCGAAGGGCAGACTCTTGGCATTTGCATTTTGTTTAGAGCATGAATGAGGTTTAAGTGAGCGCTGTGCGTTGGCGCGTTTCAACTATGGACAGGCTGACATAACAAGCCTTAAGAGTCATTATGTCATGGAGTTTCGTGTAGAGGCCTAGATGTCACGTGAAGATAGGAATACACGGGTCAGAGATAACCAGCCACACTCCTCCACTGCCAATGCCAAGCCACACGCCAGTTACCAAAAGTGGATGATGCACTAAAGCCCCATCCACAAGCCACACCGGCGCCACTACATGCGTTGTCCGAACAGGGATCCTGCTCGTCACCCCGCAACCAGACTATCAGCATTGGGACCCGACCCGAAGACTGAAGGCTGCCTCCCTCGTCCGCTCATGAACCCTTCGACATTGCGCTCCAACCGAGAAGTTGGTGCTTCAACATCACCGACTCCAAGCAGTCCCTTCTCGTCGCCATTCCATCCTAGCTGCGAACCACCCCGAATCAAGATGTGTCCGTTACGGTGGATAGCCTAAGACACAACCGAACCTCCTACAGCTTCAACACCCACTTACCGACTTCCCGTCTCCAAACCACACGCCACAGCATTCCGGCTTCCCCCATCCCCAGACGAACACCCACCCAAATTCCTACTTGATCTGGCACTTCCCAAGATATCTACAATCCTCCCCAGGACTGACTGAAACACTGCGTCACATCCCGTCGTCGCCGTCATGGCGCCGGCCTCAGGTGAGCTCTCCGCACCCGGTGCGGTGAGCTATGACTCGGAAACCATGACAGTTGGTGATGGAACCTGGGACTTCAACAAGAACACGTTTCTTTTGCCCAATCTGCAGGGCCTCAACTTCGAGACTATGCGGTACAATGGTATGCCTTCCTGGTTATTCACACCGCTGTGGAACATGCAGTACTAACCGTATGGGGACAGGCATGGGAAACAGATTTTCGACGCTCACGCAGTACCACTCGCTGGTTCGAGCCCATGCAATAATGGGCGCCATGATATTCCTCTTCCTTATTCCCTTCTCCGTTATGACGGCTAGGTTCTACTCGCATCGTCCTGGTTTTGCGGTCAAATACCACGCTCAAGTAAATATTTTCGCTGCTATGCTGCTACTTGCCGTATTCCTCCTGGGATATTTCGCCGTCGGACCGGAGAGAAGTCTTACGAATCCGCATCATGGAATCGGCGTTGCCATCTTTGCAATGTTTATTCTCCAGATCGTCGGAGGTCGCTTGGTTCGACACATCACCAAATCTCGGTCATTGCGCATCATGCTCCACCAATGGTGCGGTAGAGCTATTGCTCTTTTGGGCATTACTCAGGTTCCCCTTGGACTCACCCTCTACGGCTCTCCCAAATACCTCTTTATCCTCTACGCCATCTGGATGAGCTTCCTGTTGGTCATTTACTTTATCCTAAGCTACCGGTCAGAAAGTCGCCGCGAGTTTTATATGAGTGGCGCACAGTCTGCGCGGACTGAGACAACTCGCACCAGAGTAACCGAATCCGAGTACTTTGCGTCGGGGCACGAGACCGAGGAACCTAGCGGCAAAACCAAATGGCTAGGCCCTCTCGCAGCCGGCGCTGGCCTGTTTGCCCTCACCCGGGGACGGAACAAGAACAGAGACCGCAGCCGCAGCCGAAGCCCAAGCCCAAGCCGATCCTCTCTCGACCGCAGCCGTGGACCAGAAGTCATTGCCTCGAGGCGTGGCTCCGCCAGTTACTTGACCGACAAGTATTCTGAGCCTCCGACGCCAAAGAAGAAGGGTGGCGGATTCATGAAGACCTTTGGCACGATCGCAGCTGCTATTGGTGCTGGAAAACTGGTCTCAGGCATGATGAACAAGCGAGAACGAGATCGGGATGAAGAATACTCTGCCGTGTCTACCGAAACACCACGACGGTATCGATCAAATCGTGGCGCCCCGACAATGACCGACTTCACCAGTGATGTGACCCAAACAACCAGACGTGAACCGGATATGACCCAAACCTCTCTCAACCCCCCTGCAAGAAACCCTGCTACAACCACTTTATTAACGAGGACCGATCTCGACTCAAGATTGAGCTCTCAACCACCGACGACGCCTCGACGCGCGACGCGTCCCCATCGATTTTCACGGGCTAGCTACGATGAATCTGATTACGTATCGTATCAGAGCCCATCGCGTAGAGAACCCGAGGAGCGACCCAGTGGCGGCGGCGTTGCAAAGGGCTTCCTTGGCGGTCTTGGCCTCGGTTGGTTTGCAAAGAAGTTGGCAGATAGAAAAGCCAACAAGGAAGAACAACGACGACTGAGAGATGAGGAGGATATGAGGTCTGGTACATCGGTGTCGAGATTTACTGGAGATGGACACCCGTCGCCCACTAGGCAATCATCGGTCCGCCGACCCGTCGCCCAACGACGCCCAACAGGCTTCAACAACCAAAGCACGGTTCTGTCTTCCGAGTTGACTGAATCATCCATCGAAACGCCACGTCGGGGACCCTATGGTCATCACACAGACCTCAGCACCCTCCCGCCGAGTACCCTTCCGCCGAGTACGCTCCCACCGAGCACCCTGCCGCTGAGCACCTTACAACCGAGCACCATATCACCAAGCACGCTACCCCCCGTTGCAAGTGGCCATGGGTCCAGGTCAAGACAAAGTGTCGAACATGTATCAATGCCCTTAATGCCTCCGGACCCGCAAGGAATTCTGGCCCCTGGTGGACCTGGGGGATCGGAAGCCTCTGGTATCTCGCCAGGCTCGCGCCCTCAACGATCTCGACAGGGACGAGCGCCAGCAATGGGCGGGCTCTTGGCTACCGAAAGCGATCTTCCTCTTCCGGAAGACCGAGTGCGGTATGCCTCGCCCGCAAGTCTGAGTGTCAAGTTGAAGGTACATGATGATCGGGATAGAAACGTAACACTTCGCCGACTCACCGAGGAAGAGGCCATGAAGGCACGAGGTCGCAGAGGAGACACGGAGAGCAACATCTCCGAAATGGAGTCCCCTAGCTACGGCCGCCGACGATATCGACGGGATTCGAGCCAGAGAAGGGCCGAGGCAGTCGCCGAACGAAGAGTAGAGGCAGAAGATCCCATACCCTTATCCCCACCAAACCCTTCCTTTGCCAAGGCCAAACGAGGCAAGGACTCGGCCTACTACTCGGGCCAGCAAACGCAGGGAGGACCATCCAGCGCTGTCCCACCTCCTGTCACCCCATTGCCGGACCAGACGGTGTCGAGCCTGGGCAGCATGGGAGAGAGTCATGGGAATGGGACTTGGAGCGCCATCACTCCATCCCCTCCTGGACGCGAGAAGCCTACACCAGCCGGCTCAATCGCCGCTGCGGACAATCGGCGACGACGACGACAAGAACGAAGGAGAGCCAGCGAGTCGAGCAAGCAAGGCGATTCAGACATGTACAACTAGAGCATCTCAGTACGCCATGGTATGCCCTGCGTCGTGGTGATTTCTCTTTTTGCTCTTCGCATGCCATCAAGGGGACAGGATACTGGCACTGTACGGCGTTTCGGATACAATTTGGTGGTGGCTTTTTCCTGGTGCATTTCGCTATCAATCTCGATATCGATATTAGATATGAACGAACACTGAGACGCCTTGACGAATGAATCTTTGCATCTTTGAATCAAGTAGAACAGGCAGGCAGGCAACGAACGGACCAAGGAAAGAATTGTGCAGCTTATTATTAGTGTGTGGGATGGAATTGAATAATTTGACTTGTTTCTGGATTAGTTTTGTTTGCCTCCCAGTCCATGTGAAGTTGCAACGATGACTACTTACGTATAGTCTAATATATACTAAGCAGAAATTGAACTCATCACCAGGACCTGACATCATATCATCCCTTGTCCGATTGGAGCTATCCCCGGCGTCCTGCGACGGAAGCTGCGACCGGCCCCACTCATGCCATAACCAGAGCTCCGACGCCACAGCTCCACCACACAAACTCAACCCAGTCCCTAACTTATAGCCTCACCCATCGGATGCGCTGAAAGGCCACATCCAACATCACATCATCGCCCTCATCTCCCACGCCCCACGGGCAGTCAATGGCCCAGACTGCGACCTCACCTGCGACCGCGAACCCAACACGCCCCTGAACGATGCCTTCGCGAAGCACCAAGCCGAAGGCCAAGGCGCAGGCCCCGCCGTCCGAGTACCAGGCCATCGCCGAGCAATGGGCCAAGGCGAAGCGCGTCCAGGATGCGCAGAAGGCCGCCGCCGCGAAGGCTGTTCCCGCGAGGCAAGGCCTGCCCCCGGCCATTGAAAACATCGATATGCTGGAGCTGCACCGCGAGAAGCTCGACAAGAAGCGCCAGACCGTCTACCAGAAGCGCTGGCGGTGGACCGTCTTCTTTTGGTGCTGGCTGCTCGTCGTCCACGCCGTCGGCATATGGCTCTTCACCAGCGGCTTTCTCCTCACCCGCTTGGTGCTCGACGAGAAGTCAAACTGCTCGGAACCCCCGATCGAGAATACGAAAGGCCTGTTGAACGTCGATGGTGGCTGCTGGCATCCCAAGTCATTCGACCGTGCCGTGGTCCTCCTGATCGACGCTCTCCGATACGATTTCACGGTCCCCGAGAACCCTGAGAGTGCGCAACATTTTCACAACGCCTTCCCCTATCTTTACGAAACCGCCATAAGGTCACCTAAGAACGCTTTCCTACGACCCTTCATCGCAGATCCGCCGACGACAACCCTACAACGACTCAAGGGTCTAACCACCGGCACCCTACCGACCTTTATGGATGCGGGCAGTAACTTTGCGGGCACCGCCATTGAGGAGGACAACCTCTTGATGCAAATGAAAGATGCTGGAAAGAAGATTGCCCATCTCGGCGACGATACGTGGATATCCCTCTTCCCTGGATACTTCGAGGCGAATATTAGCAAGGCCTACGACAGCTTCCAAGTATATGATCTGCACACGGTTGACAATGGTGTCATCGATCACATCTTCCCTCTATTGAAACCAGAGCGCAAGGGAGAATGGGATCTGCTTATTGGGCACTGCCTTGGCGTTGACCATGCCGGACACCGATATGGACCAGACCATTTCGCAATGGGCTCCAAGCTGAAACAGATGAACGAGTTTGTGCAAAACGTGGTGGAAAACCTTGATGACAACACGCTTCTGGTCGTCATGGGAGACCATGGCATGGATAGCAAGGGCGACCACGGCGGCGAGAGCGACGACGAGGTTGAGGCTGCTTTGTGGATGTATACGAAGAAGCCTTTCTTTGGCAGAACCTCCCCTGAGTTCGCGACGCCTCCCGCAAACGCCAAAATTCGGCCAGTGAACCAAATCGATCTTGTGCCCACATTGGCGCTGCTCCTAGGCATTCCCATTCCCTACAACAACATTGGAGCTCCGATCGAAGAGGCATTTGCCGGTACCAAGGGCAATGACTGGCGCAACCTTGCGGCCGTTTCGCGAGTTGCTTCTGCTGGAATTGAAAGATACCAGGCCTCATATGGTAAGGCGCGGGGAGTTGCTCAGGATTCTGAAGAGGGCTCACCCGCCGCCTTGTGGTCCGAGGCGACGTTAGCCAAGAAAGACCGTGACATGTATGTCGCTTTCACACGCTTCCAGGAGGAGGCTCTGCGGGTTTGCAAGAGCTTGTGGACACGGTTTGATGTTCCTCGTATGGTCATGGGCATCGTAGTCTTCGGGCTGGGAGTCGTCATCCTGGTGATGTACTCGTCCCGCGATGAGGACGATGACTTTGTGGTTACCAATGACGCTGAGCTGGACTACGCCGAGAGGAAGCTCGAGCTCATGGGATTCCGTGGTGACATTGAGCCTCAGCCGGACCAGATCTTCCACAAGGATCTGCTCAAGGGGATGTGGGATCCAAAACTTCTCTTCACTCTGACAGTTCTCATTGGCGTTGCCGTATATCGTCAGCAGCCTATGGACGGCCTCGCCGCGCTGGTCTTAATCTTGCTCATGGTTGGCGTGGGGTCGTCGCTCCACGAAGCAGGAAAGGGTCTTCTCAACGTGCTGCCAACGTCCTTCTGGGGTTGGCTGGCCGTTGTGTTCACTGTCAGCCAGTCGATTGGGTTTGCGTCCAACTCGTTCACGATCTGGGAAGACTCCATCCTGCTCTTCTTCATCACCACATTTGGTATTGCCAGCGCCGTGGCGTCGTTCCGCATTGAGTCCAAGGTGGGCCGCACCATGGGCGTGTACCATTCCATCGCCTTTGTGGTTCTTGGACGCCTGGCCTCATATTCGAAGCTCTGCCGTGAGGAGCAGATGCCGTACTGCACATCCACGTACTACGCGTCTGCTTCGTCGTCCACATCGGCTACGTGGCAGCTCATCATCCCCATCGTCATCTTCGTTGCACTTCCAGCCATCATCAAGTCCTTCCTCACGCCAACGAGATCATGGGAGGGCCTTGCACCTACGTGGATCGGCGTCATTTTCCGGAGTGGACTCTTCCTAGCCGCGTTGTACTGGGTCATTGATGCTGCTGATAACGGCGACTGGCTCGTAGGAAATCTTCCCGAGGGCACACTCAAGACTGTAGGCATCTACGTGGCTCAGATCGTCCTCGCTCTGGCCTTTGTTGCCGGAACCACTGCGTTCGTCTGGGCACCGCCGTGCGTGTCCATCCTGTCGTCTGCCTCCAATTCAGGGCGGCCTACTGTGACGATTCTGGGATACGCCAATGCCATCGGGGCGCGATATCTCTTACTACCACTCAACATTCTCTTGGGGTGCCTCCTTCTCTCCAAGCCCATGGGCGCCGGATCACTTGCCATCATGATGTGGCAGATCCTCTCACTAGCAGAGATCCTAGACCTCAACGACCTCAAGACGGACCCCATTGGCCCCGTCATGCTTGCCATCCTGGGCAGCTTTTACTACTTCAAGACGGGCCACCAGGCAACGCTGGCGAGCATACAATGGGATAGCGCCTTTATTCCACTCTTCACCGTCCGCTACCCGTGGACACCCATCGTCGTCGCCCTCAACACCTTTGGTGGCCAGATTCTGGCGGCGACTTCGGTTCCTCTCCTTGCGATGTGGAAGACGGGGCCCAAGCAAAGGGGTGTGCTCGAGACAGTCGCGCGTAGCCTGGGCGTCTTCATCGCCTACTTCGCCGTCGAGGCCCTGGCCACCATGAGCTGGGCGGGCTGGCTGCGTCGCCACCTCATGCTGTACCGCGTCTTCAACCCACGCTTCATGCTCGCCACCGTCGCGCTTCTCTGTCTCGACCTCGTGGCCATCTTCGTCACGCTCACTGGCGTACGTACCAACGCTCTGGCCCTCAGTGAGGTGTTTGGGTTTGCGGACTAGATCAGACATTGGTTCAGATGCCGTAAAAGCCAACGTGTACGAAATGTACGATATAGTCGGGTGTATAGGATGTAAGACTACTCAAGCCATGGGTCTTTTGTGTTATAATCGGGCGTCTTGAAAAGGGTTGGGAAGCAGAGACAAGGAATGTCCTGCTCGCTTCGTGCATTGCAAGATTTATCCGGGTAGATCTAGATGTAAAACCTCGACATGCTGTCGACCTTTTCCTATCGTACAGTCAAATAGTTCATATCATGCAAGCTGGATCAAGTGCGCTCGACTTATTGGTGGTTCAAGGCTTTAGACCGTGATGTCCTCTGCGGGCACCACCTCGGCGGTTCCTTTGACGGCTAGCCCACCCTCCGGGCCCTCGACCCAGACATCCCAACGACCTTGGGTCTCGCCGATGCCAGATATCTTACGCAGAGAAATAGTCATGCGCTCGTTCACATAAAGCGGCGCGTGGTTGCGGTAAGTAAAGCGACGCACGCGTGCACCTTCGCCCAGGTGATCGGACAGCACGCGCAGCATGAGGGCGAGCGTCAGGGGGCCGTGGACCAGGAGGGCGCGGTGGCCGTCGACGTCGCGGGCGTACAGTGGGTCGAGGTGGATGGCGTGGGCGTTGAAGGAGAGCGCGGAGAAGTGGAAGAGGTGTGTGGGCGATGGAGTCAGAGAGACGGAGTGCGAGGCCGGGTGAGGGTCTGGAGAGAGAGAAGAGTCGGGGTTAGTATAGGAGTTTCTGGTAAGGGGAGGGAGGTGGCGTTCATTTTATGAGGCGTGGTGAAGCAGTCGACGATGAAGCCTCCTGCTCCCGCATGAAGACGAGCGTCCGGCGCTCTGTGATCTCCCACTCTTGTCTCGCCTCAACGTCCTCATGTCCAAGCCCATAGCGCCTCCACACATCCACAAACACCTTCTCATGACCCTCCGCACCCCTGACATGAACATCCTCGACCCGCTCCCGGCAAACAACAGCGCGGCCATCGAGCGGCAAGCCACCCGCAAAAGCCACCTCGCCGCCGGCCCAGACCCGGCGAGTGAACGGCGGGCCCGGCGAGTGGTGCGGGTCCGCGCCGTCGGGCACGAGCGCCGACGGCGGCAGCTGGATCGGGAAGTAGACGAGGTGGTGACCCGGCGGCAGGAGGCGCGGCGGGGAGGCGACGACGGGCGAGGATGGCGAGGGCGTAGTGGGCAGCAGGTCGCTGAGGGTGGTGGCGAGGAGGTGCGACGGCATGGGCGTGAGGTAGTCGCGGATGACTTTGGGCGGGTGGGCTTTGATGGCGGCGAGGATGGACGGTGGTGGTGAAGGAGATGCGGCGTAGGTACGACGATGTCCGGCTTGGCAGCACTGGCGGCCAAGCCCAGAAGCAGCCCTCAAAAGGAGCCTCATGGTTTTTGTCTTCAAGACTGAGATTGCTGCAGCCTCAGCTCTGAGGTCTTGATACCCCGACGTCGATCGCAATGCGTGGTTCTTTGCGTCGGCGACAAGCCAGCCAGAGACAATAGATGAAGCAAAATTTCCAGGACGAAATACTAGTCAAGTCAGAGAAAGGGTCGTCGGCCTGACTGTACACCTTTGAATAGGCACGAGAATACCTTGGTGCTGTGCTGTGAGAGCTGTCGCTGCACCGTGTCTCCAGTGTTGGAGGATGAAGGTAGTTGAGATTAGCTCTGCAGCAATTTTCCCAATTGGGATGGACTTGCTAAAGGCCCTCGTGGCATGTCGCAGCACAACGAAATCACCAAGCTACAACACATCACATCAACAATGAGTCAATCCTATACAGAGAATCGTCAACAGCTTTTCGATTCAGCATTACTACACGACAGAGCAGCATCACGCCCTACAGCGCATACCAACATAAACTCCGTCATTATCCCTTTTACGGCTACCATGCTTATTTAAGATGGTACTCTCTCAATCACGTCAAGACCATCCATGGCCATCCAATTGGCCAAGGGGGCGCAATCTGAGACTCATATAAGATGTAGATCTCTCCTCCATTGTTGCCCGCAGTGTGATGATCCCCGGATGCTAGTCACCCGGATCACATCGTCTGCCGCCGTTGAACCGTCCCAGAGGGAAGTCATGGCCTCGGCTAACGCAGCCTTGAGTTTTCGATTTCTCGTATCACTCTGGTGTTCCTGCTCACTGAAGATACTCGGCAGGGGAGCTGACATTGTTCTTTTCGGCCCAGGCCTCGAGGTCAGCTCGGCAGCTGTCGAGAGCCTCGGAGAGAGCGAATTGGGTGGGGACACCCTGGATTCGGTGAGTCGAGTTGATGTTCTTGACGAGAGTGATCTGGAAGCACGTGGCGCTGCCCTGGCGAGAAACAATGGTGGAGTAGGCCAGAAAGAATTCCCAGATGCGGAACCATCGCTTGCCATACTTGGCCTCGACCTTGTCGCGGTTGCCCATCCAGTTGCGGTACCACCTCCAGAGGGTGGCAGAGTAGTGAACACCAATCGTGTCAACATGCTTAACCTCGAAGCCGGTGGCCTCAAGCTTGTCGATAACCCAGCCAAGGGGAGTAGAGGCATCGGCACCAGGGAAAATGTACTTGTTCATGAACAGGCCCCAGATGAAATCCTCGTACTGCCAAGACTTACGCAGACCAGCGTACTGGAGGAAGAAGACACCATCGTCGTCGAGCATGTTGTGAACCTGGGTGAGGAAAGACGAGAAGTGACGAATACCGACGTGCTCAGACATCTCGAGGCTGGTGATCTTCTTGTAGCCTCCCTCAGGAACGGGGATATCGCGGTAATCCATGCACAGAATCTTGCTCTGCTCCTCAGGAATGCCGACCTTGCGCATGGCGGCGTTGCCCCAAGCAGTCTGGTTGCGACCCAGGGTGATACCAGTAGCACGCGCGCCATAGTTCTCACTGGCGAAGCGGGCGAGAGTGCCCCAACCGCAACCAATATCGAGCAAGCTCTCGCCCTTCTGAAGGTCGATCTTTTCACAGACGACGGCAAGCTTGTTGTCCTGGAGCTCTTCGAGGGTCTCCTCCTTGGTGATGTCGGAGATGATACCAGAGGTGTAGATCATGCGAGGGCCGAGGAACCAGCCGTAGAAGTCATCACCGCGGTCGTAGTGGTCACGGACCTGCTCCTCGTCTGTGGTTTATTAGTCAAATGGTTTTTAAGGGGCAACGCCGCGGTTAAACATACCCTGGGAACGGGTGTGCATGATGACCTCAGGAATCATGCCGAAAAGAAAGAACTTGATAAGGCTGATGGTGAAGCGGAAGCTAGCCCAGTCATGGCGGTATTCCATAGCCTCGAGGCAGTCGCCCTTGAAGTCGACCTCGCCGTCAAAGTACATCTCGTGGAAGGTCTCCATGGGGATCTTGTTGTTGCCACGGTACTTGAGGCGATCGGATTCCTTCTTGAACTCCAGGTAGTGCTCAACGCCACGGCCGGGGAAGCGAGCCTTCTCGTTCTTGCGGGGGCTGAGGGTAGAGACAATGATCCAGAAGGCGCCGAGCAGAGGGAGGTCGACGATGAGAGCGAAGAAGATGGTGGTCTTAAGGCCACCGCCGAGCTTCCAGCTCATATACCAGGGAACCAGAACAAGCACAGAGATCAGCGCATAGTTGTTGAAGGTGTCGGCACCAGGGCCATCCGCCGGGAGGGGCGCATTGTGGATGGCGGGAGACTGTGGACGAAGGACGATGTCAGCAATATGAAGGTGAGTATGAATGCGCAGCGATTGGCGATGACAAGGGGGATGAATGGGGATGGGGAGGTACGACGAGGCATCAATTGGCCATTGTGAGTGGTCAATTGGCCGTTGGGCGGAAGAGGCCACATAGGAGAACCTCGCCAGAGCAGCGAATAGGAGGTCTTCAGGAGGGAGCATCAATCGCATCAAGGACAACGTACCTTGGTGGTGGGAACACCGTAGTTCTCCAGCTTCTCGAAGTCGGGCTGGGTGAACTCGGGAGTCTCAATGAACTCGAAGTCGATATCGGTGACGCCTGCGGGCTTTGCCATGATGAAGATGAGGGCCCAGTTACACCAATGGCCAGAGAGGTGAAGGAGGGAAAGAAAGTCGAAGTCGTGGCCCGTCGTGGGTTTTTTTTTTTTCCAGGGACGGGACGGGGGACAGTTTTCGTTCGCGGGGGGGCTGAAAGACAGCCCACAGGCCTGGGTAGTCCGGGGAGCTTTGGCCCAGCGACAGCCGGGAACGAGGGGCGGTGAAATAAAACAGGGTCGGCCTCAGGTTCTGGGCGAATCTGATTGGACGCGGTGGCTGGTTTTAGACGAGAGCTGTGGCCGTCGGTAGTGGCCCCGGGGGGAGATACACAATGAACCTTAGAGGGGATGGATCACCGATAGGGGCCAATTATAGGGGCTCAGCGACGGTACTTTCGCTGAACGGATGACACCTCAGTGGATGCTCTCAGGCCGTTTCAGCACACCACCTCACCTTAATCCAGGCGGGAGGGAGGGCCAAGACGTCAGGAGGCTGAATTAGGTAGAGGTCCTTGCGATGATGGGTAATTGCCCCAACCTCACCTCAACCACCGAACGCGCAAGCCCAGTTCATTCATCTCATCAACGTTTGTACTTGTTTGCCTGTATTTGCGCTTTGTCGTCGGGTGTTTCAAGACTTCTTCGATACCAACGTGTACCTACCTACGTATTCGTCAACCTCCCCGTCTCCAGCAATCAACAAGCACCAATGCTAGTGACCGATCATGCAAGCAATCCCAACCCCGACCTCAAAGCCAGCCAGCGACCCACCGGACTGGGCCGTCCAACCTCGGCCTGCCTCCTGTCCCCTTTCTTCTCTCCTTTTTCTTCTTCCATTCTCAAGACGGCACGGGGACCCAGAAATATATGTGTCCGAAAACGAGACGCGTCAAACCAGGGATTCACCCTCTGTCCCAGGCTGCCAGATTCCCACCCCAGCCTCTTCAAATTGCGCCTTACTGAGAGCTTCACCACCTACTCCGTACAATTCCCTCCGTACATGGTACGACCAGTGGAGATACCTATTCTTGTCTTACAGCAATTCGGCTGCCTGCTTGGGCATGTTGAGCTGCTACCTAGCTAGCCCCGTTTCCCCCCTGTCTCCGCATCTCTCTGAGCATCTGAGGATACGTGGTCTCTTCAAACGTCCAGGCCTGTGCCGTCAGGTTGGACTGGGAGCTAAGAAACGGTCTCGGACTGCGCCCCTTTCTGATACCGCAACGTTTCTCCGTTTCATCAATGCCAAGTCATGACCTCCGTCCGCAGCGCCTGAATGATCTCCCAATTGATGGCGACGGAAACAAGAGACTCGACCTTGACTGTTTTGACAGGCGCTCGCTCATCATTTACATCCGCGACGAGGAAATATCGGGTTTGATGGATCCATCGCCCCGCCCGTGTCCCAGTCTTCGGGATCATTCATCATCCCGGGCCACAACAGCCCCGTGTCTGCTGAATTTGGGTCAGTGGTCGAGGACCGACTCTGAATCCATTCATGCGACACACGTGAGGGTGCTCTCCACACAAGTCGGCCATAAAACACGGCGCCCTTGAGACGAACACTCCAAAACTCGCCTCCAAGCTGAACAAATTTAGATGCAGGTACGGAGTAGACTAAGCGCCCCGTAATTGTAGGGGTCGGTGTTGGTGTCCAGTTGCGGGGACTACGCCATGGAAACCACCCATGGAGATGCTCTACTCCCTTCATAGAGAAGGATAATTTTCGACTCTCAGTGTCGGAAATACCATCCATTTAATCTTAGTCTCAATCTGAATCTGCATCTACCCGCTCTGAGAGCCATGTGACTCAAGAGCTCCACCAGGCTCCAATGGTTCTGAGACTTGCCACGAGGGACCAAAGCGCCAAGCCAACGGCCGCTTACCTAAAAAGAAAATGCCAAGAGAAGTCTATCAGAGACTTGCTCTATGAGGATGCTCTCTTACCCGCGCTTTTGGATAAAACTCGATCTCCAAAAACGATGTGTGCGTGCAGCAGGCATGTGCCGCCTGACCCGGCCGCTTCGATGGGGGTTGAACGTTTGGCACACTCTGTCGGTGTCAGCAGTGTTTGATCTCCGCAACACCTCGAAAAAATAGGCTTGGTTCGGGTTCAAGCTGGGTTATAACCCCCATGCGCAGGGTTCTCGGCGCCAATTGGCGCGCGGTAGTGCCCATATAAAGGCTTTGTGAATACCCTCTTTCAAACTTCATCCCCATTCTCAGCATCTCTCGTGATTCTACACTCATCCAGTCATTTTTCCCTTATCTTCGCTTCGTTGATTTCGATATAACACCCAGTGTGTTTTTGAATTTTGCTTGCCGGTCAAGCTTTTCCAGGAAACGCTCTTTTGAATCCATTTTCCTCAGCCTTTTTCTGACCCGATTTCGACAATATGTTTCTGTCCAAGGCCATTCTTTTCCTGTCGCTAGTGACTTCGACCATCGCGTCGCCTACGAAGCGAGCGGATTTGCTCCAAGTCCAGGACTACTCTCAGTTCCAAATCTCCGACGGCGTTGCTGGAAATGCTCTCGAGGAGGTTGCACAAAAGTTCCCCGTACGTTCTTTATAGCAAGCTCGTGTCTTTCAATGTCTCGATCGCAGGGCTAATATTCGTTTAGGTCGCACAATTCCGAGCGAATCTAGCGGGCGTGAGTGAAAACGACCTCGCCATCCTCAAGGCGGCTCGAGAGACGGCCGAGGGCGCGGAGGCAGATGCAGGAGGTTTCAATGACGCCATTGATCAGGTTGGGAAAGACTCGGACGATGGTATTGCTCTGCAGGCTGGGTAAGTTTGACACCGTGCAGCCTCAAACAGAGTCAGCCACAGGCATATACTTGACCACAGCAGCTGACCCGGCAAATAGCAAAATCAAGAACAAGGTTCTGAAGCTAGAACTCCAGGTCCTTGCTCTCCAGATTGAGATCGCGCAAGGAGGTGGAGACCAGGCGAAGCTCGACACAGAGCAGGCAAAGCTGGACAAGAACGTGGCAACCGATCAGGCGAGTGCGGGTAACCAGAGTCAGAGTATCAACTTTGCCGGAAGCTCGCAGCCCTAGAAGAAGCAAGGACCAAGGATGTAAACTTAACCAGTCCATCGCAGGGGAACACACCCAGCTTCTCAGTGGGGCCGGTGATATCAGAGGACCAACGCATTCTGCTCGATCGGGTAGTAGGGCCGCCGAGGGATTCAGGATTCAGCTTAGAGATGCATAATATAAGCAAGCGGCCTCCCATTGCCTCCATATCGATGCTAGACGGGCGTACAGCCTGATAAATTGATAATTTCGCCGCTGTCCCTACCAAGTGGACCACATGGAGCCTTTAGGAGGTGGGACTTGGCCGGCGCAAGCTGCACAGAACTTCGTGCCCCAATGCAAAACTCGATCTGGAGGCTTACTTCGGACAAGCCCATGCGATGGGAATAGCCTAATAGCCCTCGTTCCTTCGAATTCTGAAGCAAAGGGCGAGAACATCCATGAGAGAGTCGGGACCAGTGGGTTGTAGTTGTGGCTGATGAGAAGAATCAGCCCGTTAGCCTCCACACTCTCCACCGTGCTTCGTGGGAAATCAAAGTTAATTTTAGTCTAAGAAAGAATCTCTCCGGTGCCCAAGGCAGGCACTACCAGAGGCTGTCCTTCCAACTGCGAGCACTTATCAAACGAAGGAGTCGGAACTTCCTTCCCTCCTTCCTTCTAAACTTGAGGGGAAAGGGCACGTGCGTGCTAGCAATATCTCCGAGTCGATCCTCGAACCCTCTTCATTGAGCCTCACTCAAACATCAACATCACCACAGGACCTTGGTCTCTTTTCTTTCTTTCTCCTCTTCGTCTTTGGGCTTCCTGGCCGCCGATCCTGTCTGTCTATCTGCCGTGATATGATTCTTTCTCCATTCTCCGTTTTCAATTCTTATCTTCTGTACAACTATCAACATGCTCCCACTCGTCGATGCCGCTATGGGAACCAGCGCGAGAACACCATTGACGGTCGACACCAAGTCTTAGGAGCACCGGTCCCCATCATCATCGGCATCACCAATATTACCACGCCTCGAATCAATTCCAGAGTATGCAAGCATTGATCCCGCGGTAGGTACGCGTTCCTCTTGGCCTTATCCGGTACTAACTCGCAGCAGCCCACCCCTCGACCCCTTCGTCGACCAAACCCTTGCCACGTCCGCTTTTCAAACTATACTGAGCCCAACTCCATTAGCGGAAACGTAAACCTTGCTGTTTCTAGTGGTTTACATGGTCTGATGACATTCTCCAGGATGGTGCTGTGGGTGACTTGGAAGCACAAACACAGAACAGCTCCACCGTGGTATGACGCCCCAAGGTCTCGAGGTCTCGAAAAACTTTCGAAACCAAACTAATTACTTGTTGGTCAGCAACCTCCGCCTTATGAGAGGAACGTATATTCCAAACTATTCCTCCGCAGGACGCTTGAGCGGCATGACATGACGGTCCGAATCGTTATGGTCTGCCTGGCCATGAACGGGGCTGCAGCGATATTCTGCACAATAGGCATTTACCTCATCCGACTCCTCTAAACAAACAAACAAACGCGAGAGATAATGTCGGTTGGGCTATAAGAGATCACTCGTACTCGTCACCAGGTACATGATTTCTGTCGCCACGATCTTCAAAGGAAATAGCATGGGCTGCTGCAACAATCGCAAGGCTACCTGGGCAAGTGTTGCTAGATCAATGACTGGTATCTGGTGACTCCAACTCCTGTAAGATTTTAATTAAATCTGATTCTTTTGAGCCATCTAGACTAATAAAATACAGTTCCAAACGCGGCGCCTACTTCGGCGTACACCACTGGGTACCTTGTGCCAACTAGATTTGAGAAAACCAAATCTAAGTCCCATCGACACCTCAGCCGGATCAACTTCCTTAGTCAATGCAACACAAAGTTTTATTGGATTCAGTGTCTTTTTTCTTTTCGTAGCTCTTCTTTACACTGTGCTTTCACATGCCTGCAAACCTGCTTCTGGTATGGAACTTTCGGTGGACCCGAATCTCTTCATCCTAACCCAGGCATTCGCCTCTGACGACTGGATTTCATCCAATGGCCAACGGACGAAAGCTTCCACAGCTACGGAGCCTCCGATATTTCCGCCATCGCGGTCAGTAACTTCACAACGCTAGCTACGCAGTGACGGCCGTAGGCATGAGGGACTGAATGCAGTGGTCAGACCGAGATGCCATTAATCAGCAGTTGGAGTCACCAGAGCCTCAAAGCTATTCCTGATAAATCAATATGCAGGGCGATTCATGCGAAATGGCCTGATCTGAGATGCCGCCGACTCGCTGAGACTCTTGACTGAGCATCGAAGCTTGGTCGGACTTGGCGAGTAGAGAGGCGCCTCGCTTCTAGAGTCTCATGGAGCAACGGCCCTGAACCAATGTAACCGTCTTCGCATTGAAGCTTTCAAGATGGTCATTCCGTCTCACCAGATGATGAAATCTGACCGGAATTGGTTATATCGGATTCCATTTGAACCGAACAGTGATCACACGGTCAGCAATTAAGCGATGACACCCACGATGACGCGGATGGGGATGCCCAGCGCCGAGTCCCGTGGTGCATACTCCACTGTTTGATTTTCTGTCTTGCTTCAGCTTCGTCGAACAGAAACGAAAAGGGTGCAGGTATCCAGCGAGACGTGATTCGCCGCCAACCCAGTACGCATCTACTGGTCTGCAGGATGATGATCCCCTAAGCCCGCGGGCAGCAACAAAGAAACGCCCCCGAGCATGTACACGAGTCCTTAAAGTGGTATCTTGGACGTGGGTATCCAATGTCGATGCTGCGGCCAACCTCGTCGCCACCCGCAGCCTGTTTGTGTCTCAACAGGGGGGTTTCATGCATGATATAGAACAGGCAATTTCAAACTGGGTGCAGCAGAATGGCCCAACACATACAGCCGTTAGTTATTCTACACATCCCGATCCAGTCTGGACGCCGGCGCAAATAACTACTTGACCCCGTCATCTGGAAATCCAAAGACGAAAACCTCGGTGACTAGCACAAAACTCCTGACGACATCCCCCAAAGAGACCGAGTAGGTTACACAGGAAGCAGGCGTTGACTTGCCAGAGGGAGGTCGCCTCGTCGTGTTTCCGCTAGGGCACAGGCGAATTGGGCACTGATCTGGAGAGTCGCAGCCGAAGATGGGGGGCGCTAGAGTAGGCAAGAATCTCCACGATGGGTCTAGCTCGGACTGAGATGAATTGTTAACCTTGTTTGCTGGCGCTCGGCGTTTGACAGGAACTAGAACTGCCCGTCAGCCAAGTTGAGTGGAAACAGAGAACAGGGCACGGGGAACGAGTACGTTCGGAGGGGGGGAGAGCAGACAAATCAACGACGAGCCCGAGTACTGTTGGTTTGGAGGTCATCGATGGGGCTCTGAGATGAAGTCGTACGACTCAGCAAGTCCCTGAAAGTGGCGAAGGCTTGCTCAATGGGGAGAGTTCTGCATTGCAATGCTGTCTTGGCCACAGCCAACGAGTGCCTTGACATGGTGGCTTCGTAGCAAGGCGCCTCTATTGCAGACTCCGCTTCTCTTCGCCTGCGTGACGGAAGCAGCCTCGAAAGTCCCCCCGAGAGGCGCAACGCAAGAATAGTACGATCTCCGCGCATCCTGACGGATGGCACTTGAACCAAGCCGCCTGTTGCCGCCGGCAGTGGTAGTAGTCGGCTGTCACATAGACTCCACCATCCTTCCAAAAAGGTTACAGTCGCCGTGAGGCCCCTGATATCCTGACAACAACGACGAGCAAGAGGTAGAGCTTTGCTTGCTGGCTGACCTACGCAGTGCATGGGTACGGACAGACAGCATTGCCTCAGCCACAGCACCGGTGCGTGAGCGCTCGTGTCGATGTGTGTAACCAACAACATGGGAGGGAGGGGGATGCTGTGCGTTCAGACGCAGGGAAGCAGAGGGGTGATCGATCTCATATTAGTGGATCGCTGCACCTGAACTTACGCTATGAGATTTGGAGATAACGCCGCTCCCGGCCTCGGAAGAGGGAAAGTGAGGCGGTTTCCCCGCTGGTGGCCGGGAGTAACTGGTGGCTGGAGGCTGCAAGCTGGAGCAGACGACAAGACTTGGTGACCCCTGGTGATGAGGTGAGAAGGGACCTAGCAAGTCAGGAGACAGGCGCCGATGCACCTTGGTCAACTTACCTGGCGGGTCGCCGAGAAAACGACCTCCTGTTCTGTATCGTTGCAGTGCGTATGAAGTACGAAGTAGTACGTCAACCAAAGCACGCGAGGGAATGGGCCCGAAGGCAGTAGGAACGGCAATCACTTTCAAGTGTTTGCCGACATGGCGAACAGTCAGAGATCGAAGCTCGCCTCTCCCCCACACAACCACACAAAGTCGCATAGGTCATCCAGTCGAATTGCTGGGAGGCGACACAGCAGAGGACCAGTCACATATCAGTTTCTGGTTTCCTTGTTGGGTTACGGTTTGCCAGCAGTTTGACGCAATTGACGTCCTACCGACTAGGGACTGCGGGAAAATAGGTGGAACAGAGAGGAAAGCGCTGGACGAGTCCCGGTCGAGTTGCGGGGAAGTCATGGTTTCTTGCTGCGTTGTCTGTCTTGGGTCTCGTTTGGCTGGGGCCCTTGCCCGTGACGATAACAATAGCCATGGCCACGAGGACGGATGTGAGAACAAGACTCCGCCGCTCCTGCGATGTGGTGATAGGACTAGACCCCTGAGCATTGCGGACGGTTGACAGCTGGATGTGGGCATCTGGAACCCTGTGCCTGTGCCGCAATGGCTGTCATGCCGATCGCGATCCCGAGCCCCTCACGAAGCAGACACGCCCACCTCCTCTTAACTTTGATGTTAGCCCCGATCGACCACCTTTCGACTTGTGTGGAAGGGGAATCGATGCTGAGACTGCCGAAGACTGGCAGCCGGATTCTATGGGACTGAAAGATCAGGGACTCGGAGACTGGAGACTCGGGCTTAACTAGGCCAACAGGGCTGGCTGGGTACCTGGCCTCCTTGTCTACTTGCCTACGGCCGACTCGAACACGCACGACTCGACTACACACGTACACATTTGCCCCGCGCCACTTGGCATCGTCATTGGGACGCCGTCTCCTCCTGTTAGGATCCAAGGGTGGGTTTCTGTGAGAGAAATGCAAAAGTGTGGAAGCACCAAGGGATCAGTACTACGCCAGTGAGAACAAGAAACCCCCCATGCCGTACCATGGCATCATCCCGCATCTGCTTTGCCAAGCCATGGGACCGGGAGTGTGGTTTGTGGGTGTGAGGTTGATGACAGTGATGACCGTGAGGGCATTGAGAACCAGGCGCTCCGCGCCACCCACCTCTTCGTCATGGCCGTCTATGTCCGATTCCCGACTCTTGGGATCGGGTGGTCAGCCGTTTCTAGAAACAAGAGGGGTGTGAGACATGACCCAGACTATGGTCCAAGTCCCCGGGATGCTGAAGGCTCTCTAGCCAACCGCATACCGTGCCCTGGCAGCACTAAGAACGTCAGCTTGTCTGCCTTTCGGTTGACTGCTGAGCGGTTCCTCGTCGAGCTGGACTTTCAGCGGCCCTGCCACCACCTCTGCAGCAGCTCTGCATTCCTGGTGTCTCGAGCCACAAGGGGCAACGATAGGACGAAGGGCTCGCAAGCAAGCACAACATCGGGGCAAGGGACGAGAGGCAGCTCGTCCGACGAAGCGGCAAGCAAGCCCCGGGCCTCCACGAGTCCACGACAACCTTACATGTCCGGCCAAGGCCACTGACAGGGTCCTGCGGCCCATCAACGCCGAAAGTCCCGCTAACGAACTCATGCCTTGGCTGTGCGGCGCGGTGCGGTACGGACGCGGTGCGGTGCAGCCGATGCGGGACTTGCGAGACTTGTCGTGTCTGTCCGGACTCTCAGCCCTACCTACATAACCGCAGTCAGCCCCGTCCGACTCATCACAACTGACAGCTTGGGCACTCTGGAGTAAAACGAGAACTTTTCCACCCTTTATTATTCCTCCTCTGCAAAACCTTCCTCCTCTTCTCTTGCTCTTTGTCTCTCTAGCATATTTTATTCTCTGTTTTAATCTCGACTTCCTGTTGAGTGGCCGTTGATTTCCCTTTGCCGCTGTATTCCCGTCCTCGGCTCCCATTAACAAGCCTCACGTCACTTCACCACATACGCCCTACGGCTAGCAAGTCAAGTTCTTCCCGTATTGGGATTCTGAATCCAACAGAGGTCTCCCCAAGAAAAGCAAGCCACCAGCAACCAATACCTCAAAATGGCATGCTCCCACTGCCCGGCGCCGTCGAACGCCATGCACGCGTCCGGCAAGTCAAAAGCCACCCGGAACACCCTAAACCTGGTCAATTACGCCAACGGCCTCTGCCAACATAACGCGGTGCACAACTGCTTCAACCCAGCACAGCCCAACGACAGCCTCTGCAAGATGTGCGCCATAGGACAGTGTCCTTGAGCCAGGACGGCCTTTGCAGACGCAGCGGGGGGCAACCATACAATCAGAGATGGAAAGAGATCGCCAAGTCTTTCCGTGGTTCACAGTGTGGTCAGACCCGGATTTCTGTTTCCGGTCCATCTGCGAAAAAGGGCCTTGATGAATCACAAGCAGAAGAACGGGAAGCTAATTACGGGCGCCGGGGACAAGGACGGCTAGTTTTATTAGAAGCGGGAACCGTGACGATGGGGACTACTAGGTATTTCTGCGTCGGAGGGGAAATAACGACTATGTAATAGGCCAAAAGTCAACCAGGTGGATGTATCATGTGGGCAGGGGCGCGGTGTCAGACAGACAAAGAGAGAGAGGCTGGGATGTCGGCTTAAGACAGCATCTCACACATTGCGCCTTCAACAGAGCACGACGACACGGCTTTCTTAGACAGAGGTGTTGTTTTCCTCACGGACCACGAATGCTTTACACCAATACACTCGGTATTCGGGTCGCCTTGTGGAATGAAAGGGTTCGGAGGGAAAGGCAGAACGGAGCGGAACCAAACGGCGAACTTGGGGCGGTTGAACGGGAGAGAACGGGTTGGAATGGTCATCCGGGAAACACTTCGTACACCACGGTATCCCGACGGCAAAAGAAAACACACCGTTTTGAAACTTCAAGGGTGCCAAATGACTGATGTCCAGCATGTCCTTCACCACGCGATCCACTTGCGCTCCCACCCGAGCACACGCATCCTTCGGCCCGCGAGAGGGAAAAAATAAAAAAAGCAAGCAAAAAATGGAACTCGAGAGTGAAGACTGTAGAGTTGGTTGCCCACCCTGTATCGAGTCATTGTCCTGCGCAGTGAAGGCTGTGACGTCTTGAATCGCGTCACCCCAGAAAAAAAGCAGAAGCGAGACGAGACTAATAACTAGCAGACTACTACCAAGGGTCCCAACCAAACAGACAGGAACCCTTCTTTTGGAAATACTCACATCCAGCGTTACGACGGGTCACGCCGGGTGGCAGCAAACGCAACTTTCATCACCCTCCTCCGAGCTCCCTGTCAATCAAAACCACCGGGGTTCCATTGGACGAGCGGACCAATACGCGCGGGAGAGTGACCACCGGCGCCCGTGCAATCAAGACCCAAGACCCCGACGTCACTTTGCCTCGTGCGCGGACGAGGTTGCGTCAAAGCGTTTTCCCTTTCCTCGCCGTCCGCGCGCCCAAACCAAAAAGAAACCGAAAAAAAAAAAAAGCAACCGATATCACAACTTTGTACCGTAAGTTAGACGTTCTGGTTCGTCCCGCGATTGGTCGACCCGGCGCTGCGCACATGTGAAAAACAAACAACCGTGCGAACCAGCAGCCACCACTGAAAGAGGGAAAACCTCCCGCTTCTGCCTGCGATCGGGACCTTGAACGGAAAGGGCAGCAAAAAAAAAAAAAACTCCCAGCTGGTGGGAGACAAAGTCGCCCCCTATGATGCATGACATCTGCACAAGTTGTCCAGCTGATCTGGTCTTCGCCGCTTAGCTGTTGGTAGCTGAGGGACGGGTAGCACGGTACATAGGTAGGACATCACCGCGGGAGGGGGCGAACGAGTCGACTTCTCTCTCCTTGGAGGCGTTTTTCCCGCTGTCTCCCTCACTTAGACGTGAATTGGTTGTTCGCGCGCGCACGCACGTGACCCCTGACGCCGAGAACTAATCGATCCTATCGCGTCGCAGGTGGCGAACCCAGTTGTGGCTGCCGGGCGGCGGCAGGGAAGAAGCCGGGATCAATCGACGGGCCGCCGGTCCGTGAGAGTTTGGAGTAGAGAGTTTGAGGTGAGGCGTGCATGACGATGACTTCTATCATTATTACTAGAAGGCCTATGTTAAGGCAGTAAAGAGCAGACCTCTCAATAGCTGACCGTTGTCGCACCGAGCATATCGATGTAAGCAGCGAATGCGACAATACGGGGGACCAGGTTAAAGGCAAGACATACATCACAAGACTAGATAGGCATGGCAGGACACAAGTTCAAATGACACTGTGACAGTGCAATTGTTAAAACCCCAACATTAACTGTAGGTATCTTCCTGAACGAGGGCGACGACGCAGCACATGCCGCCCCAGAAACTCCAACGCTGATATAGTGCGCCAGTTGCAACCACCTGAAAATCACCAGAGTACTACGTAGTAGCCTGATGGTGTGAAAAAAGTTTTGTTCTCTCCAATTACCCGTTCATCATAATGGTCCCCCAAACATCCGTCCCCAAGAAAGTATTCACGAGTGGAATTGAAATGTGAAAGCTAGATCAGCCCAAATGGGGACATGTCTAGTAGAGAGCAGCGAGGGCAGCGACGACAACAGCGCCGACGACTCCAGACTTGGTGTAGAGACCGCTGGCACCGCTGGCGGGGACCTCGCTGGGGACGGAAGGGGGAGCAGAGCTGGAGGGGACCTCAACAACGGGAGTGCCGCTAGGGACGTTCTCGGAGATGAAAGTGGTGGGAACAACAACGGTGCTGCTGTGGGTGGGTTTGGTGATGTGGGTGACGGGAGCAGTAGGACCGTGGGTGGTGGTGTTGCCGGCAGGGTACCAGGTAGTCTTGGGAATGGGAATGTAGACGCTGGTGGTGTTGACGACGGGAGCAACAGGGGGAGGAGTGTAGATGATGCTGGTAGTCTCGGCGGCAGGGGTGGTGGTGGGGATCCACTGCGAAGTAGTGGTGATGATGATCTCCTCAGTGGAGGTGGTGGTGCGGTAAGGGCAGTCGACAACAGAGTCGGGGCAAGCAGTCAGAGTGAGGACGCGGGTGGTAGTGGAGGTGAGCGTGGTGGTGTCCTCGACGGGAAGGTCGTAGGTGGCAGCGACCAGCGAGGCGCTGGCAGCGGCAACGGAGAGGATGGTGAAACGCATTTTGATGTTTGGTCTAAAGACGAAGAGTTGCTGGTGAAGCTGAATGAGAGTGGTGGCTCGAAAAGAGTGAGTCTGAAGACAAGTTGACAGGCGTTTGGTAAAGAGAGTGAGGTGCTGAAAGCACTAGTTGGCAAGGAATGCAAAGGGGTGAAGAGTCGTCAAAGGCTGTGAGCTTGTAAGAGAGAGACGAGCAGGAGCAAAGACGCGGATTCGAGCAGGACTTGTAGTTTTCGAGGACCTGCGGGAAATCTCTGTCAGCCAGCCAAAGACGGGCTCGCTGACTAGATCCCTGGTGCGTTGTCACCTCACCATCACCCACCAGTGTGCCATTTGCCATTTGCCAGGATCGATGGGCAATGGCCGCCCGGGGTGAGTTAGCCCCGGCATCCAGCAAAGTGCCTGGTACCTTGCATCCACTGCAGGACTTGTGATTGGGTCCATCATGGGCGCAGCCCTGCCCTGGATCGTCCATGACCTTGCCGACTGTACCTCTGACTGGTGTGTGCCTGGATCCAACTTCACATCCCTGGTTCAGTAGTCCAGCTTAAATTGCCCAGGTTGCTCTGGTTCCTGGCCCGCTCCCTGTAAAGACGCGCTGCCTTCTCTTCCAGACAGATAGCTCAACCTGATGCCATCCCCCGCCAATCATGAGCTGCCCCGACTGACCACCGCCACATTTCGCCGGGGCCAACTCAACTAGGTTTGCGGCCGTGCCCGGCTAGAGACCTGGTGCAGACTGCAGAGGGCCTGTTTTTCGCACTTCTCCTCTTGCGCGGTTTGCGGATTGGATGGCGGGATCCACCGATATCACCGTGAGCCACAAGCCAGCAAGCCAGCCAGTTGTCAGTGAAGAGTCCGCTTTGTCCAACAGACCGCAGAGAGACAGTCAATGCGATCCAACACGAGCGGTCAACTTGAGAAGAGTGCAAATACGCAACATAAAGGACGAAGAAAGAAGCCAAACAAAACTCCACGGCTCTTGTGACTTCACACACGATTCCCAGCGCTGGTGAGCATGGTCGCACACTCCCAGTCGCCTCTGCCTCTGGTGCCCTTGGTGTTTTGGGCCCCTCTGGGTCGAGTGACACACAACAATCTCCGTGGTCCCCATCGCCTGGCAGGGGGGCATGTTACCCGAGCATCCCACGACGCACCACGCCAACCATGGCTCTGAAACGCGAGGCCATGGGATTGGTTTGATCGCGCAATTAATCCACCACGCAGAATCGAGAGGAAAGTCGAAGCTGGGCAAGGGAAGGAGCGCCATGAGGCGAGATGTCGTGTGGCTGTCGAAATCAAACTGCGCTTGCGGTGCCTAACGGCGGACGATGAGTCATCCAACAGCGCCATCGATCCCGCGGAACAACTTCGTTTGCGTAGCTTGGTCGCCCACACCGATAAAAAGGAGTTCCTACGCCCCCGGTGCGAGGTGAAGGTGCTAGCTAGCAATGGTTTTCAGGGACCGGCAACGGGAAATGCACGGGAAATGCCTAGCGGAAATCTCCTCAAAAGCGCCATGGCTCACGACATCGCAACACAGCATGGGAGATGCATTGCGAAGTGACTCTGTGATCTTGAGGCGAAATGAGCAGCAAATAAAAAGCGGGCGGATTGTTCTAATATTGGAACTATTAGCATTGGTCGGTGTGCAACGTCTACCGGAAATCTTAGATAGAGGAGATGAGCGACAGTGGAGCATGACAGCGGTGACGATAATGGAAGTCCTTCGGGAGACCAGGAGTCTTTCCAGGCGGCTTCTTTGGAGGATCTTCGGCCAATCTTGGAGTAGCTGCCGTTTTGGTCTCTGGCTCAGGGCGACGCGAAATTACATCTCTGCGAGACAAGCAATCAAGGCAAGTCTCCGGGAGCTAGTTTGCTGTCAGTGCTGCTCAGCGCGGCAGAGGACGGATTTGGCGGGTCGAGTGGAGCGTTGCCTCATTGTTGGTGCTGGTACTATTGGGTTCTGCTTCATGTGCGTCGGAAATTGATGTCGGCCGCGAAAGGAGATCGTGGGACGGAGTAGAGATTGAAGAGAATTTAAAATTCGGTTCCAGAGCTGAGAAGGAAAGGAGACGAGGAAGCACCTACTCAGGTAAGGTAAGCGGGAGAAGTGTGGCGCCGTGCGTACTTCGCTTCGTATTTGCCTTGCCAATGGAAGTCCATCAAGAACGCCGCCTGCACAGAGAAGAGGAGGGATGGAGCAAGGAGGGATGGAGCAAGGAAGGAGTGGATGGAGGCTCTCGCGTGCGTGGCAGTGGGGCAGCGTCCACTCGTTCTGCGACTTGTTGGAGCCGCTGCTGAGCATAAGCCGACTTTGTGTGAACGGAATAAACCATTCAGACACCTCTGGTCTAAATGCAGCTGAATGAATAAGAAAATGTCCAAGAAAAAACAAGTTCAAGGGATTGCAAATTTTTGGGGGGGGGGGGGGGGGGGTTGTGTGTGTGTGTGTGTTATTTGAGCAGGCGGTGGCCATGATGTGATGTTGCGCCTGCGTACTTTGACCAGAGATATTAATGGTCTTATCTCAACATGAGGCTTTTGGAGATAACTAGACGAGCCAGCTTCGACTGGGAGGTTGGTGGTTGGGAGCGTGGTGTTCATGACTGACTCCGATTATTACCTCAGCATAAGGTTAGTGTGTGAGATTGTACGAAGGAAGTATGGGCGTGCGTAAGCAAGACTTGATGTCGACATAGACACCCAAAGAAGGCCAGTGCAAAATCCTTGAATGATTGTGACTGGAATATTCTTCTTTCAGCTTTAGTTACATACATCCCATTTTCGTATACTTTCTTTATTCGCATGCGTACATTTGTTCGTGTTGGCCTTGTTTTGCTTGCTTCCATTTCCATGTCTGCTGCCGCCTGCAAGGATGTATTAGCGCAGTTTATCTCTGCCCCGCCCCCGCGTCAAGCCTCCCTAGCACCTCTGGTGACCTAGCTTGCTTGGGCACCAGCCTCGTCTCAGGAGACTATCCAGGAGACAACCTGTCACAACTCCAAACGCCAGACACCAAATCAACCACTTCTCCTCGTTGCAGCTCCAGCATTGTCTCGTATATTTTCATCTCGCTCTACCTTCGTCTCCGGATGATGCACGCTGCTATTCTAGCCTAATCAATCACTCGTCCTGATCACCAAACGTTTCCCTCAGCATCACCATGGCGACCTACACGGAAGACGCCGCGCTTTGGATCTTCACCTCCCTCACCGCCGGCTCCTCTCACATCGTCACTGCCACCTCGCGTCTCGAGACTATCCTGCGCGCCAACCGCGTGCCCTTCAAGGCTGTCGACATCGCCACCGATGAGAACGCCCGTAGACTCTGGGGCCGGAGGGCCGGCAAAGACGAGAGCGGCCGCGTGAGAAAGCTTCCCGGCCTGGTGCAGGAGGGGTTCATCGTAGGCGTGAGTCGGGTTCTTGAGAAGCTTTGAAGAGCTTTCCTGAGCTGTTGCGGAGCTTGCTGCTGACCGAGCACCTTGTCTAGGACCTCGTCGAGATTGAGGACTGGAACGAATATGGCGAACTCAAGATGCACGTCAAGATCTTCCACGACGAGTTCACCATTCCCTCCATCAATGACAAGCTCCCCGAGCCCATGAAATTTAAGCCCGCCCTTCCCGCAAAGCCCGTGCCTGCGGCCGTTAATGCCGCCGCTGCTGGTGTCGCTGCCGCCGCTTCCGCCGCCGCTTCTGCCGCTGCTGCACCGAAACCCGTACCAGCTGCCCCTCCCCTACCGACGGGAAATCCCACTCCGATCCCCGCCGACGAGTCCAAGGCCGACGAGCCAAATGCCTCCGAACAAAAGAAAGAGCCCGAACAAAAGACACTGCCTGTCCGCTCTGTCGCAGATGAAGCAGCAGAGAAGGCTAAGGAGCTTCGTCTGAAGAGTCTGCGGGAGAAGGTTCACGGCAAGGATGGCGACAAGGAGAAGGAAACAAAGAAGGAAAAAGAAAAGGAGAAAGACAAGGGAAAAGAAAAAGAAAAGGTGGCCACGGCGGCAAAGGCGTCCAAGGAGCCATCCAAGGCATCCAAGGAATCAACCAAGGATCCAGCCAAGGATCCAGCCAAGGAGTCAGCCAAGGAGTCAGCCAAGGTATCCACAAAGAAAACCGTCAAGGCGTCGACCAAGTCGTCAACCAAGGTGGCTGCAAAATCGACCTCAAAACCGCCCGCAAAAACGTCTACAAAGACGTCTAACAAGTCGTCTACAAGCAAAGACCCAGCAAAACCGTCTATAAGGAAGACTACGAAGACGTCCACTAAGACACTAACAAAGACGTCTACCAAAAAGCCTACCAAGAGTGCATCAACCACGATCAAGGCCGAAACCGCCCAACCAGCCACATCGACAGGGGAGGGAGAAGTCAAGGAGGCTGAGAAGCCCACCACAGAGGAGAAGTCGGAGCTGGAGAAGAAGGAAGAGGAAGACGATGAGGATGAGGACGATGAGGATGAGGACGATGACAGCGACGAAGACCAGGATGAGGAGACTAAGAAGCCCGTCTCAGTACCAGCCACTGTCGCAGATAGCGATGACGACAGCGAGGAGGACAATGACGAGGAAGAGGAAGAGGAGACCAAGAAGCCGGTACCAGCTGCTGTTGCGGCCGTAGACACCAAGACCAAGGGTAAGGAAGAGGAGAAAGTCGCCGCCAAGGACGAGGATGAGGACGAGGATAGCGATGACGACAGCGATGATGATGACGACGAGAATAAAGAAGAAGAGACGAAGAAGCCCACAGCGGCAGATGACAAGGTCAAGGCCAAGTAAGAGATCGATTCAAACAAGTAGATGCCAGAGAGGCGAGAGCGAGAGTGGGTGTTTTAATTATTCATTGTAGGACGTAGAAGATGGTGATACGGTGGTGTACATAGCCCCAAGAGATTGAGCCTTCCCCCCTTTTCGAGGGTATATCAACAAAGATTGCTGTCTATATTTTTCTCCTTCCACATTCCTCATATCCACCTTCGCTATAGTATATGACACCGAGTCGACTTTAGTACAACTCGTCATCGTCGCTGGCCGTCCCATCCTGAAACCCCATGACCGCCTTGGCCTTACCCTTGGACCGTCCGTTGACCTCTCCGTCAGCCACCACGTCGTCATCGTCAAACTCATCGTCACTCGTCAGAGCAATCGCCTTGCCCTTGCCCTTGATTGACCCCGACGCGACGGCCTTGCCCTTCCCCTTCGACACCACCGTCGAGGCTCCAGATACGACACGGTGACTCTGCTGCTTACCAGTGTCCATGTTCTTGTCCGCGTCCTTGCCGCGGCCACCCTCGAAACTTGCACGCACGCGCTCATAGTGAGCGAGCTCGCCAGCGCTGACACTGGGCACCAGCTCGTCGTTGGCGGCGAGGAAGTCAGCCTCGGTAACCATGACGGCGATGTCCTCTGGGGTGGCGTAGTGATCGAAGTAGTACGCCGTAGAGATGGGGAGGGTGGTGGCCGGGTCGGCGTTGATGGCACGGATCTTGTTATCAACGCTTGTGGCCTGGCGGGTGACGGCTTTCAACATAGCATCGCTACACAGCGCATAGAAGTCTGCACCCGTGTAAGTGAAGGGGAGTTGCTCGGCCACGGACGCCAAGGAAACAGACGGGTGCAGAGTGAATCTGTAAGACAAGTTAGCCATAAGCCGCGAGACTTGGATACTTAGGGATCACTTACTTTCGGGATAGCGCTTCAAGAATGGTGAGCTGTTTCTCGTTGGTATCCGAGACACCAAGATAGAGCATCTTGTCGAAACGGCCAGGGCGTAGAAGGGCTTGGTCCAAGAGATCAGGTCTGTTTGTTGCGCCAATCACGAAGACGCCGCCGCCTCCATCATCTCCGCCAGACATACCATCCAACTCGGCGAGCAGCTGGGAGACGATTCGGTCCATAACACCACCACTGTCTCCCTGGTTACCTCTCTTCGGCGCCACCGAATCCAACTCGTCGAAAAAGACGACGCAAGGCCGGGCATCGCGGGCCCGCTGGAACACTCGCCGGACGTTGGCTTCTGACTCTCCGATATACATGTTAAGCAGTTCCGGTCCTTTGACGCTGAAGAAGTTGAGACTGTACTCAGTTGCAATGGCCTTGGCCAAAAGCGTCTTTCCAGTTCCAGGAGGTCCATAAAAGAGAATACCAGACCGCTTCTTCATGCCCTTGGCGAACAGTTCGGGGCGTTCGAGTGGCAGCTGGATGGTCTCCGTAACGGCCTCCTTGACGTTGTTCAGGCCACCGACATCGTCCCAGGTAACGTTTGGAATCTTGGGGGCGCCGATTGAGTCGGAGAAATTCTTGCGGGCGGCTTCAACCGCAACCTCAAAGTCCGCCTTCGTAAGGCAACGGGCCAGCGGGCCGCCGGCAACTTGAACATCTCGGACAGTCACGGTCAACCCATCCTTGGTGTTCTTGGCTGAGAGTTTTTCGAGACGGGATTGTTGGGCTATAGAGGCCCGCTCAACTACGTCCACCAAATCGCCTGCGACCAAGGCTGCGGTTTTCAGGGCAACGGAATTCAGGTCGATTGAAGGCTCCAGACTCACACCGCGATCGTTGATGATCGTCTTGAGAATGGCTTCACGCTCAGCCTCGTCAGGGGCGCCCATTTCCAGCTCATGGGTGAAGAGCCCTCGAACACCATCGGGAACCTTGTCAACCTCGTTCGTGGTGGCAATGATCACTCTCGTATCCTCCAGGATTTCTTTGAGAGTTGCCTCAATTCGGTCAGCTGTTAGTGCTTCAATGTGTTGGATAAGCAGCGAACAGCAGTCGGGACCACAACTCATCGCTCGGTCAGCTCTCGTTCTGAGGAAGCCCTCGGTCTTCACGTCGCTTCCACTGCCACTGCCCTCACTCAAAATATCATATGCGTCGATGATGTACGTATGAAGACCCATATCAGCGCAAGCGTTCGATGCGAGCGTCAACTTCCCGATATTGCGGTGCGTAGATGTTAATAAGATGGCGACTGGGGGCATCTTAAGATGTATTGCTCGTTGACTGGTGGCAGCAGCGATCAATTCCCTTAACTGGCGTCTCAAAGGAGACACGTACGGGGTTTCATGATCTTGAATTGGGGGTGGCGTAGACTCCGAAGTTCTTCTGGGTGCCTTCTTCAGACCGAGATAATATTGCCACGTGCTCTGCTTGATCCCAGGAATGCGGCTCGTCTCAAAGCCAGACCCATGCATCCCAACAGACGAGCTGTCGATGCAAGCCACAGATCCCCAGAAAGCCTCAGCAGTTCCATCCTCATCGTCATCTGACTTCTGCATTTGGATGTGTCCGATTTTGAACCATGCAACACTGTCGAATCGAGATGGTTGCTTCCCAGCTTCCTGGCCTCCGGCAGTCAACGCCATCACATCGTCCACTTCAGAACCTCCGGCGCCAGGCATCTCCTGGAGAGTGCGTCCCAGCTGTGCATCTACCGGCACAGCGATTAAATCACCGCTTCGAACAAGTCGAATCTTTTGCGCAAAATAGCGTTTTAGTCCACCTAACACGGCGGTTTGAAATGCTCTCTCTGCTGATATCGGGGTTCGAATGTGATGAATGGTGATATCTCGAGCGTACGGCGGACGAACAGCGCTTGTAAACCGGGGAATCGTACCCTTTCCCTGATACGAGGCCTTCTTGAGGGGCGAAAGTCGTAGATATGTAGTATCATCAAGATTGGCAAGAAGAATGGGCGAGGCGTAAGCAGCAGGACTGGCAGGGCGTTGGACCTGCGACTCGAAGAACGAAAGCTTTCTTTCGCCATGCTTAGCGCTGGGTATTCTGGTCATCGGTCGCTGCGAGTAGCCCTCCGGAAGGCCATAGACTCGGACAGGTCGCCACTTAGAAGGCTCTGGGACCTGTTGGCCAAAACTTCCGAGTCCAAAAGCGCCAAACCCGTTCAGCGGGGGCTCCTCGGCTGCCTCAATCCGAACCCAGTCTCCAGAGAAGCATCCAATCTTGGGCAACGACGATACGTCAACGTATATTCTGGCTTCTTCATCGTCCTCTGATGACGGCTTTGGGTGCAAGATATCTGAGGAAATGGGTCGCATCAAGCCATGTGCTTTGAACAGCCGACCGCGGGGCCTGTCTGGCTTTGCAGTAGTCGCAGTAAAGTTGGAAAAGACGGAGCCGGGCGTAGCCATGCCGCTGGTCTTTCTGCCGCGCAGGGTACCCACAGTCATGGGAGTTCCAGGCTGGAGAGTAGAGACTCCACTGGCGTTGGTGGTGGGCAACGAAGGGGCCTGTAGGGAGATCATATCGTCCATAGAGTCATCTGAAAGGTCATCTTCGTTTTCGGACCCTGACAAATCGGTCTCTGTCTCCGTAGCCGACTCGGTCGTTTCGGTAAGGGTATCGGTTTTGTAGCGTTCTTCGGCGGCTGAATAGAATTGATCGGTGCCAGTCTCGTCTTCACTTTCAGTGACACCATTGAGTCGTCGGCTCGACGTCATTGAGGCTACGCGGCGAAGCTGCTTGGTGTGGACTCGCCCACGCATCAGAATGATCTTGGTGGAATCAGCCAGGGTGCCCTGAGCTACCGGCTCGCACAACATGATCTTTCCCGGGTTGGGGGGCACATGAGTCAATGGATGAGGTGGGAGGGGAAGCGGGAACAGGTCACCAGAATGAACCACCTTGAGGCTGCCCAGAGCGGTTCTGAGGGCTGCGATCAAGCGATCCTCCGAGTTTGAGTTGGTTGCGCTCTTGCCCTTAGGGTTGGAGGGGTGTTCTCGGAAGAATGTACCCTCCCCATTCTCGAGTCGTTTTGTAAGTTCGCTTTCTAGACTGACGAAGACGGTCTCGAGCGGTACAGGAGCGACATCGAGGACGAGGATCTCAATGCCACCGCGACTATGGCTTGATAGCTTCGAGGGCGCGACCTGCTGCAAGGTCACAGCAAAGCTCTGGAGGGACGGCGAGGACGGCGAAAACTGCACGGTCGAGTGCGGCAGGCCAGAGGACATGATGACTGGCACGATGGACCACGGGCTGTCAACTGGACCGGCGTTCGGGGCCCATGGGGCGATCGCGATATGATGGACATTGTCGGACTGAGAGTTGGCATTGGCAGCTGAGACTTGGGTAACATATTAGTATTAGAGGGTCCCAGATGAACACTGCATGATTGCGACCAGAGAAGGGGCAACCCACTGCGTTGATGTTGAGGGAAAAGGTCGCAAAAGAGGTCCTCGGACACAATACCGACGTCGCTCTTGATGTGGTCGTCGAGGATCAGCTTGGCGGTGACAGCGGGCTTGTCCTGGCGGCGCCTGCGATTCCGCCTCCTAGATAACACCGCGGTCGCGGCTGCTGAAGCTGAAGCAACTGTCATGGCGGCGGTGGTGGTATGGTGAATGGCGCAGACGGGGAGGGTGCTCGGTTGAGGTCGAGGTTGGAGGGAGATGCGAGGATAGATGAAGCTTAACCACCCCTCCGAGATAGGACCATAGCTAGCTAATAGGGGCTGACGGAAAGGAAGTGCGGCCGAAAGGAAAGAAGAATTAGGTCGGTGTCCTGTCAAGCAAGCAGAAGTCAGTGTGTTTACTCGACGGCGGCGGTAGTGATGGTGTAAAGAAAGGCGAGGTTGTGCACTGTCGCGCGACTGTCGGCTGCGGCTCAGTGACGGGAGAATTGGCCTCGGCATTGTATTGGCGGGCGCGACAGCTAAATCCACACTCGCACCTGCCATCCCGCTTTTTTTTTTGGACTCTGGGAGATGGAACAGGTACGTACCTCTAGCTGCTCATGTCCGAGCTTTCTCCATCTTCGGGCTGGGATTGTGGCCGGCAACATGCTCCGGAAAGCATGTGGATCAAGTGTTCTTCTGATCTTTTTCTGCTTCTACACGTCGGGTTTCTTGTTAATGAAGTTGAAATATCTTAAAACCAGCCTGTTGAAACTTCAATAACGCCAGCAGCCAAACTATGGCTGGTTCCGTTCTCTCGGATGCCTCTGGACGAGACCTATCTAGGTATCCGAGGCATTCAGGACAGCATCTCCATTACAATTGAAACAAACATCATTAAGCCTGTATTTTAATCATCGCGACAGCGCCACTCGTTTGAAAGACGCGTTTCTCGTTCACAAAAATATCACCCAAACACGGACAAGTTTGTCCAAATCCGACTTGGTATTACCGACCTTCCCAAGAACCAGGCATAATTTGGTCTAGTTTAAGTACCCCTTTTACCAGTGGCTAAGCAGACTATCACATGCTTCGTGACAGGGGTAATACAGATAACTCTAAGTCTAACATCCTATCATTCCCTCCCAATGACGCAACCAGTCCGCCTGTCTCGACCGTTCTACTGGTCGTTGATTGAACATTGGTCTTTTTAGTCTCTCCTCCCCTTTACACCGCTGCAAACCTCGACCCTTGACAAACATCTGCGTCGAAATGGGGCCATCTGCTGCGTGATCTGGACCCTCAAAGTGCTCGAGAACCCAATTGATACTCGCAGATCCGGCGCCCGACCGGTCCAACCACGGGTTTACCGCCACTGAAACGGGCAGTTGACTACCGGTCGATCTCATTCGTTTATTTTCCTCACCTCCATCGTCCCACGCCCTCCGCCTTCTTTACTGTTCATGACCGCTTCTTTAATATCTCTAGAAATTCTTTCTTAATGCCTGCTTCGGTATGACAAGAGGTGTTGTTCAATAACGTCGCTACCCTTCCCGTTTCACGACAAACTACCCTCGAGCTTCATCAGTCTATCTGCACACCTTCATATGTTCATTCACCCGACGAGCCTTGGAACTTAGTCAACTTGGTGGTTTTTCAGTTAGTACTTCAAGGGAAAAGCCAGGCCGCTCACCAGCATCTTAATGCGCAGTTGACAATGGCTCAAACTTCCGGTGCTTCCGACGACGCTCAGCCAGAAAAGTCTCAAAGTCACGACATTGAGCTAACTAAGAACGCTGTCCAATTCACTCAACAAGCTAAAAAGCTCTCTCACCAACCACCCACTAGCGACGATCCTTCTGATACCTCTCTTGCTGTCAAGGCCGAGTTCATCACTCCCCACGATTCCATCATCATCACCTCGGATGGCCAGCGGCTTCCAGGTGTGCCTCTCAAAGAGGCCCATCGCCTCAATGCCCTCCGTGAAGGAGTTGAGGGCGATTCCAAGACAGACGACAGCAAGCCTGGAACAGAGGGTCAACAAGACACTTCCAGTATCACCCAAGTAGACGATGGGCAACGAAAGGTGGTTAACCTGCCAGAGAAACAGAATGGTGCATCGCTACAAAAGTCAGCCGACGACACGTTACAAGGTGCTATGCCACCATCCCACACCAATCCCCTGTTTCCTCCACTCCCTTTGTACGGTCCACCCTCGGTATTTCGCAATCTTCAATGTCGGTTCTTTCAGGTCTCGTCTTTCTTTCTCAGTCTAGCCTTCCTTGGAGTCATCGTCTTAGGCTCTCTGTTCACGAGCATGCCGTTGGTCTTTAAGAAGATATTCTACCGCCTGACGTTTCGAGACCTCAACAAGACACGCCCATTCTATGAAGAGGAAAAGTCAAGAGCCGAGGCTAGAAAAGAGAAGGACGAAGCCTGGAAAGAGAAACAGGCTCCAGGCATGTTGAATCTAGGGCGAGACCCAATAGCCGACGAGTACCCACCGACCGCGGGTGGCCTGGATCCCATCATATGCGATGTCAGCTACTACGCTCGGCGGGTTGGACTTGATATCGAAACCATCGAAGTTCAAACAGAAGATGGCTTCATCATTGACCTGTGGCACGTCTACGATCCGAAGGAGTACACCGAGATGGACGAGAGTGATCGGTTCCAACAGGGCCCCAACGTCTTCCAGGGCTCCAGGAAGAAGATGAGAAATACCGAGAGCAAACCCAAGTTCCCGGTGCTGCTCATGCACGGGCTTCTACAAAGCTCTGGCGCCTACTGCTGTAACGACGATGACTCCCTTGCTTTCTGGCTCTGCAAGTCTGGTTACGACGTCTGGTTGGGCAACAATCGATGTGGCTTCAAGCCCAAACACGCCCTGCTCGAGTACAGTGACCCGAGGATGTGGTGCTGGAACATTCGCCAAATGGGTGTTTTTGACCTACCAGCGCTGACTTCCCGTGTCATCTCTGAGACGGGGTTTGAAAAGATCGGCCTGATCTGCCACTCCCAGGGAACAACTCAGACGTTTGTTGCTCTAGCTAAGGAGCAGAGGCCTGATTTGGGCGAGAAACTGACCGTCTTCTGCGCGTTGGCGCCGGCTGCTTACGCCGGGCCCCTGATCGGCAAGATGTACTTCAAGTTCATGCGCATCATCTCACCGGCGCTCTTTCGGCTCATGTTTGGAATTCACGCATTTATCCCTCTCATGATGCAGATGCATGGGCTGTTGAATCCTCGCTTGTACGGGTGGCTTGGGTACAAGGTGTTCTCCTTCATGTTCGACTGGACGGATGAGCGTTGGGACCGCGGTCTCCGGAACCGCATGTTCCAATTTGCACCCGTCTATGTTAGTGCTGAGTCCATGCGATGGTGGCTCGGCCGCGAATGCTTCGCGAAGCATAAGTGCATCCTCAGCACCAAGGAAGACCTCCAGGCGGAGGAGCACATGGACGGCAGCACGGATGGCCGGCCCATAACACCGCGGACGAAGTCGGCAGTTGAGGCGCACCGAAAGCACCCGAAAGGCGCGACTGCTTGGTACAACGAACAGGCACCGCCGTTTGCGGTGTGGGTATGCGGCAACGATGAACTCGTCGACGGGGGAAAACTGCTCCGACGGTTCGAGAAAGGGCGCGAGCCGCATGTCAATGTGGTGCACAGCAAGGTCATCCCTGAATACGAGCACCTAGACGTGATCTGGGCGATAGATGCAGTGGACCAGGTGTTCAAGGAGATTCGCGAGGTGTTGTGGAAGACGTGCAATGTGCGCGATTTGTGCCGTGTCCCTGAGGGATGCGAGCATGTCGAGCGATGGAGTCCCGTCAAGAGCGTTTCAGTCGAGGTTGTCGACGACGCTCAGTCGAGCAGCAGCAGCAGCGAGTAGTATATGATGAAAGACGACGGACCTACGAGACAATGCACATACGACATGAAATATATACGACGAACATGTACAGCAGCAAAGGCGTGATAGGACGATACAGGAGTATCTAATGGTTCGGGGTATATATAGCCAGCAAGACTTGCCAGGATAATAAATGTTCTAATGGGTTATTAATGGATTGTTTATTACCAGGATTATCAGACAGAGGTGTTATAGCAGACCAAGGGTGTAATTACATCATAACGTTACAGGCCTTTTTTATCATTCGCCTGGACCAACATGCCCGTTGAGATAGCCACCATCATGAGTTCCCCACATCCCCGCGCGTGCAGCAACACAACTCCATCGCGGAAGCCATTCCTCTCTCCTTTATGCTTGGAACGCCTCGATTGCTTGACGCAACACGCCTACTTGGGAAGCTGGACCAACGACTGTTGGTCGCTCCGGCACTAATGCAAACGCGACCGCTGCAAGGTTCGGGCTTTGTGCGCGATGTATCTACTACTACGGTCGCACCTTAGCTTAACTCTGCCAAAAGTGCAAAACCCCAAATCTCGGATTTTCAATTTCACGAAATTGCAATTCCTTGTCCCTCATAACCCCCTCAAGCCCCATAGTTATAGGGCTACCCACTAAAAGTTAATTAGTCAGTCAGCCAGTCGGTCAGTCGGTCAGATAGACGGTCAATCAGTCAGTCAAATGGACAGTCAGTCAGATAGACAGAGAGTCAGTCAGTCAGATAGACAGTCAATTGGCCAGATAGATAAACAGTCAGTCAGTTAGATAGATAGACAGTCAGTCAGTTAGATAGATAGACAGTCAATCAGTCAGTCAGATAGACAGTCAAGTCGGTCAGTCGGTCGGTCAATCGGTCGGTCGGTCAGTCAGCCAGTCGGCCTGTCAGTCAGTCAGACGATTAGATAGATAGCTGGCCGGCCGGTCAGTCAGTCAGCCGGTCAAATAGATAGACAGACAGACAGATAGATAGTTAGATAGTCTATCTATTTATCTATCTATCTAACCAACCGGCTGACTGACTGACTGACCGACCGACCGACCGACTAACTGTCTATCTGACTGACTGATTGACTGTTTATCTATCTGGCCAATTGACTGTCTATCTATCTAACTGACTGACTGTCTATCTGACTAACTGACTAACTGACTAACTGACTAACTGACTAACTGACTAACTGACTAACTGACTAACTGACTAACTGACTAACTGACTAACTGACTAACTGACTAACTGACTAAC
>JAZAVK010000195.1:0-64115 GCA_037954305.1 Neonectria magnoliae
ACACACACACACACACACGCACCTACGAAAAAGTACGGCCACAGTATGGGCGGCTCGCCTTGCGGGGTGGGAACCCGGATGCACCCGCCCGTTTACGAGGGACGCCCCCCGTCTCACCGGGACGGACAAAGGCGAAGGGATGTGATGGGCGAGAATATGCATCCGGCCGAGCAAACTTGGCTGATGCTGGTTCCCGTTGTCCGTGCCTACTTAGACGGGTAAGTTATCTGCATGTTTGTCTGCAGGAGCAGGCAGATATGTATGTACTGGAGAGAAGACTGCAGGCTTCGTTCTCGTACTGTACTGTTGCTATGTGATGATCCATCCATCCACACACACACACTCACTCACCCACTCACCCACTTGTCTATCCCTCTATCCCTCTATCCTTCTATCCCTCCCTCCCTCCAGCCCTTTCCTCTTCGGCCCAGTCGGGATCCCGACTTCTTCACCCGGTCGCCATGTGCTTGCACTGCATCTTGGACTCGCTGTCGCTGTTCCATGGGTGATGCGACGGTGCCAAGCCAAGTCTACCGTCTTTGTACCACGCAAACCACTGGGGAAATTGTCTTCTCTCTCCTCCTCCACATCCTCACCACTCCTTCTCTTCCTCCGACACTGCTCTCCTCTAGCACTTCTCTCTTCCCAACTCCAACACTGCTTTCCTTCAACACTGCTCCTCTTCAAACACTCCTCTTCTCCAATGTTTCTCTCCCAAGATCCTCTCTCCGTTGCTAACAATCCCACTCCTGCCCATATAAATCATCTCGAATCCATCTATCAATCGCAATCGTCATCTACAATAAATCCATTTTCTCCCCTTCCCCTTTTTTGTCTACCCTCGCCGTTTCCAACCACCACCATGGAGCCCGAGGAGAAGTACTGCTTCATTGAGCTCAATCCATTCCTGAAGCATCTTCAGGAGGATGCCATCACCGAAGTCATCACCTTGACCCCCAACCACAGGATGCCTGAGATGGGCTCCTACGGCTTGACGTATCCGTGTTGCGCCCTGAGTAATGCCGTGCTCGAGTTGATGGTACGCTTCTACCTCCTGCCTATATCATCCCGGCTTATCTTCTGAAAGGTTCCTCTCCTACATCAATGGGCCATCAACCAAGGCCTGATCATCAACGAGCCCTGCAAACTAATGCTGCGCCCGGAGGCTTTCCGCTTGGAGAAGAGCTGCTGCCTGGTCCCGGCGCCCGGCCACACGGTTCTCCTGGTGCCACTGATGAACGTCGACACCACCATCAGCATCATGTCCAACGGCAAACCTGTCAAGACCGAGACTTGGGCTCCCGACAAGCTGCTCCTGCTTAACGACCTAGGGATCCAGATGAGCGCCCGCGGAAATGCCCGGTTCATCTTCCTCATGTACCACAAGGACACCATCCGAAAGAGAAGAGGAGGCCGACCTCGCAAGCAATAGGCCCTGTGGATCTAACGTCTTTTTGGGAGTTCAAGTCGCGGCGTCGGCGCACTGAGTGGCGGGAAAGGGATCAAGGTCGACGGGATTGGGGTCAAGGCCGACGGGATTGGGATCAAGGCTGGTGGGATTGGAATTATGGCTGGTGGGAACGGGATCACGGCTGTGGAAACGAGATCACGGCTGTGGGAATAGGATCATGGCGGGTGGAGTTTCACGTTTTTCCAGTCGGAGTTACTTGCGACCTACAGTTTGGAAACCTAGGACTTCATACACTCATCAGAATAGTTGTAATACTTTTCTCCCGAGCAATCGGAACACGAGGCGTAACATCACAAGCCAAGCAGATCGCGTGGGAAGCCTAGCCAGCTCCAGAAGCGGCCGATTTACCCTGGGATGTGTCGGGTCTTTGGTCCAGCATGTCAAGGTACCGTGACAACGGCGATGCACACTCCCTGCACTGGGGTTGCCTTCAAAATGCAACCACAATGAAGATCCCTCAACATTTTCCTTGGCCAAGAAACCCCGGCAAGCGAGACATAGGTCGATGAAGTATCGCTTGCATTTCGTGCACTCCAGCATTAGTGGTCATGTATGATAACACGTTTTGGAAAGGGTGCTTGGCGGTGAAGAGTGGTACCCGAGGTGAAGGCGGGCGAGGTACTGTTCGCATCCAATGCGCCTTGAAAATAGAGGTCATCGTGATGCAAGACTGGGAAGGATCCCCCGGTAACATAGAATAGTACACAAGGCGAATACAGGTGGAAGCATTAATTGCGTTTGATATACTCTAGCACTGGCGTCCATGTACGGTAGTATGCCTTGCGCAACGTATGCTTCGAAATGTGACATGTATTGCATTGCGATGCGTTGAGACAGGAAAGAAGGCAAATCTGACTTGTCAGCTTGAGGCAGACTTAGAGAAGGCAAAGCAAGACGGTGAGTAATGGGATGCAATAAGTGCACGTATACTAGACCTGCAGCAATAGTGTATCTGTAGTCAATGGTGTAGGGATGTCTCTCTAGCGATAATGTAAGAAGGAAGCTAGCTGGCTGTGTGAGACACAGAACCGACCGATGGCAGCCCACGCCACGGGTAGCTCAAGTGGCTCTAGGAAGTTGCTTATTATGTCTCACGATGCTGCAGCCTGGGGGAAAAGGAGAAAAAGATAGTATCTACTTCGCATGGGTCAGAAGGATTTTCGTTGTCGAACAACGGATCCGGGGGGGGGGGAGTAGAGTAGTAGATAAAGATGAGGAAAAGCAGACAAGGACGGGTTAAAGTCACATAAAGGCTGATCAATCACGTCCACATTGAATGCACTGTAGAACGAAAACCATTTTTGATGGTAAACCACATATTTTCGTAAAATATACTGGTATGTATCCTTTCCTTAACCGTATCCTCGGAAGGTTTTCTTCAAAGCAGCTATTAAAGCAGCTATAAAGCGACTGTACATAGGAAAATACCAGAGTTGAAGAAGAGTAACTGAAAGAGAGGCTGAAAAGAGACTAGAAGTTAGGCAGCCAAAAAAAGAATAAGAGAAAACGCCCCATGGAACCCAGAAGCAAACTTCGTACCGTTTCTCCGCTTATCGCACACTTGAGCATATCCGTTCAGAGTGCGTAGATGTTCACCCGCAGCCCATTTTCTTCCGTCGTTCATCTCACCGCATTCGCCATCGAGGTCCATCTAGGCCATGCTTAAGCGCAGCCAGGCCTCACCTGAGGGGCCATGGGAGGTGCGTAGCCGCGTCGTCGCTCAGGGTACTCCGCCATCAGCTCTTCCAAGTTGTCGCAGCAGGCGGGCTCAGGGACCTCGCAGAGGGGGCACGCTTCGCCATTGAATCGAAGAATTCCGGAGATTTCGTCGTAGCTGCAATTGCGTTAGTTCCATGAGTGGCATGTTGGATCAGAGTGCATTGGACTTACTCCCATGAAGAGCCTTGGCCGCCGAGGAGCTGGAACACCAGAGCTGGGACTCCGAGGTTGCGGGAGGCGGTTATGTTGTGAGTGGGCCGGCAGATGGAGGTGACGAAGGACAGAAGATAGTCGAAGCAGCGCGGTGTGCAGTTCTGGAAGAGGAATAGGCAGTCCGTGACTGGAGAGTAAGTGTGAGCAACCGTGCGAGGTCGTTTAAGACGATGCAAAGAGGACGGAGACTTACAGTAAAGCGGGAACTCGTTGGCACGGGGGCCAAGGGCCGAGACGCACTCGTCAAGGAGGTCGATGCCATTCAGGACACCGAGACGGAGGTCGACAAGGTCCTCTGGGGTGATGTAGGCCTGGGGGATGCCACGCAGGATGAGACAGGTGCGGAGGGTCGTGTCGATGACGTCCATGTTACACCCCTCAACGACGGCGATGTGGCAGGTAGCGACCAGGACAATAGAGAACAGAGACGCGGCAGAGGGGATAAACTTGAGACCGGCGAGCTGCATCAAGGCGGCGGTGAAGAAGCGCGGCCAGTCCGTCTTGGGGCAAAACCCGGGGGGCAAGTGGGTGAGGCGGAACATGTTGGCGACGTCGTTGACGAGGTCGGGGCTGAAGTTGCGGTTCTCCCAGTCGCCGTTGTTCTGCGGGATCTGGCTGAGGAACCCGGTCGCAAGGGTGGGCCAGCGGTACTCGACGATCAGCTGGTGGACGGTGCGCTCCTGGCCGCCGCCGCGGTTGATGGCCGAATCGGGGTAGCGGCTGGCGGGGGTGTTGGCGCGTGAGCGAGCGGGCGTGGAACCGGGGGACTGAGCTGGAGCGGCGCCGGGGGTGGGGCCGGACGCCGAGTGGGGACTGGCGCCGCGGTCGAGGACGTCCCGGGCGGGCTCCGTTTCAGCCTTGACTTTAGCCGCAGTCTCAGCGCCAGCGTCAGCGTCAGGCTCAATGGAGGATCTGAGCCCATCCGAGAGCTCAGCGTTCCCGCGCATGTCAAGGAACGCCATCACATGCTCGGACTGTGCGCGGTGCTCAGCCTGAGGCTCGGTGCTTGGGTGGATCTGGGTCATTGTTCCGGTGTTGCGAGAACGAGGGCAGAGATCAAGTTGTGTGTTGCAATCGGCCTGTTTGGGTCTCAAACCGAAGAGTTACAGGCCTGTTGTGAGACGGGAGAAGTTAGCCCAGGACAGAGAGCGCGTGGTGTTGCAGGATGATGCAGAGCAAAGAGAGGCTTGCAATGCGAGATGCGCAATCGAACGCTGCAGTCGTATGGCTCACAAAGTGCTTGAGTGAGGTACTTGGCGAGTTCGGGCTCGAGGTTTGGCAGTAAGGATATGTTGTGCGAGATCTTCTCTGTGTGGAACTTGAAGATGAAGAGAGAAGTGATGATGATGCAGCAACTTAAAAAAAAGTCCGGGGATTCAAGCGCTTCTTGAACTCGTCGACTCGACCGGCAGATACGTAATACTGTCCCCGAATAACGAGCAGCAGAAATGCAGCAGCCCCATTGAGAAAAACAGTGCAATTGCGAGAGTGTTGCATCGCCGTTGTCTCTCGCATCGCAGCCCATTGTGCCCATCCCACGATTGACCGGGCAAACAATGCAAACAGAGAGCGTTCCCACGTTTCAGCGGCTCGCCCCATTCAGCTGTGCAACACCCAAACGGGAAGCGTTTGGTCTGGCGTTTCTTTTGTCTTGACATTGACGCACGCACATCAATGCGAAGAGGTGCATCCCATTGTTTGTGTCACCGGCCAACCCCAGCCACCGGTGAAAACACCCACCAAACATAGTAATAAACGCTCACCAAACACCAACCACAACGCGGCGCAGGAAATAGCGACAGCCTGGCCCTCGATTGGGGCTGCGCGTTGCACGAAACCAACAAGGGGTTTTTTTTTTTTTCTTTCCTTTTTTCTCTTCTACACGAGGCAGAGGCGTGACATGTCACAACCCGGCTTTTGCATCTGCCCTCTTTTTCGATGGACGAGCGTCTGAGACAAGAAAACTGCACCCTGCGTTTGTTGATCCACTAACGATGTCGGATTCATCGTCTCGCGGACAAAAGCAAAGCTCACCGAGTTATCAACCACGCAGAACCCGGTTATTCGTTTTCGGTTGTTTGCGTTTGTTTGCCCGCCTCGAAGCCGCCTTGTCCTCGTTTTCCCTCGCCTCCGCAGAGTTTGAGACATACATGTTTGGCTTTGAACTCGCAATCTATTCGTATTTGCCGATAGTTATGAGAGTTATCGGTCACAGAACGGGGTGTGGGGCTCGCAGCAGGTGCAACAGACTGCCCAAGTGCCACGTCTTGAGTGGCGAGAAGTTGCATCGATTGATGAGTACTGTGCACTGCCGCCCCTTGATCTTTGTTTGTTTGCCCAACCCGCTGCCACGCCAAAGCAACTCATCGCTTTCGGTCTGTATGTAGCTGTAGGGGTAACTTGCAGTCCTGCAGACGACAGACGACCGGTGTTGAGTCAGGCAGAAAGGCATGGCTTCGCGGCTGCGCGCCTCGTCATACCAACTCTGCTCTCCTCGTGACTATCTCAGTCCCAGCCCATTCGTTGATGTGATTCGTAGTTCCTCCACGTTGGACAGTTCCCGAGAGTTGGGCATCGGAGTTGTCGAGTCCCCGTACGGCGTGAGCTACATTCCAGTTGACCGTCGGTTTGGGCTTTTGCAACCCGCTGTGCAACAACCCCAGAAGGGCCTGGCCCGCAAACGATGCGATCAGGCTTGCGCGAGATCGACGTAAGGCACGATGAGAGCCCGATGACAAGCAACGGCTTCGACCCCGACTCCTCCTGCAGTGCTAGCTGCAGAGCGTGCAGAGACACGGCAGCTCATCCTCGCCACCGCGTTGGGCGTGTCAGCGCAAGTTCCCCCACGCCCCCGGACGTGAGCCACGAACCCGGTCAGAGGGAGTTGCCGCAGTCGTTTGGTGGCTGCAGGTCATGTTCGGGATCGACGCCTCTCGTTGAGGTGCTTCAGCGTGTGCGAAGTGCTGGGGGAGAAGTGGCAACTCTCGCAAGGGCGCATGCATGTGTCACCGCGTTGTGTCCAGACCGAAGAGGCAATCCGATGCCATCTTGACGTTCCCCGGTCATTATCTCGACGCCATGTCCCCCCCCCCCCCGTTCCGCGTCTTTTCCCTTTGTGCGGCAGTATGCGTGTCTCCTCCTGTCCAGCTGCAGGAGGAAAAAGAAACCCCAAGATCTCTGGATCTCCGAAGGGGCCGATCGAGATAGTGTCAACAGGGTTCAAACAACACCGCCTCTTTCTTGGAAGTCTGGGCCCGGTCTAGTGCTGCACTTTTATGCAACTGGTGGCGTAATTATTGCAGGATTTGAACGTGATAGGGAGACACTTATGTTGTATTGCAGTTTCAACCCGCCGAGCACTATCTTCCCAAGACTCACGTCTCAGGCCGTGCCGAGAGCCACTGCACGGTTCCGTGCCTAACTTCGTATCGAGACGACGGGATGTGGCATGTCGGTGTGTTGATATGGGGTGTGAGATACACCCATGACGAGTTGACTCGACATGCAGCCAACATATGATGATGGCATCCTTCTCTCCTCCCGCAGACAACAGCCAGCCGTCGCCAACATTGTGATGGTTGGCATGCAATGATGCCCGTCCCATTTTAGGGGGCAAGGCTACCTGGCTGAAATGCAGTTGCGCGCGCGCACGCGAACTAGAAAGAATCCCTCGCCGGGGAGGTATCCCGCCGGCGTTCTCGATGACGTCCAAGCCGCTTCAGCCCGCCACCGAAGCAAACAAACAAAAACGAGCTGCAGCGTCAAGTCGGTCGAAAGGACTCGGGCCTCAAGACGTCGTTTGATGTTACAGATGAGACAATGGAGATCCCTTGACATGGCAAGGAAACTGATTAGCTGCATGGGAGTCGAAATGCACATGCCTGGCTGTATACGTGGATGTGTGTGGTTGCGAGTCGACTCGCAGCTTGAGCCTGTGGGTTAGCAGGCGTCGTATGTCCTTGCGGCGGCGAGTCGGTGAAGCTCGTTAGCGGGCACTTCCTTGTCCATCAGTCCGGAGGGAAATGCTTGCTTCATGATATATCCGCGGCTCGGAGGCGGAGTCCAAAGCAAGCATCATATTGCAATCGAAAAGACATATCATTTATGACTAGATGTAGATCTCGATCGGGTGCATATCCATCTACCGGAGAATAATCTTTGCTGGCTCTCGTAGGGGTCAAGGTAGAGACGTGTGTGAGCATTGATTCAGGGGTTGCATGACTCCGTAGATTAGATGCATATGCATCGACTCGGTGAGGAATCTTTGCTTCACCATGCCAATAGACCGAGCTGGACATCTATAGCATTGGAACGTGACGCCATCGGTCTGCTTACGAAAACACATCGTGATGGAGAACACCCTACCCAATGAAATCAACTTTTTACCAACGACAGAGCAAGACATACGACGTCTTCACGTTTGAGCAAGAAACAGGGGTTGAGTGCACGGCTTTGTGGGATATAATGATTCTGTGCATATGTCCAATTCTTGGCAAGAGAGAAGTACCTGTCAGACCATAATATGATTAGGAGAAGAGAGCTTAGGCATTCGTTATCGATATTGAAGGAGTAACTATGCTTCTTTATCTTTGTAACGTCAATGGCGGAAGAGCATGGCGGAAAGAGCGCAAGCTAAAAAAACCATACCGGCGAAGTTCGGCCGAATTCACTACCCGCCGTATCCCTCTAAATCCCAAACACCGAACCTGTTGATCCAACGCGAACAATATTAGCTCCCCATCCAAGACAACCAGCAGGTTATTGAGAAAAGCAAAGAAAGAATTGTTAACCAAAGCCCGCTTAAATAATACCTGCTGATATCGTCAGGGCTCCGTCGGCCATGTCTCACTGTCCCTCACCGGCCTGAACCTCAATCCCTGGTTATCATTGTTGGAGTAATAGAACTGAAGAACTCCGTCCATCTCGTGGCACTCCCAAACCCCTTTCATGTGTCTGTGTCTCATCGAGTGACCACACTCTATCTGGATGGCGCTTTCGTAGGCTATCCCACTCATCAGTAGGGGATTCGTGCTAGGGCGACGGAGGCAAATCCTCGTGGGATTCTCATATGTCAACTGCGGGACCCATCCAGGCCTGTACTGGCCGAGCAGCCGTTGCGCGCCGTTCGTGTAGTCCAGCATGATGCCTCGAATGGAGGACTCGTCTGTAGGCTCGCAGAAGGTCCTCACGCGGACCACGTTGCGGAGGGGGGCGCGAGAAAAGAAAGGCGCCGGTCCGGGAATCGCCCGCAGCCCTTCAGGGGGGAGGTCCCGCTTCATGCCCGGTTCGCATGTCGCTCGGCTGGAATGGGGATGCTCCTCTTTGGGCGGCGTCACCGAGTAGGCGGCCAGGAAGTTGACGTACCCGAGCTCGGTTCTGTTGAAGACCAGGCCAGTTGGGTGGAACACAACCATGCGATCAAATTTGCGGCTGTATTTCGTCCCGACGGTGACCAGTCCGGCCAGCTTCAACCTAAACTGCTGCGTTGTTAGCAACTGGACAGGGGTATTGCAGTATACGCTACGTACTGTGAAGTGTGGAGGCGAGGTTCTGGCCCAGGGGGGCAGCCCGACTTGCGTGATGATCTGGAGAATCTCCTCTCCGGGTGGTATCGGGAGGTAGGCATAAATCAAGTTGTCCGGCGTCACGCCACTCGGTACCTTGACGGCTGGAGACTCAGGTGTGTGCGCGTGGATAGTCAGGAGGCCTTCGGGGTCGGTGTAGAGAAAGGTGAATCCCGTAACTGACTTGAAGTCGATGGCGTGGAAGCGAGTTGCCGGGACAGTATCAACGCCACAGATGGCGCAGTTTCTGAAGATGAGTCTCGATTGCTTGACAGGAGTTGGAGGGGTTCTGTGTGACTCGCGTGGAAACATGCTCGTATGGACAATCTTGCTCGCAAGGATGGTCGAAGTGATGGTGCGGACATGAGGCGGCGAAGGATATCACAAACGGGAAACCCAGGATGACCGTCGGGGAGTTGCAAGCGCGCCAACCCATTCTAGGGACGATCAGCTAAGTTAGTAACAGCTCAAATGGCCAGGCAATAGAACGTCGATAATTACCTTCAATAACAAAGAAACATTCTCGCAGCTCGGTTGGTCAATAAATATGAAGGACCAGTTTTCCACCGGCTTCGATGTGAATGGCTCAGGCTCCAAGTCGAGCCTTTTGATTTCACATATCCCCAAGTTATCAAGAGCAATGCGAACAAAATGCGGAGCAACCAAGTTTTCCACAAGCTTGAAAAGGCCGCCGCGGGCCCATTCCAGGACGAGTTCCAGCGGGACAGTCTCAAGCTCAGTGGCCATGTAGGTGACGCCGACGCACAAGTCAGTAAATCTCACAAGACTCCAGAAAGGAGCGTCCTCGCAGTATTCGCGGATCATCTGCGCAACCTCCAGGGGTAATTTATACAGGTGCAAGATATTGACTCTCTTTGCGGCCATGACAAAGCCGTGTAGAGTCATCTTTCGCCTGTTGGGGAGGAAGTTCGGCTGGGCGTCTCGCCATGGCGTTTGCCAGACCAGGACCTGTCACAGCCGCGAGAACAGGTCAGGACTATTATCCAGCCAGTAGAGGCTCTCGAAGCAGTGATAGTGGACGGTGAAGGTCTCCGGTTCGGATCGGTAGATTGGACAGGACTTCATGGAACAAGTGACGAGGTCATCAGTCCTGGCAAGGTTCCGGGGCACTGCGGCAAGTAACCATGTCAGCTCTTGATGAGTATTTGGAAGAAACAGGAACACGAATGATCGGGGTGTCTGATCCCTGGGGAATATAATACTCACGTTCGTTGTACCGTTGTCTTGGGAACGGGCCACTAAAGTAACTAAACATATCACCGGGAATTCCGTAGAAGGAATCTTGGCCATCGAGAACATAATCGGGCATGCAACCAAGACGATGCATTGGAGGATCATGGTCTATATGATCGTTCTTCTCGGCCAGGCCAGGATGGAACCTCCAGTTCCGCAGCAGCTCTATACGGCTATATCGGTATGGCTGGCGTACTGTGACAGAACGGCAATATTAGAGCAATTTTTGTTGATGAAGGAGCACAGATACAGGGACACGAGTGGATGACTTACTGATACAGATCCTATCGCGGTATATCGTAAAGGCCTTGCTACAGATGCCGCAGTGGAGGGAAACGCGAACATGCGGTGGGGGAGGACGCTCGAGGCCAAAGACGAGCTTTTTAGGGCCAACGGACGACATGTTGAGCGTTTGCCGAGTGGGAGGTATGAGGTCGAAGTGGATGTGGAAGTGGGAGTGGGATGTTGCTCAAAACGCCGAGGTGTTCAGCCTGGTTCTGGGGCCGAGACTGCCTGGCTGGCTACCTGGCTGGGCGTGTTTTGTTTTGTTAGATGGCAAACAAACCAAGCTGTTGGATACAATGCCTTATGCAAGTATATAGGAACACATGTAGAGTTCGGTCTTGTTGGGAGACACGGCGAGAAAGCTCATCTCCAAATGTCCAACCGTGGCGGGCTGTTGAGTAACGACATCGAGATGTCACAAGCCTCCCCGACAATCAGGTCAACAGCCGAATTAGCTTCGAAGGAGGCGCACATAAAAACAGACGCCACGTTCAATGTTTTCGTCATTTCCCTGCCCGGTCTTCCACGACGGAGACAGCATCAACGTGCTGCATGGTGATAACCAAACCCGATCTAGCAAACAACAAATGCATGCTGAACGCTTCGTTCTTTCCGTCAGAAGCGAGAAACCCGTCGACGTGATGGTGCCCTCTTCTCCAATGTCTCGTTCCGCGTCGAAAGGGATCGTGGTGCTGACGATGGTGGCTTTCATTTCTGGCCAGGCTGCAGGGGGGTTTCTGATAGAACTGTCACATATCACTATTTGCGTGCCTCGGCCGGCTCCCCGCACCGCCTTTTGGGCCCCAACTTCAAACGCCTTGGCACCGAGGACATTTTCAACGTCGTGGGACGACAATAATGTCGTCTTTGGGCAAGTCTACGCGAAGCAGTCTCGGGACAGCAATGAACAAAGGCACTGCTCATCCCTTTCAGCCAACTGCCTCGGTGTTTGGAACATCAGTTAATAGCTCCTGTGCGCTAGGTTAAGCTTGCTCTTACGCGAGCCGATCCTCCGAATTGCCGCTAGAACTTGCAGGGTTGGTGGCGGCTCGCTATTCGGTGATTCCGATCCAGGTCCAGCCAGATCCATGTCACCCACCCAGCAGTCACTCACTCGTTGTCACTTTGGCCTGGCTGTGTTGGTCAAGCTCCGACTCCCCCATCCCGATGACGATGTTGTCCTACTGACCGTTATCCCGATACCGGTCATGAGTCCGACGCTCCGACACGCACTTCCAGGATCCCGAATAACGTCATGAAACCTTCAACCTTCCATCGTTACTATACTCGAGTTCACAGGGAGCCACCAAGTTCCCAACATCACAGCTCCTGAACCACGAACACGACAGCATCAAGTACATCATCATCCATCTCCCCAGCGGCAACATCCAGCAAATCTTAGTAACGAGTAGATATAAGTTCTCTGTATGTACCTATGTAAATAGTCTCCAATTTCTAATTCTCCAACAAGCTAGCTGTCCCGCGTGAGCCGCGTATCCTCTAGTCTGTCCAGTGTAGTTCATATCACATGTCAATAGCCCAGCAATGAAAAAAGCCACCTCCCTGCCGCCGTCGGACTAGCAGAAAGGCAGATACGTCGAGCAAGTTACAAATTTGTATATGTCCAAAGACGAAAAGTCATGCGCCCACGCTGAACCATATTCAGAAAGCTCAGGGTCCGCAATGACCTGTAAACCAAATGCTATGCAAGAGAAACCAGAGGCCCAAAACCACCATGTCGTCCGTCTGCCTATCCATACAGAAGACAAAGGACTTTGGCGTTGGATATTGTATAAAAGGAAGTCGCAGGGGTATTGATGATGAGCAATACTGATGGGAAATTTTCGAGTCGATGAGTCCGGAACTAGCCAGTCGTCCATTATAGCTTGACGTGAGAGTTTGAAGTCGACTCCTCGGCGTTTTCGGGAATCGCCCCCTCAATATTCCGTCGGGGGGAATCGTTGCCGTCCGACGTCTCTTCAACCTTGGTCTTGTTGTCATCCTTCCGCTCAGAAACAGGCTCCCCAACCTTGGTACTGCTGTCGCTCGTGTTAGAGCCCGAGTACCTCTGCTCATGATGGTCAGCGAAGCTGACAGTCCGCCTCCTTCTGGGCGTGTCTCGCGCCTCGTAGATCGTGTCCTCCGCAATCCCCTCCTTCTCTCCTGATCCCCTCGTGTTGGTGCTCATCCGCGGAAATTCGGCCGACTCCCTCGCTGGTGTCATTGGGGGACGAATTCCCTGCAAGTTCATAGATTGCACTCGGAGGGAGCTGCTGCGCACTCGGCTTACCCGAGACGTGTCGCCTCGGTTCATATCGGCGTCCCAGTCTGCGAAGTCTTTGGCGCTCCATGAGGCTCTATGGACGCGGCCAGTGCGAGGCAGGCTGCTCACAGAGTATCTGGAGCTGGCACTATTGGCCCGACTTCGAGGGTTGAGTGAAGGCTTCGGTTGTGTACTGGCATCCCCCTCGGAGCCTTCCAGGCTTGGGAACGTCTCCACATCCTCGATCTTCGGATGACGCCGGACCTCTCTTACGCTGAACGAACTTTGGGTCAGTGGCATTGGCTCTTCTGCCTTCTTTGAACTCATGGGCAGGTCTCCCGCTCTGGCCTCGATGTGTTCGAAGTATCGGATGCGCAAACCGTCCAGGGTCTCCGGGAACTCTTCTCTGTTGCGAGAGAGGGACATCCAGCTGGATATCATGCCCAGCACAACTAAGACCAAAACTGCGAGTGCGAGGAAACCCTGAACCACAAGGATGACAAGGCCGATGATGGTCGCGGCAATGCGGCTGATGTTGAAGGACGGCAAATACGCAATGGCGAGACCCGTTGTAAGGATTTTAGAGATGGATAGAAGCCAGACCGCCACTGCAGTATTGCGGGCGCCCTCAAAGGGCTTCAACTTGATGATGGCCACCAACGAAAACAGCTCGAAGACGAAGAGCCCAAAGACCTGAGCCAGTGGGTTCTGAGAACCTCCTCCAATGAAGCACGCTCGAACAAATTGGTACACAAGGTAGGCAGCAAAGAACCACCAACGCGTACGGCGGTATCGACCCGAAAGCCAACCGAACCGCTTGATGTAATCCACATCCTCGTTCGGGCTTGGTCTGTTGGGATCGTTGTCGGTGAACCTAATCCGGAAGAAGGGAATGCTTCCGTAAAGTCGTGGCTTATCCGCTTGCTCCTCCTCTCCGATCGAGCTCTCACGTGTTGCTGCCACAAATGGAATCGTCTTGAAAAGTTTGCCTTGCTCGAGCCGAAGAGTGTCAGGGACAAGTTCATATTTACCATGACGCACCCGAACGAAGCACGCATACACTGCGAAGCCAGCGAGGCCCAGAAACATGATAAAAACGATGGCAGCAACTGCAGTCGGGCCCGCAGCAGCGCGAAGAGAAAATTGAAAGGTGGTTAGCATCATCATGGCGAAGAAGGCGATAAACAGGGCCCGGAGCAGCCCAGACACCATGTACCCGAGCCAATGAGAGCGAAAGTAATCGAACCCATCCGTCGTGATCAGCTTCAACTTGATCAACATATCCAGAACAAACTTGACAGCCGTGACAAACAAGGCCACAGCCCCAAGAGCGACGAGCAGCCAGATCAGGCCAATTATAAAAGCGTCCTTCTGGGGTATGTTGACCAAGGATAGCGTCCCTGCAAAGCCTGTGAAGTCGCCAGGAAGGGGCATACCAGGGTTTCTAGGTTCGCCAGCCCAGTTATAGTCGTAGGGGTTACTTGCGTTGTACTCAGCCCGGCGCGTAAACGTGTTGAGTGCTAGGACCAAGTCCAATGCCGACCTCGACTTGAGAGATCTTCCATAGATCTGCTGGGTGAGACCACCACCATTGTTGATGGTTACCGGCCCAGCACCACCGACCTGGCTTGCGTTTCCGGAGATTCCGGAAAATGAGGCGAGGGTGTCGAGCATGCCGTCGTTGGCAAACATCCCGCCGGTCCATGCGAAGTTACTCCACCAAGCAGGGAGAAGTTTCGGCCAGTCAACGGACAGAGCACCCAAGAAGAAGATGGACTGAAAAGTTTCAAAGATGACGAGAAGGGAGAATGAGTGGGCGTAGTGCATCCTCATATGCGGAATCCGCAACCCATAAATGGCTGTTGCGAAGGAAGCAAGGACGGCGAAGAACATGAAGCCGCCCAGAATAGACCCGATCGCTTCTGGCTGGGAGAAACTCTGGCCGTTTGTCAGACTGGCCTGGAAGCAGCCAATCTCGGTTTGGGTCGAGTTTGAAAAGATACGTAGGCGGGCGAAGCCTTCAAGGTCGGGGATGCCCAAGGCGATTGAGGGGATTCCTTGGACGTCGGAGGCGGAAATCGGGATGACGGCGAATGCTTGTATCGGATTGTCCGCGCTTACGGGACACATACTGGTGATGTTGCCCTCGCATGGATCGTAGGTTTTGTTGAATCGATTCTCGCCATACACGTCAACGGAGATGTGCACTAGATCCGGGTTAGACAGGTAAACTTCAGCTAGGGTTCTCGTCACGTACTCATGAGGGAGTCTTGCCGAATGTTAGTGCTCCCGCTCAAGTGGAATAGAACCGTGAGGTTATCCCTGTAGTACGCGGTGTCGAACTTGGTGACATTGAACAAGCTTTCACCGTTCAAGCAGTCGGCAAAGTCGCCCGTGTAAAGATCGGGGTACCGACTAACATCGAGGCTGCGAGAGACGCCGTCGAGCCCGGTTCCGTTAATGTAGACCTTTTCCTGCGCAAGAGCAGCTGGGAGAAGGGCGAGGGCGGAGAACACCAGACGCAAGACCCCCAGGGGCCTCTTGGATGAAAACATTCTGGTGAAGAGGTTGACGACGGAGGGCCGGATGGATCGGGATAGCGGGCGTTCCCGCCCAAGATGGTATGTGGTGTCTTTCGAGCACAAGAACGGTTTGTCCGGCAGGGTGTTATCTGCAATAGTCGGCAGTGGCGAAGATTCGGGTCGTAGAGTCGGGCTTTCGCGAAACGACCACGGCGCACATGAAGACCGGAACGAGGTTTCAGGAATTTGGGCGTCTCGGGTCGACGTCGCAGACGCGGGTCGAGCGTCCAAGGGCGATGGACGGTGCTCGAAAAGCTGCAGATCGGGCAAGGGCGTCGACAACGGCGGAAACGGTTGAGGGAGAAGTCGACGTTCGACGGCAGAAGATGCAAGAAGAGAAAAGCCAGATGTGTGAGGTATCAAAGCTTGCACGACCAGAAGCTTTCGTTCCTGACGTGTGAAGTACGTGCAAGGAGACGCCGGTCGGCCGGTGGCGTAGCGGGAGGGCGGCCACCGAGAGATCGGCAATCCCCTGGATTTATTTTTAAGGTTGGTGTTTGGCAGGCGCGTGTGTGGCTGCAGAAAAGTCCCGAGAGGAAGCAAGCAATGGAGCAAACGGGCGCAGGCAAAGGTGCACTTGCGGTGAGTAGACTATCCTTGAGAAGAGGCGGATCGCACAGTTACGCGGGAGCAAGATGCGATGTCTTCGATGACAGTGGCGGCAACCGCAACGGCGATATCGATGTTGATGGTGAAAGGGAACATTGCTTGGCAACCGGGAAATAACAGGCTAACATGGTTGGTTACTGGGATCAATACGGATGTGGATGGATCTCATCAAAGAACGCAATTAAATGGAGCGCTGCCAGCGGATAAGGCACGGCACGCTCTAGGCTCTGGAGGGCCCGCGGAACGCCCTCTGAGTGGTCCTCGGGCCGTGCTGGATGCGCTGTAGTGCCATCCACGACCCCTGTCCAGCGCACCTTCCGCCTTGGGACCAGCTTTCCATTCGCTGGGCGTGGGGTCCCAGCTCGCGAGTGTTAGCCGGAATCCACCAGCAAGTTGCAAGTCATGAAAAAGAGATGGCTGTATTTCGTTGATATTAGTGCACACACACGATGCTTTCCATTCTCTGCGAGAGTCGTGTTTCCAGTCGGTGGGTGTGTGGGACGACAGACGGACAGACTCGACCGATCTCGTCATCGAGATTGTTTGGGATGGTGGCACCGCCGCTCGGCCATTGGCTTGCGATGCATTCAAAGAAGCGGGGTGATTCCTCCGTTTCCTGGTTTCTTGGTTTCCGGTTTCCACCACTCACTCCAGGTCCGCGTTTCAAGCATTGCCACGTGCAGGCTCATGCTCTAGACTACTCCGTACTACCAGCCAACCTATTCATTCAGGCTACCGAGCAGCAGCAAGCACGTTGGCGACTCCTCCGATTGGGCATCGACCGGCACGCGAGTTCCACGAGATTCAGCAGAAATCAGCCGTTAATAACGGAACCGATTCCCCTTTCAACGTGGTATGAGAGGGGTAGGTAGACATGCCTTTCAGAAACACACGATAGTTTCTTGTTATTAATTAACCCATGCACTCGCTGTCGACGTCAGCCAGTCATCCTCCGAGACGTGTGCAGTCGGACGCAGCCCAAAAGCGCGAGGCGAGGAATACGAGCAACGAGGACCAGTGGCTGGTCATAAGCCTCCTCAGTCTGGCAGCCATTGGATTTGACTCCATTTCCCCCGGCCCTATACGAAGTACTCCGTTGATAGTCTAAAATCCTATTTACAACATTTGGGCGAGTTTGCTTGACCTTGATTCTCTCCCAACCTCGTGTGATACAGCGCACCATTCTCCACAGGCGGCATCTTCAATCGACTCGCCAAACCTTGTAACGTTATTCTGCAGTAAACTTCCCACTGCGGGGCGCAAGCAAAGGATGTTGATTCGCCCAAGGTCTCTACTCAACCATCCTTTAGAAGCTATGTTTCTGAGGAAAGCATTACCCGGTATTGCTAAGAATCGGAGACTTATTGAACCACGATAAATACAAATTTTTCAGCAAGCTTGGATATGGCGCTTACTCTACTGTCTGGCTGGCATCTGACCTCGAGTAAGCTTCAAGAGCTAGGAAAGACAATTTTTTCTGAGGCAATATCTAGGTTGAAGCGGCACGATGCACTCAAAGTTCTCACGGCGGACTCAGATGAACGAGGAAACAGAATCTTCGAGTTAGATATTCTCAGACACATAAGGGACCAGAACATTTGCAACCCCGGCACAAATCACGTTCTTAGCCTACTCGACAAATTCGAGCACCTCGGCCCCAACGGAAATCATGTCTGCATTGTCTTTAAAGCTATGGGCCAGACATGTCCAAGTTGAGGCGTCCTTTCCCAAAATCGAGAATCCCTCTACTCATCATGAGAGACATTTCAAAGCAACTTGTGCTTGCTCTTGCATATCTGCACGATACATGCAGAGTCATCCATACCGGTCAGTCCATACATTTTAGCTCGAGGACGACAACGTCAAGCCTGTCGCGGTTGCCTGCCTCTGACAGTAGCTCCAGATATCAAGCCTCAAAACATTCTTGTCGAGACTCCCGTGATCAATGAAATGTTCGAGCAAGCACCGTCTGAAGCGTTTCAGCGGGATGGTTCGTCCTTGGACCCTCCGAACGACTTTTACATCGAGTGCACACAAGTCTCCTCCGCAGAAGAGGATATAGCTTGCTCGACCGAGCTCTCCGTTAGGTTGGCAGCTTTCGGAACCGGTGAGTCCTTCACCAAGGCAGCGTCGCACGAGTCTAATGAGCGACTGGTAGCAAGCTGGGTCGACAAGCACTTGACAGAGTGGATCCAGCCCCAGATGCTGCGAGCGCCCGAGGTGATACTCGGGGCAGACTGGGACTATAAGGTGGATATATGGAATCTAGGCCTAATAGTAAGATCTTCCTGTGCAACATCTCAACCGTGTGGCATTAATTTTTTCCGGCACAGATCTGAGAACTTGCCGAAGGGCAACTTCTTTTCGACAGCCTGTGGACCCAAAGTGACCAGTATACGCCCGAAGCTCAGCTGGCTCAAATGAGTGCTGTCTTTGGTAGGATGCCCAGACGCTTGTTGGATCGATACAAGAATCGAGACAGATACTTTGACACCGACGGTATATATGTCCCATTGAGCTTACTCTGTCGTACTCCGCTCTCCAAAGCAGTCACTAATGTGCGCAGGTCATCTTCTGAAACCCTCAACCTTCCCGCCGTGCTCTCTAGAACACTTCAGCAATGCTGAACACTCGGGTTTGGAGAAGATGGAGTTCTTGACGTTTGTCGGGTCGATGGTGAATCCTGATCCAGAGGATCCCCCGAGTGCAAGTAAACTGCTTGAATCGCCGTGGTTAGCTCGATAATCTAAAAAGGCCCGGATGCCGCCACATTGCCCTCTATTGCAGGGCGTTCCTTTTGTGCCATTGATTATTACTAGTAGTGTGGAGATTCGCTGGTATCCAACCGGGACTACCAGCTGCCTAGGCCGTTTCGGTGTACGAAGTGTACTTCGTTCCCACGGCAAAGAGACAACCGGAGCGGCAGCCAGACACGCCAGTTGCTCGCGTGCCACACTCGTTGCTACGTACTGTGATGTCCATTTCGCGACGACATGTCCACTCCCGACCTCGTTTCGCTGGCTTGCTTCACTCTGCCAGCGATTACCCCAACCCCCAGAGGGACGGTGTGAGCAGATGCTCCTAGCCAAGACTCGGGACCAAAGTGTCTAGAACACCAAAGCACATCAGCAGACTGTACATAGAAGGGGAGGAGACACCTATCAAACCCAATCAGGACGAAATAACGCCGTTAGCTCGCTAAACCGTGCAGCTTGGCACCGTCGACGACAAAACGCCGCGACTGACGCCATCGTGGTCCATTCCATCCCCAAGACGAACTTCTCTCGTTTCCAACGTAGCGGTAGGTCGGGTAAATAGCTTCGGTCCATCGGCAGGGAACCTTCGTTCGGCATCATCGTGCTGTGTACGGCGTTCGGATTGCGACCGGGCCTTGGCTCGCGATGGCGCAAGTTTCTCACAGATGATGTGTGCAGCGGTGGCTGCCCGTTTTCTTCTGAACCATTCCCCTCTTGGACTTTCGGTTGCCACATCCCACGTCCTGGTGGTGTGGTGTGGAGGGGCGCGCCTCCGCTACCGTTGCCGCGACAGGCCAATTGGCGACGTCCGAAAAGTTGGCGATGGCTTCTTCATTGGAGATTCTCCGGCACGGGCGACGGCCTTCCAAGGAGGAAAAGCTGGGTTCTTTTCCGGATCTGGATCTGTTCCTTCGCCGGGCTTGTAATAGACTAGGGCGCCACCTGGTAGTGGCACCCACTAGGCGATCTTTTAGTCGGGAGATGCGACGGATAGCAACGTCTCTAGGTTCAATGCTGGGAGTCGCCCAGCCCACCTTTATGGCCGACGACGCCATTGCGACATTCGGATGTCGCAGTCTCGAGTGGGCATTTTACGTACGAGGCATTTGCAATGGCTGCTCTGCAACGTCTTCTGGTGTTTCTGTTGCTTTCTGGGTGGATTACATCTGCATCTGCACCTGCGTCGCACTAGTAGCCGCGCCCACGGCCACACCCATGCCCCATGATGAGTTGATGCAGTGATGGAAGACCGCACGGTCAACCGCATAGGTACCGCTAATATGTGCACGCCAGCACGACACGACGACTCCGGTTGCAAAATAGGTACGTATCACTGATGCCTCCGCCCAGCTAGGGATTCACGAGTATCAGAAAGAGAAATTCGATATTACATCAGCTGTCCACGACTCCTGTCCGCGGCTCTAGAGATATAATCATCCGAGAGAGTCCACAGGATTGCGTACCAAGTCAGGATGAAGATCAGGGCAGACCTTCTTGAGACGTCTGCAGCGAGACAATCTACATCAAGCAACGTGGATTGGCAACGGGTGTGCCATCATAATCAAATTGCGAGCGGTTCACCTGAGTGAGGGCCGAATAGACGCCCACGAACATCAAGGATGGTAACGATCCTTGTGTGGCAGCAAATGCCTGGATCGAAGCTCCTCGTGAAGAGACATATATTGCGCGGCTATAGTCGGAGAATCGGACACCGGAAAAATAAAGCCCATTGAGCCTTGCATCATTGGAAGAAAGATCCCAGCGATGACGGTCTTACTAAGGGACTTTTGGTGTTTTGGGGCCTGGCATCGAAAAATGCACGATGGAACGGGCTTTGGGGTCGGCCACGGGCGATCGCCCGACAGCCGCGCCTCGGGGAACTACCGCCGCAGTCGGCGGCCCCAGCAACCGCCGATACGCACGTCTCCAAGATAGTTAGAAGGGTACAATGTCGAGTGCTTTGTAAGAAACTCACACTGCATCCATCAATAAACTGTCTGCCGGATATTTCGAAAGTCCATACAGCAAAGGCACGAGAATTAGAACAATATTCCGTGCCCTCAAGTTGGATGGTACCATCTAACACCTGACGTGGGATACCCCTCCATACGCAGTAACACGGCGCCTCTCCCCGACGAGTGGATGCCCGCTTGGTCGCCACAGCACCCATGTGGCATGGGGGAGACTTGGACTGGCTCTAGGGAAGCGGAGGCTCAGGCAAGCTCGGGGAGTCTACGAATATTGTGCACTCGTTGGTGGTACTGTCAGCCAAGCCATCCGTGGCTCCCCTGCGACTGATGACGACTCGTCCAGCGCGCGCGGCGACGGCCCGTGAGTTCAGGTACCAGGCGTGCCAACGTGCCATGCGGGTACTAAGCAATTAACCCTTGGCTGCGCACAGCGGCGAACCCCCCCTTATCAACACCACGAACCATCTGTACTATCAACCCGCGACGATTGTCCACGAAACCTCCAACGCGCATCACCACCGCAACGCAGCAGTCTCTCGCCCTCCACGACTCCGGCCGAAGAGCGATGCTCCGAAGCACCTAGCGCAGTCCCTGCTGGCAACCAAACCCGTTCATTGGCTTCTAGGGTCGTCAGGCGGCAGGTATAAGCCTCAAGTCCCGAGCACGTCATCGCGAGAACCCCATCTTTTTTTCTCTCCCGGCGGCCGTGTGGACGGGGGGATGGTCAGAATCTGGAACGGACTGTGGACAGAGGTACCGCACCGGTTGCTGCCCTCACGCCCACGCGGTGTCAATCATAGCATAGCCGTGGTATGGCCACGCAATTTTTTTTATTCCCTCCCCCTAGCAAGTGGCAGTTTTGAAGCAGGGACCAGATTCAAGTAGGGTGCCGGTAGTAGATGATAAATCAAGGGCCGCTCGCCGCTGTCTTGCCTCCCAGTCCTATTCCATCTCCAGTTCTTCTCTATTTCTACTCTTCTTCATCCGCTCCGTCTCTCGATTCTCTCCTCCTCGCTCTCTCCCCTTCTCTCTCTTCATACATCCTGCTGCCAGGTCACACCTTGTGCAGAACGCCCCTCGAACCCCCACCATTGCGTGCTCTGCGGTCTTGCCCCTCGCCATCTATAAAGTCTCAGACCCTTTCTTCTAGATCCTGTGCCCCATCCCCGGCCAGTCTTGAAGATCCAAATCTCTCCTCCTTCTCTAGCAACTCACACCCACCTACACAAAAATCACAATGGCCAACGCTCCCCACGGCGGCGTCCTCAAGGATCTCTTCGCTCGCGACCTGCCCCGCCAGGCCGAGCTCCAGGCCGAGGCCGAGACTCTCTCTGCCCTGACCCTGACCGAGCGTCACCTTTGCGATCTCGAGTTAATCCTCAACGGTGGCTTCTCTCCCCTCGAAGGTATGCATGCTTCCATTCCTGTTCTGCGCTTCACCTGCTCCACGCCGAAATTTCGCCGGCGGGATGCCATGACGCCCGCGCCGGCGTTGCCCCGCCCCCGCACATGCGCCGCGCCCCAGATTTGGTCAAAGAATTGCGAGAACAGCCATTGACGCGAGTGATTCCTAGGTTTCCTCACCGAGAAGGACTACAATGGGTATGTTTTTGAGAGATTGGATCCTACTGCGCCAACCGAAGCTAATTGGCCTTTCCAGCGTCGTCGAGAACAACCGTCTCGCCGATGGTGCTCTCTTCTCCATGCCCATCAACCTCGACGTCGACCAGGCCACCATCGACAAGCTGAGCATCAAGCCCGGTTCCCGTCTCACCCTCCGAGATTTCCGAGACGACCGAAACCTCGCCATCCTCACCGTTGAGGATGTTTACAAGCCCGACAAGTAGGTTGCTCAGATTGTCCAGCCACGGAGAAGGACCCCAGTTAACAGAGAGTCCAGGGTTAAGGAGGCCAAGCTTGTCTTTGGTAGCGACGACGACACCCACCCCGGTGTCAAGTACCTCTTCTCGACCGCCAAGGATTTCTACCTAGGTGGTAAGCTCGAGGCTGTCAACCGCCTGGAGCACTACGACTTCCTCGACCTGCGATGTAAGAAGTTCAACCGCGAACAAGAATGGCGCCTCTTGAGATCCAGTAGCTAACCTACCAACTCGTAGTCACACCCTCTGAGCTCCGCGCTCACTTCAACAAGCTCGGCTGGCAAAAGGTCGTCGCTTTCCAGACCCGAAACCCCATGCACCGTGCTCACCGTGAGTTGACGGTCCGCGCCGCTCGCTCCCAGCAGGCCAACGTTCTCATCCAGCCCGTCGTCGGCCTGACAAAGCCCGGTGACATCGACCACTTCACCCGCGTTCGCGTCTACAAGGCTCTCCTGCCCACGTACCCCAACGGAATGGCCGCCCTGGCCCTCCTTCCCCTGGCCATGCGCATGGGTGGTCCCCGCGAGGCCCTCTGGCACGCCATCATCCGCAAGAACCACGGTGCCACACACTTCATCGTCGGCCGCGACCATGCCGGCCCCGGAAAGAACAAGAGCGGCAAGGACCACTACGGCCCTTACGATGCCCAGCACCTGGTACAGGAGTTCCAGGTGGAGCTCGGCATCAAGATGGTCGAATTCCAGGAGATGATCTACCTCCCCGACAGCGACGAGTACATGCCCGTCAACGAGATTCCCGAGGGCACCCGCACTCTCAACATTTCCGGCACTGAGCTGCGACACCGCCTTCGCACCGGCAAGGAGATTCCCTCTTGGTTCTCCTACCCCGAGGTCGTCAAGGTCCTCCGCGAGCAGAACCCCCTCCCTGCCCAGAAGGGCTTCACCGTCTTCATGACTGGTTTCCAGAACAGCGGCAAGGACCAGATTGCCCGCGCTCTGCAGGTCACTCTGATGCAGGGTGGTGGCCGCCCCGTGTCCATGCTGCTCGGCGAGAACGTACGACACGAGCTGTCGTCTGAGCTGGGCTACAGCCGCCAGGACCGCGATCTCAACATTGGCCGAATCGCCTTTGTCGCCTCGGAGCTGACCAAGGCCGGTGCCGCCGTCATCGCTGCGCCCATCGCTCCTTTCGACCCTGCCCGCAAACAGGCCCGCGAGCTCGTCGAGAAGTCGGGTCCCTTCTTCCTGGTCCACGTTGCCACTCCCCTCGAGTACTGCGAGAAGACTGATCGACGAGGCATCTACGCCGCCGCACGCAAGGGTGAGATTAAGGGTTTCACCGGCGTCGACGACCCTTATGAGGCCCCCGCCAACCCTGATCTGATAGTCAGCCTTGAGAAGCAGAATGTGCGGTCCATTGTGCACGAGATTATCCTGCTCCTCGAGAGCCGTGGTCTCCTCGACCGCTTCTAAGCAACTCGTGGAAGGAAACGGAATACTAGAAAAAGCATGGCCCGACTCGAGTCAAGAGTCGGTTCCACGTCGGGACACTTGCTTGATTGACAACGACCAAACCACGGGCCGTCTATAGCGGAACTTGTTTTCTGCGGCAGAAGGTGATGCACATATTGGCGTTTATGAAAGAAGGCGAAAAGAATTTGGGCAAATGTGTGACGAATGTGCATGTCGCATTCAAGAGATGGACTGGGTTTGTTCATAGCAGCGCGTGGGTTAGTACAGTGGCTTTGTCTGTTTGCTGAGCCGGATGCAAGAGAAGGATTCTGATAGAAATCAGACCGAGATAGATGTGTCAAACAAGACTCAATCAAGAGAGATATTCAAGAACAAAAAACGGTTACACATTTCGAGAAGTGTCCCATGAATAAGCAATTTTTCAGTGGCACAACAGCCTTGCACGCCTGCAACAAGACATTTTACGCTGTAGTATCGCTTGGCCCCCAAAACGGCGATGGAGTTTGGTAGGATGTGGGTGTAGTAGAGGGACGGAACCACCGCGCGCTTAACCTTGTTCCCATTGTCCGATTATCTGCATAGTACAGTAAATTCACGTCCCCTAACTACCTTCTACCTAGGTAGTGTATAATTATCATGATACCTACATACAGTTGAGACAAAGGAACGTATGGACTCGGAGATATCTGAGCCCGAACTGCGTCTGGGTTTAGTTAGGGATTGGACGAGAGTGACTCGCTCGTGCATGTAAGCGTGACACTGACGGAGGAGAGAGCAAAGTGGAGCGAGTTGGGCATCCACCCACCGCCAACGGCTGCACTTGGGGCCTGGAAGCTGATGGCAGACGAGAGAAAGGGACGCGGAGAGGACTGCATGCGTGGCATGTGCTGTGTCGTGGAGTCGCTGTGCTCCGAGCGTTTAAGGCTGCAACTAGTGTCCGGGATCCTATGTGAAGGTTTGCTGCTTGGTTCTGAGGTGTTGTAAGAAAATACACTAGCCTCACCTTATGTTTAGGTAGACCGTTGGATACATGTCATGCCCGTTGATGCCCTGCGTAATTAGGTCTTCATGGCATTGTCGGTGTGAGATGGTGGTCAAGGTGTGACTTGGTGGTTCGACCCGGTCGAGGCAATACGAGCGAGAGGATACACTGTGAGAGAGAAGCACAAGTGGCAGGCTGTGTATTCGACGCCCTCCCATCATCATCCACGCTGCCGACTTCGTACCTACAGCCAAGTGCTTAGTTATCTCGTGCAGCCGTGCTTGATCGTCCGTCCTGTCTGTTGGACGTTTCAACAGGCTGGCGGCTAGCAGGTCCAGTGGTTGGTCGGTTGGGCACAGAGCGCTCAAGGATCTCGCACCACACCAAAGCTTTCCACTCCGCTGACCAAAGCCCGACTGGTGCCAGGGGCGGATCGTGATTGGCCGGCCTCGCATGTAGACCCTGCGGCGTGCGGTCGCAGTGAGCTGCTGCAAAATGGGAGTACTGTACTGTGCTGTGCTGTGCTGTGCTGTGCTGCACGCCGCTGTGGTGGTGCGTTAGACGTCGGGTGCTTTGGGCTGTGTCGCGAAAATGGAGGGATGGATGAAGGGAATGGAGAATGGCTCGGGATCCGATGGTTGGTTGGTGTGGCGTGGCCACCTCATGACGACAAAGCTGGACCCCAGCTGAAGTAACTGATGCACTTCCCGCACTCATAATCTTCCTTCGTCCGGCGTCGTCGTCATCGCCATCACGATCTTTGCACCTTTCAATCACGAACGGATCCAATCTTTCCTTCCTTCACTCTCGCTCGCCATCTCCTGGCTTCAGCACACGGCCCCGCAGCCAGCGTACCCCGTCCCTTGGCTTGCCGTTTCCATCTTCAGCCATTTTATTCCGCCGGTTGGCGAGCTAGCAAGCAACCTGAACCCGGGCGCGTCTTTTTTACTGGGTCCCCCTCCTGTTTCCAGTGGTCCCCGGGTACCATTTTAAGTGCCTGAAGGCCTGGCCCGATTAGCGGCCCAGCCCCGGACACAGGCATCCGACTGGCTAGCGAGGACTCAACGAGGCAGAAAGCTCAAGCCTCGTCAGTCCGAGTCGGAACGCTCCTTCCAGTTTAACCACCAACCGTACCTACCTACCTGACTACCTGACTACCTGACTATCCCCTCACCTCACCTCACCTCACCTCACCTTTCCGTCCTCACTTGTTTGCCCTCACCACATCAGTGCTATTACCTCTTTTCTTCCTTTCGCCTTGTTTCGCAACTGCATTTCCACCGCACATCTCGCCTCTCTCCACTTCCCTCAAATCGCCTCCACCGCTCATCGACGACAAACCGACTTCCAACTGCTTTTCCTTCCCTCCATGGTCCACCATGTCCACCAAGGACCGTGACGTCGAGGTCACCGACGACCGGCCGCCGCGCGAAACCACCCGACGAACCAAGTCCGAACGCAAAGACCGCAAGGATCGCGACCGTGACCGAGATGGCGAGCGCCGTCCGCACCGATCTTCTCGCTCCTCCAAGAGTAAACTGAGCGGGGGCAGCGAAACCTCGAGCCGCCGCCATCACCGCAAGCGCGACGACAAAGATAGAGAGGATCGCCACCGTCGTACGCGGGCCGCTTCAACCAGCGACCTCACAGCCTCCGACATGACCAGGACCGACATGACTCGGACCGCCTCCATGGCTGCCACGTCCCTTCTCTCCTCCCGCATCTCCATACCGTATCCAAGCTTCAGCAAGGCCCACAGCAAGGAGGCCGTCCAGAGCCGCGAATCCCTCGCTGTGCCCCAACGCAATCCTTTGACCCCTGATACCACCGACGTTGGAACAGGCGGTCCCGGTGGTGAGGACGTGACCCGCAAATCCTCTCCTGCAAATGATTCAACAGACCGGCCACCCAGCCCACCTGAGACCGATCTCGATGCTGATAAGAAGGGAGCCGAGAAGCAAGCTGAGGAAGTTCCAGACGCCGGTAAGGAGACGCCGAAGGCGGAAGCCCAGAAGGTGGAGACTCCAAGGTTGGAGATACCTGTCGAGGATGTCCTAAAAGAAGAGGCCTCTGCAAAGGAAACCAATCAGGAAGACACACACAAAGAGGAGCCTCTCAAGGATGAAGGGGTAAATCGACCAAAGTCGAGAACCTCGGCTCTCTCCCGATCTGCATCCCGCAATGAGGACCGCTCCGGACTCAGTCGCAGATCCGTTTCTTCAAGCCAGGCAACCTACGTCAAAGCTCCGGCCATGAGATCCCACGAGAAGCTTCGCACTGACTCCAGAGCCTCTAGCTCATCCCGCGTCAAGCGAACATCATCAACCCGAAGTCACAGGCGGCTCGAGCCGGATGAGGTCGAGTCTTCGCCCTCGAGTGTCCAGGGCTCGTCGCCCAAAACGCCAACCCAGGCACCGCAGTTTCCCCCATCCAACCTTTACCCCAACAACAAACCCGAGACTCCTTCAGTCATTGATGTTGATGACATTGACTCAAACTTGCACTCGAAAACAGCAACGCCTGCCTCTGGCTTCATCGGTCTTCCTCCTCCACCTCCACCTCCTCCTCCGCCTGCTCTCAGCACCGCCGATATCCCACGCGTGGACTACCTGCTGCAGAATGGCGGCCTCTCATACCCTGCGCCGAAGAACTTCCTGGCAGTTCTTCCGCGACAAAATGGTACACGCCCATCCAACCCACCCCTTGCTGGAGCAGACACCCTGTTTGCTCCCTTCTTCAACCTCCTCGACCAGTACAACACTGTGCTCAGAAAGCAGGGCTCGATTGCTGTCGCTACTGGTCATCGCTCCGTTGCAAGGAGACTCCTCGACCGGCTCGAGAACGTCTTCTCCCGCGACCTGCCCCCGAATGGGTGCTCTTGTGTCATGTGTGAGACAGCCCATGAAATTCACCAAGGCCTGACTTGGGGAGACGTTCTGGAGTGGGTTAGCGGCCGGATCGAGCTTCCACAATGGCCTCCATTCGACCTCGCTGAGATTGGCACCAAGGCCGCCGAAATCTCTGCCGAGATTCCTGCGCGGCCTGCATCTCCTGTCAAGCTGGACCCCGATATCGCGGAAGAGTTTAGAGAACACTACCTCCGCCAAACGAAGAAGGTCAGATCTGCTGTCGATCGATGGCTATCGACTACTGCAGAGACGCCTGTTCCGCCACCTCAGGACGTAGACGACGAGACTTTAACCTTTGCTGTTCTAACTAGCCTTGACATCGAGGACCGTCCATATTTTACTTCCCTGATCAGTGGCTCAAGAGAACTACGGCCAGGAAACCGCGCCCCGACGCCAGTCCACCGACCACGAAACGACTTCCTCATCAAGACAGGCCTATCCCTGCAGCGACTTTACCGGTTGCCACAGGTCCCTCGCGACGCTGAGTCCGCCATGTATCTCATCAAGAATCCTCACACCCACGATTTGCTCGTCACGCTGTCTAACATCAACAACTCCGAATGGGAAATTCTGATATCGGGTCGATTTGATGGCTTTCTTTGGTCAGGTGCAGACGAGGATGTTCCCTTGGGCATGGAGTCGAGGGGAGCCACCCCAGCCAGCGGCTATTATCATACACGAACCATGAGCCCAGGACCTCGTGGACCTTCTGGATTTGGGTCGAGAAATACGACGCCCTTCTCTGTGTACTCTCGGGGCGCTACCCCAGCGTCATTTGTGAGCATTCAGTCATCAGCAGCACCCGGTCGTCAAGCAGTTTCGAACGACGAGGAGATGGAGATGGCAGCCCTTGCAGAGATTGAAAGAGAGATCTACAAGGGAATGGAGTGCCTAGAGGATGCCTTTGAGAAGCTCCATCTTAGGGCGGAGACGGTTCGAACGGCTCTCCGTCAGCGTGGTGTTGGCTTGATGCAGAACCTCCAAAACCGTCGCCGTATTGATGTCCTCCCCGGCCCCAGCTCAGGCAACTCGCAAGGCTCAGGTTACGAACGACCAGCGTGGGCAATGGGAAGTGAAAACGAGGGGAGCGATAGTGAATGGGCGTACGATGAAGGAGACATCATGCCGGATGATTCAGCCAGCAACATCAGCAGCTCGAGACACCGACGACCCAAGAGGCGGACGGAGCGTCGGACGCCAGCCCCTATTGACGAAGAGGATGAGGACTAGTGGTGAGCGCTCAGTTTAAGCCTTATACCCGACCGCAGGAGCAGGTCTTAACGAAACAACGACAAGGGAGACGAAACGAAAATCTGAAGATGGAGCAGCATATAAATGTTTGTAAGGAAATTATATCAACCTGATTGACAGAACCTTGTTGATGACGACCCCACGCAACCAACCCATGTTGGAATCTACGGAGTATGAAGCAAACCGTGGCGGATACCAATGTACCTTTGATGTACTTGCTCTTTTAATACTTGAGTCCCTCTGTTCTTGGGGGCTTTCCTTCACTTTCTGTGTTTATCTACTGTTTTCGCCGATTGCGATTCTTCGTTGATTAGCGTTTCTTGCTCGTGGCTTTTTGCTTATGGAGGTTTTACATTTGTTTCTCACTTTGCCAGGTTGACTTGGCTAATGAACCAGACTTGTTTGAAGAATGGAGAAGGCAAGGAGGATTGAAAACGGCCACAAAACCATCGTTGTTGCGAATTTGTACGAGCAAATGTTGTGTGCTTAATTCCCTCGTGGGCTGCGGATATATGTATGGTCGAAGAGGTTTTTTCGGACCGAGGTTTGCCAAACAGATGCATGAATTGGGGATGGGAGGTCGACCATACCTATCTGGAATGGGAAGGGAGATCCTCTCACATTAAATGAGCAAAACTGGGTTATGCTTACGTCCGTGCCAATCGTTGTGAAGCTGTTCCGCGATTCATGCAAATGGCCAATGCCGATCCAATCGACTTTTGACGTGAACTCTGATATTATCTTTTACTTGTGTTATACAACGGATGTAGGTAGTCTGTCTGAGATCCCACATCCCGTACCGTACATTGATCCCTCCGAAATCCGAGACACGAAACGAGGTGCATCCGATTTCGTGTAGTCCCATCCACCCGCAGCCCTTCTAATGTAGAACCACATCACCTCAAACTCCGCATTGTCGTGTATATTCTTCAACAAGCCATCCCTTTTATAGATTGTCATCTTTTCGATCCTCCCACTCAATATTCCTTACTCTTCCTCGCCTCTTCTATGATTGTGAGAAGTGAAGTCAGGGAGCATGTCTCTGTCAGTGCATCGTACAGTAGTGTTAATCCTGTTCAGATGAGGGAGAGAGCAGAAACGCCAAAATCAAATCCCCAGAGGTCCGTTCGTTGACGTTGTTCTCGCTAGGCCATGAACACCCCGGCTTTCGTCAAGCAGCCGTGAGTTGTAGATTGCAAGGTTTCAGCCGAAGGTAGGTAAAGAAGCACCCCAGGCGAGAGCTGGAGGTCATGGTCAATTGGATTGTTGCATGTTTCGATGGTCGAAGAGCCGTGCATTTACGACCACTAACTATATATAGCCTCAAGGAGGTAAATAAAGCCAAATAGGAGGAAAGAGGCGGCACCACCAACAGTGACTACAAGAAGTTAGCGAAGGGACATTAATTCATGCAAACGCGGCCAAACTCACCAACTTTAAGGCTGACACGACCGGCAATGGCTCGGCCACCGATGACAGCGATGCTAGTGCAAAGGAGATGGCCAACTGTGGCGCCAAGTGTAACCCACCAGTAGTCCTGGCCGGCGGCCATAGCTACGGTTGCGATCTGGCTTCGGTCACCCCATTCACCAAGAAACGTCATGACAAAAGTCTGGACCCAGGCCGGGCTCAAAAGCAACGAGAGCAAGTTGTTCGTCCCGTGAAGCAAGCTCGAAAGAGCGCCCGAGCCATTCGAAGAGCCCCGGACTGGAGATTGCGAGGGCGACCGAGGGGGGGAGATCAATCGATTGTTAGTCCTTGACCTCCTACCATTCAGTCCCATCTCAAGGGTATAAGCATCGACCGAGTCACCTCGCTTTCGTCCCATCTCCTTCTCCTTCTGGGCAAGCTCTTGTTCAACCTCGTGCATCTCAGCCGAAACGCCTTCGTTAGGGTCCATCTGGAGACCTTCTCGCATCAACTTGGCTCCGAAGACGAAGAATAGGATGGCAGCAAGGAAACTGGTGAGCCGTTTCGGGAGGAGAGCGGGAACAGCGTGACCCATCACGGCCGAGAGTACGGTCATAACAACCAAGGCACCACCGGCGGCGGTGAAGACAACCATCCGGTCGTGCTTCATAGCCATGAGGGCGGCCACCAGGAACGTCTTATCGCCAATTTCGGAGAAAATGATCATGGTGAAGGAGAGGATGAACGAGTGAAAGGGTTGAATAATACCCTCTTCGTCGTCATGGGCACCAGAGGCCTTGCCCGTGGATGAGCCTCCCTTGCTAACGTCGAGATGGTTCTTGTTAACGGAGTCGGGAATGGGAGGTAATTTCTCGTCAGGCCTTTCGGGGAGGTCATCCGGCTTCTAGTCAAATGTCAGCACCAGGAACTTAGTTATAGTAGATTATGGACGGTTCTTACGTCCAACCCAGTGAAGCCCGTATCATCGTCCTTATCAGAGGCCTTGGGAACCTCCTTCTCGCCGGCGTCGTTGATCTTCTTCTCCTCTCCAAGTGGGAGAAGTGACTGTTCTTTCGGTGGCGGTGGTTGAGTGACTGCCTTCTCGCCCGTACGGTCTTCTTCAGCCTTTTTAGCCTTAGACTTCTCCGTCATGCCACCCTCAAGTCCGGTGGTACCCTCCTCGGCATAGGCGCGGTTCTTGTCAAACATGACGCCATCGTTGGTCTCGGGGATCTTCTTGCCATCCACAATAGTTGGATCGTCTGGCCGGCCCTCGAGGGGAGGCAGACTCTTCTGGTCCGTTTCGGGCATCCGCTTGACGCCGTCAGTGTCGACGAAGGGGCCAAGATGGGGTTTCCCATCCTTGCCATCGACAGGCGCGTCCTTGGTGGGAACACCATGTCGCTTGGCGCTGGGAGGAACCACAGGCTCGATGCTGTCTAGGGGCGCAACAGGCGCTGGGTCCTGCGGGAAGCTGGTGGCGGCATTGGCAATGGCGGGGAGGAGGAGGAGGAGCAGCGCGGAGTGACTGGTTTGGAACCTCATGATGGGCGACGGAGACAGTCGTCGAGGGAGGGCGATGCTCGTAACTCGTAACTCGTAGCTCGTGGGTCGTAGGTAGGGAAGCGGAGCAAACCGCAAGCAGTTGTGCGATCGCGGCCGCTAAGAGAGACTATGAGCGATCTGCGATGGACGGTCTAGAGGTCGCGTGGGATGCAGGAGACGATACTCGTGGATGCTGGGTGGTGATGATGACGAGTCGAGGAGTTTCGGGGGTCGAGTCTCGGTGTCCAGGACGGTGGTCGCTAGCGGTCGCCAAACAAGAACGGGCACGGACTAAGACGCGGAAAGTGGGCAGCGGGAAAAGGACAGCGGACAACATGCACAGCGCAACGCAGCGCAACGCAACGTAATCCAAGGAGGAAGTTCGTCCGTGGGGATAAACACGACACCCGTGAGAAGAAAGATGATGAAGAGGGAAGAGGGAGAGAGCCAGGAGTAGAAGGGATGAGGGGATGGATTGGAATGGGCTGGATGGGATTGGATTGAAGAGTGGATTTAGGGGTAGTTTAAGCAGCTGGTACCTACTTAGGGCAGGGATGGAAGGTCTATTCCAGGTACCTTTACAAGGTACTGGCCGCACTGCGCTCCGTTCTTCGTACGTATCGACGACGCAGATTATTGCAGATTACTTCCTTTACTTGACCAGGCCAAGAGGCCAAGGCCGTGTTCGTAACCTGGTGTGGAGATAGATGTCTTTGCCTTTTGCGATAATTGCAGTTTAATTTGTACTGGACTGGCCGTACGAAACGCTTCGTCGTACCGTAGTCAGCTAATGGAGAGTTACTACCCAGTAATTAATTACCTTGGTCTACGAGTAACAGGCCCCCCTCCCCAGTGGCCTGGGGGCCTATGGCGACGTGGCCGACCATCCATGGCAGTACAGTAATAAAGCCACAGCCCATCTCACTCTAGCGCCACAGCCCCGGACTTCCATTCAGGTTCTAGAGCTATTTTTAACACTTCCTGACTTGAAATTACCCAACAATGCGACGCTCCGGCGGCTCGATGCGACTCTACGGCTATCCTGGGTCAATTTACTCCGTACCATGATGAGCGACTCCAATTGTACGTACATAGTACCTGTGATCGACACTGGCCATCTCCCAGTCAAGAAATTATTTTATTACTTTGAACGCTGCAGTTGCAATCCGTGGAAGGTCCTGTTCAAGGGTCGTGAGGGCGACTATTCGTACCTCTCATTCATGGCTACCCCAGAAGAAACTAAACGCATGCACTTTGTAGACATATTGATTCACTCTAACTTAATCACCTTCTTGGCAAAATTGGGGTTGTTGTGCTTAACTCCGACGGACCAAGTGCCGAAGCTTTAGGGTAGCCTTATCGGCGCTCTTATCTAATCTCCGCCGGCACATGTCGTCACAAGCTCCGGAGCTCACTCATGCACCTCTCTCATCAATGTTTCTTGACTGGTCATTGATCGCACCTCACCATATTCCATCAAAATCCGGCCCTAATGTAATCTTCCTTGTCGCTTCGTTGCTTTAAATATACTATACCATCTGAACGCTGCTCGCTTGCTGGAGCCCATTCGATCTCAGGCCGTCACTGCGAACAGCTTCCCCTCTTCACGTCTCGCTTAGCAAGCATCACCACCACCGCCGCTCGTCCAGCCAGCCTTGTTCCTCACTGCACGTCCCCAACAAAAGCCGTCATGGCCACGCCCGGCAACGCGGGGAGCTCGGATTCACTGTCTGCGGCCAACAGTCCCAGCAACGGCGATGAAGAGACCCAGGAACGTCTTACGGGTGAAACAACATCCGCTCCGGTCTGGCACTACGACGTGGATGACGAAGAGGAAGAGGTGGACGACGAAGACGAAGACGATGCTTCCTACGTGGATGAGCTAGAGCGATACGATACATTCATCCGTATGTGACCTCTCATAACCTATGAACTCTGCATCAACTTACGAACAGGATAGAGGGGGAAGATGGGAGCCTCTACGTTGTCATGGAGAATGAGGACCAAGACGACGACGAAGAAGCGGAGGGAGCCGACCAAGGTGAAGAGAATGAAGAAGATGACGAAAATGCAGAACGCATCCTGAATTTGCTACGAAGTACCTCTGCTCTTCCCATTTGCACACGAAGATCTGAAGGCTGACCCAGACGTAGCCGGTGCAAGAACGGGCATGTTGACCAGAGGCCAGCTTCTCGCCCTGATGCGCAACCCTAATCTTACCAATGTCTTGTTTCAAGACGATCCTGAAAGTGATGTTGAGTTTCTTCAGTGGCCAATGCAGAGCCGGCGGACACCCAAAGACCCAAATCGTTTCCCCAAAGTCCCCAGTGAGGAAGGCGTTAAGTTGATGCGATCCGGCGTCTTTGGTTCAAATGACTACAGCTGGCGGCGTAGTAGAAAGCGGCCTGGTCAACGGATGTTGGAGCGTGAGATGGGTCTGGGTGACCGAGAAGAGCGCAAGAGGAACAATGACTTGATCACTCAGGTATGCTGATTGAAAGTGGTGCATGTTGACATTCAGCTAACACCCCCCGTCCAGAGTTTGATCCCAAACAGCAGGGCGGACCAAATCATTCATTACAATGACCCAGTGTACTCGGGCCAGTTTTCAGACGACGGGAACTTCTTCTTCGCTTGCTCCCAAGACTTCAAAGTTCGAATGTACGACACGTCAAACCCTTACAACTGGAAACACTACAAGACGGTCAGCTTTCCCTGGGGCCAATGGACTCTGACAGATGCTTCATTGAGCCCCGACAACAAATGGCTGGCCTACACGTCTATTCAACCCCTAGTTTCGATAGCTCCGACAGACCCGAACGACACAGGAGACCCTTACACCTTGGATCTCCAAGATGCGGCTAGGCAAGGGACATTTGGGCGGAATTCCTTTGGCATTTGGTCGATCCGATTCTCGGGAGATGGACGAGAACTTGTTGCGGGAACCAGCTCGTCTGCAATCGTGGTGTATGACATTGAGTCTCGGAGGACCCTGCACCACATCCAAGGTCACAATGACGATGTCAACGCCGTCTGTTTTGCCGACAAGATGTCACCGCATATTCTCTACTCCGGATCTGACGATACGACCATCAAAGTCTGGGACCGTCGAAGCATGGGAGACAGCAGAGAAGCTGGTGCGTTTGTTGGCCACAGGGAAGGGTTGACATACATCGATAGCAAGGGCGATGGTCGTTATATTCTCAGCAACGGCAAGGACCAAAGCATGAAGCTGTGGGATTTGCGCATGGCCATGTCGACTGACCGGTTCAATTCTCTCGATCGAGTACGACACACGCGGTTTGACTATCGGGGAGGCACATACGATGACGAGGACTGGGATCCTCATCCCCACGACAACTCTCTGGTGACGTTCCGAGGCCACAAGGTGCTCCGAACCCTCATCAGATGCCATTTCTCGCCACCTTCCTCAACCAATTCGCGATATGTGTACTCGGGTAGCACCGACGGTAAGGTGTACATCTGGAACATTGATGCCACGCTGGCTGGGACTATCGATGTCAAGAAGGCAACAATGGGAACGCGACCGGCCGATCACCGGTCCCGCTTCTACCATCTTGATGACCCTGGCGGTTGGGGAACTTGTGTTCGTGATGCTAGTTGGCATCCCAACGCCCCGATTATAGTTGGTAAGTGTCTTAATGGCATCACCATGGACTTCTCGTTGACCTGTGAACAGCATCTGCATGGAACGGCTATAACATGGCACGGGGAACGTGTACCGTACACTCATTCGGCGACACGATGGACGATGAAGGAGACCCGCCGATGGGACGAAGTGTCAATGATGTTCTCAAGGAGGATCCGGCGCTGCTTGCGTCGCCTTATCCCCTGTTTTAAATGCTTCAAATTGCGCAGAAATGATGTTGGATATTTGTACATTATCACCTCATGCAGTCGCTTGAGAATGAGATGGGCGGTTCCCCAATCAAATCAGGGATAACCTCCTGGACGCGAAAATCGCATTCCCCTCCCGAGTGCGACACGAGCTGCTTCGAGAATTCCAGTGCAGTAAGATGTCGCGTGCCCGCCATGATCCTTAACTCCGCCTCATTGTACGCAACAAGGTTCGCATATCACTCCAATCGATCAGTCTGCAACGCCCACACCGCGTCGCAGATCTTACGGCTCGCTGCCGTTGTCTTTTTTTGGCCGGGTAGAATATCGCTTAAGCACCACCGACGAGGATGTTGTTGACAGGGATGTGGACTGTGAGGCTTGGTTAGAGGCTGGCAATGAGATGGGAGTGGAGAGGAAAACATACTCAGCTTGACAATGTAACCGACCGCACCCATGACGAGGAAACCAACGCCGACGGCCTGGCACAATCGCAGGAACTCCTTCTGATCGGCTGCGGGAAAGAAAGGCGTTAGTCACGAGTGCGCAAAGAAGGATTTTGGAGCAAGGCTCTCTCCGTCATGACTTACGCTTGGTGCACCGCTTCACGAATTGGTAGCCATCTCTGGCGAACTCGGAGGGGACCTCGAGGAGCTCCTGGACCTGGTCGGACATGTTGTATAGAAGGTGGTGCGGGCTGTGGATAGGGTGAGGAAGGTTATCGAGAGTCGTGTGAGAAGAAAGAGAAGATCGCAAAGGGGGACGATGGATCGAGGCCTGGCAGATATGCGCTAACGAGAAGCTCCCCCATGCGACGTGTTAACAAATGCTTCCAATTGGGAGGCCAGATTTCGCGAAAGGAGGGCGCGGGCCGCATGTTGTTCCGGGTGGGTTCCATTCAGTGCAACACACCCCCAGTGTCGGTTCGGGTGCGGCCAGGCAGGTACGGCCGGGGAGCAGTGGACTTCGTGCAAGCGACAAGCCTGTACCCGCCCCGAGGGGAAGGAACGGTACCAACAACCACTAGCATGTGAGTAACCGCGGCAAAAATGCGGACCCTTTTCTTGGGCCGCTGGAGCCTGGCGTCTGGGACTTGCCAGTTGGGAGCCGGAACTTGGGAAGGCACGAAAGGCACCAGCATGGCCCGTGCACGACGCGCCCCACACCCAGCCAGCGCCAGCCCGAACTGGGTGTTTGGCTTTTTGGGCCTTGCCGGGTCTCTCTCTGCTGGCGAAGCTCTCCCCCAAAGCCGAAGAAAGCAGCTGTGCAATTCTGCAACCTCCACCTCCACATCAACCTCTCACTTCAACAGGTCCCAGTCTCGAGTCTCCTGCCTTCGATCTCCTGGGCGGAGCCGGACACAACTGCGAAACTTGCGTAGCTCTCTCGACCTTCTCCGGCGCATTTTCCCTCCCAGCCTGCTACTTGCTCCCTGGGTCTCGCTCGGCATCTTGGTCGTCAGCTCAGCTCGTCCCGAACGAAAGACCCTAAACACCGGCCCAGCACCATTGGTCCCGTCTCAACGTGCGACAACTCACTAACCTCCAGACTCTCTCCCCCCCCCGCGGTAATATTGCGACGACGATTCAATCGATTGAGGGACTGCGCCAATCTCGTCGAGTGGAAGTGGTTGATTTCGCCAGGTTTGTGGTGACTTCACTGGATCTAGTTCTCTCGGGTCCTGCCTGTACCCGAGCCTGTATCTGAGCCTTGCTTGGATCATACCCAAAACCTAGACGTTGAGGATTGCGAGCACAGAGCTTCGTCCTCAAGACTGGATCTTGCAAGTCAAGAGTCCGCGCGTGTGGAGGTTTAGCCATTGCCCTCCATCTTGTCCTGTTACCGAGGAGTGTACGTATTTGCAAGCTTCCAGTTCCCGTCCGTCTTGTTCTTCCTGTTTTCTTTGGTGCCAGGGGCTGGGCTCCTTGACGGCGGAACGATAAGAGGCTGATGATTAAGTGCAAAGATCTGAGGACAACACGTGTATCTCGCAGACTAATAGCACTTTTGGGCAAAACCCACCTCACTTTTCCTTCGCTCCCTCTCACGCGGCACGCAATTGTGTCTCGTCCTTCAACCTAGTCACCATGGCCGAAGAAGACTTTGAGATCGATTTCTACGGCGACACCAACAACGACCAGCACCAGGATGCGCAACGCGACGACGGACAGGACTATCACCGAGATGATCAGAGGCGTGACAGCCACCAAGAGCACCATCAAGAGCACCACCAAGAGCACCACCAAGAGCACCGCCAAGAACACCACCATGACCAACACATGGACGAGCGACAACTTCACGATGACCATGACGGGAACAAGAGGCAGGAACACCGACCTCCCTCTCAACAAGGCATCAAGCGCAAGTCGGAAGAGGACGATCGACCTGTCGACTCCAGCGCCACCACGGCACTGATGATTTCCGAGCTGAACTGGTGGACCACGGATGACGACATCCGTGGTTGGGCGAGACAAGCTGATTGCGAGGACGAGCTTAGGGACATTACCTTTAGCGAACATAAGGTTAACGGCAAGAGTAAAGGGTAAGTGGCCTGCAAGAATGCGCATGGCATCTAAGGCAGTCAGGCTAATTATTTCCTAGGCAAACATACCTTGAATTTGACTCTCCTCAAGCAGCCACCGCCGCAAAGCACTGCATAGAGCAAATTCTGGCCGATATCCCGAGTATGAAGAAGGTTTCCATGTCATACTGGAACCCGGGAATCAACCCCTTTAAGACCCTACCGAAGGACGCGCCAGCCCGCGGGAAAGACCAGAACCACTCAACGGGCGGCCCGTACAATAACAGCAATAGCAACCACAACAACCGCGGAAATAACATGGGCGGCAACTTTGGCGGTGGTGGCTTCCGAGGGCGTGGCGGGTACAATCGAGGCAACATGGGGCAGGGCAACTTCAGGGGCAACTTCAACAACAATAACAACATGGGATACAACAACAATATGGGCGGCGGCTTCAACGGGCCCATGGGCGGTGGCGGCGGTGGCAACTTTGGCTTCAACAACCGCGGAGGCATGATGGGCGGTGGTATGCGTGGTGGCCCCGGTGGCATGCGAGGCGGTCGAGGAGGCATGATGGGCATGAATGCCATGGGCGGGATGCCGATGGGTATGCCCGGAAGCATGGGCGGCAACATGGGCGGCAATATGGGTGGAAACATGGGTGGCAACATGGGCATGGGGATGATGGGCCCCAACGGGATGCCTGGTAAGTTCCTTTCCCTTTACCTAGAGTTGACGGCTGCTGCTAGCTGGCCTGGTCTCTTATTTGACACAGCTAACCGTCTCTTAGGATTCCAAGGCATGGGTCAAAACTTCAACCCTGGGTTCGGCGGTTTCAATCAAAACCAAGGTGGTGGCGGCGGCGATTGGGGCAACCCGCACGGTGCCAAGCGACCACGACCAGAGTAGGACATGGGCAGTCGCAGTGCTCCGTCGAGGGATTGGAAGGAGAACCGCCCACGACCGTGGCTCGCCAAGGCAGGGACATAAAGGCGAGCAGTCGGCAGACCAGGCATCCGATCCAGGTTTACGTCGACAATGTGAACGAGATGCTTGACGGGAGTGAGTTTATGTCGGCACCATTTTACCCTGCGTGTTACGAGGAATCAGCATGGGGGACCAGGCGGTTGTGGGAATCGGGATTTGCCGACTGTATCATAGAATCAAGGATGTAAGGCTAGGATCTGGCGTCAACAGAGCGTTTGTGGCATTCATATCTGGTGTGTGGCCCTATCGTGATTGGATATATCTCGCATTGCCTATTGAGCACGGGATCAAAGGGGACTCGATATGTTCAACTTAGTCTATTGGACCGGCTTATGAAGAGGAGGCGTTTCTAGGCTTGGAGAACTAGTATGGAAGATGTCATAGTCACATTTCAACTAGGTACAAGTACTGTACGTAGAAGCACGTGTGCATTGCTCAGTGGTCGCTATCTATTGTGTCGTTTCGTTTCTGGATGCTTTATGGTTGGTCTGGTGGGATCACTCGTAGGCCGAACATACTCTTTACCAACCATCATGTATCCTCTATCATCTACCACTTATCATATCGTACCCTTCCTGTTTTAGTCTTCGGGGATCAAATAAAGCCTGTCAATATACAAATTGGCAACTCATCCTCCCGCCCCGATGTGCACCATATGGAACCTGAGGTACTCCTGTCGGAGGCCAGACCACCAAGGAGTAACCATTTGCTGCTACAACGGCAGCGAATGTCCGGTCAAGAAGAACGGGGCGCGGCCTGATCGAGGGGACATGCCCATGACGTGCATGGACGAAAGCCACATGCTTGTTGATCCTCACCTGCCAATGCCCCGGCGATGAGGTCTGATTCGTCTTGGAGCCCGACGGGAAGTAGTCAAGTTAAGCACCCAGGTTCAACCACTTCTGGAAGCAAAGTCTAACTTTCTCTTTCATGACTAGGACTCCGCGCTGGGGCTCGAAGATTTGGTGACGAGATCGAGAGGTTTGGCTTGTGAGACTGGAGATGCGGGGAAGTGGGCTTGGCGGTTTACTTGCGCCTGTGATAAAAGAATCGGGTTCTGAAAACAAACAAAAAAGTTCTTGTGAAGGGATAGTGCGAGGATTTGCATCTCGTTGGTTGTCTGGAGTTGAAAAGTAAATTGCCCTTCCGGCATTGAGCTTAAAAGATTGAATGCAGCAGCTTCGTTCTGTAGTCGTTTCCAGCGACTGTAGATCTCCACAGAGCCAAGAATCTCCCACCTGTGGTGATTGTATACTCTATATACCTCCTGGTGCCTCGGTACTAAGTACACTTGGTATGTTGCAATCAACAATGGTGTGTATTATGATCTCGTCTGCTGAGAACTGCACGCTTCAACAGGATCTGTAAAGAGTGGCATTCATGTTCAATGTACGAACTCTAGACGGCACAGCTGTATCTATTCAGAGCAGAAAATTAATATTTATCTGTGCTCCTAGGCTAGAATAGTTTATGCATATGTACAATCACACCTTCGGAGCAGTTTCCAGAAGCTCCATGGCTGAAGACTCAATAATACCCTGATCAATCAAGGCCTGGATAAAGTCATACGCCCAATCCTGGCAGTTAGCACCCTTCAATTCCGTATTAGCTTATTGCTTGTCCTAGAGACGAAGGAGGAATCTTCCTACCGCGAAGGGGTCAAGAGGAGTAGGACTTATTCCCGGCGCAGGAAGCGATTTGCTGACTTGTTCCAGGTCGCTGATCTGAGAGCTGTCGATGGATGCCAGCAGAACCGATTCGTGTTTCCTGCTCGTTTTCTCAAGGCTGTAATTGAGCTTGATCTCGGTCACGTATCCCGTGAAAGGAGAGCCTATAGCGTGGAATACGGTTCCCCTTGAGGCGTTCTCTTCTTTCACGAAGATTCCCCAATGAGCAGGGACTGGTTTTCGAGCTCCACCTCCAACATAAGCGACCAAGGAAACTTCGCAGATCATGATAGAAGTAGTAACTTTGAGCTAGGAAGACATGTTAATAGATATTATCCGTAGAAGAACTCATGCATACAGAGGTTGGATATGCTGCTACACAGATCCGGAGAGTCTCTTAAGTCCAAAATAAACCTAATGTACAGGTGGATAAGAGGGCAATGAGAGGTTAAACATAGAGTATAAGGATGCGTAAATGACTTGAAAGTCAAATTTCTGAGAATATTGTCGAATTGTTGTTTTGAAAGAAGGTGCTAACTAAGGATGACTTGGAATAGATGAACGTCCCTTTCAGCTTGTTTTATACATTAACTGACAGAGGGAATATCACTTTTAATTGTAAAGATTCTCCCTTCTGCGAAATCAAAGGCGCCAGATGAAACACAGCACGACCTAACCTGGTTTTTAATGCAAAAATGGCTCGGCGTTGTTGGTTCACAACTAGGCTAATGTTATCACATATCAACATCACCAACCAAAATGGATACGGCGGCTACTGAGCTGGCAGCAGCTCAACCTTCTCACCATAATCTCAAGGAATATTTACATCTTTCTACTTTTTCTTAGCCATGAGTGATAGGTGATAGTCAATAACTGCCGTAAGAAGGATGGTGCGCATTTTAACGCCTTGAAGTGTAGGGTAGCCGATCTTCAAATACATGTCCCCTGTTATGATCGGCGCACCCCCCGGAGCGGATCGGCCCCACTCCAAGCTCCGATCCGATCCCACCACGGGTCGGGCCCCATCATACGAGCTTCATCTCTCGCAACCTCCAAAACCTCCTAACACCAAACATCCCCCACCAATTGCCCGCCAACCAAGCTCCCGGCTGCGATGGAGGCCGCCATCCCGAGAATCCGCACCGCCAGCCACGCCCGGCTTCTGTGCTCGGCCGCCTGCGCTTCGTCTTCGTCGTCTTCGTCGTCTTCGTCGTCTTCGTCGTCCCGCCGCAGCTTCTCCGTCTGCAACCGCCCGCCGCCCAACTACCCAGGCCATGTGCCGCTGACGACGGTGGAGCGCGCTGGCCTCGCCGTTGGGGCTAGTGTCATGTCCTTCTTTGACCCTTACCGTCACGGTATGAGCTCATTGTCACCCTATCTGCCTCTTCTGCTGGTCCCTCGATACTGACTCTTCCGCCCCGCTAGACCTCATCGCCGCCACCGGCGAGGCCACGGCGACGCCCTACTTCATCTACCGCCTCCGAGACGCCATGCTCGCCGACCCGACCGGCCGCCGCATCCTCCGCCAGCGCCCGCGCATCTCCTCCAAGACGCTCTCTCTCACGGCCCTCCGCAACCTCCCCGCCAACTCTGTCGGCCGCGCCTACGTCGGCTGGCTCGACCGCGAGGGCGTCTCGCCCGACACCCGCTCCACCGTGCGCTACATCGACGACGAGGAGTGCGCCTACGTCATGCAGCGGTACCGCGAGTGCCACGACTTTTACCACGCTCTCACCGGCCTGCCCATCGTCCGCGAGGGCGAGGTCGCTCTCAAGGCCTTCGAGTTCGCAAACACCCTCCTGCCCATGACGGGCCTGAGCATCTTCGCCGCCGCGACCATGAAGCGCGGCGAGCGCCGGCGTTTTGCGTCCATATACCTACCGTGGGCCATCAGGAACGGTTCCCGCAGCAAGGAGGTCATCAACGTCTTCTGGGAAGAGCGGCTGGAGGACGACGTCGACCAACTGAGGGCTGAACTTGGAATTGAGCGGCCGCCGGATATGAGGGACATTCGGAAGAGGGAGCGAGAGTAAAAGAAGCGGCTGAAGGAGATCAAGGAGGGAGGTTTTTAATCCCCCCCAACAAGACCATGTAATAGTATACCACCAACTCTGTACATACTCAGATGTAAGATGAGAAAACCAACATGTAAAAGCAGTCAGCTCCAAAGCGACGTTGTTTTTGTTTCCATAGCCCCCTCAACCATCCTAGGCACATAAGAAGGACCTGCCTACCTGAGACACATCTCATCGCCTCCTTCGCGACGGCTCGCCCTGCCTCGCTTCATGTATAACTAGTTGGTATCGTTGCACTGTCCCATATCGAACTTCCTTTTCATTGCGACAGTTCCCCCATTACAAGTCGAGCAAATCGTCATCGTCGTCCCAGGCCTTGCGCCGGCTGACCACAATCTTCTCCTCCTCCTTGTTCTCCGACATGGCGTTCAGCAGGTCCTTGAGCTGCGCCTCGGTGACCTTCTGGCGCAGCTGGCCCGACTGCGCCAGCGTGATGAGGCGGTCCTCGATGTCGTTGGCGCGCGACTCCTTGACCAGGCGGATGCGGCCCAGGCGGTCCGCGGCTTCGGGGTGCAGGATCTGGCTGAGCACGTGCTGCCGGGCGTCGTTCTGCTGTCTGCCGGGGGGAAAGGTGATGTTAGCCGTGGTGGGAGAGTGGGAGTTTGAGCTGTTGCGTACTGTCGCTGCTGTTCTTGCTGGTTGCCTGAGGGTCCGCCGGCCGAACCACCGCCGCCGCCCTGGGCCTTGAGCTGCTCGAGACGAGCTGCGCGGATCTAGAGAACCGCACGTGTAAGTGTACGAGTCAGGACTTAATAACGGACAAACGGGATCGCGTTACCTGCTCTAGTTCTGCGTCATCCATTTTTGTGAGATTGCCTGTTTACGATGGCCGAGAGGCGTGGTTGTAAATCAGCCGAGCTTGGGCCAACCGCGGGGCTGATTGATGGAGGGGCACTCGTTCTGGGCGGTCACATGACCGTGTAGTTACCCATTTCCTCGTCACCACGACGAGTGGGCGTCATGAGCGACACGGACATGGTATTGGCAATAAGTCCTTGGAAGAATCTTGGCATGATTAGAAAAAAACAAGGACATGAGTTTTGAATCACAATGCCGTAAAAGTTGCAGAAGATGGGTAAAATTGCATATCCTCTACGCCAAGTAGAACGCCACCCGCCTGAATAGCTGGACTGATTCCCTGCTGGAAGGATCAGCGTTGGACAGGAAGAACAACCAATTTACGTTCACCATAGGAGACTATTTCTTTTAGCTGGCTTACTCAAGATCAAGCGTCAGCTCCTAAGTATAGCATCTTTTGACTACGATTAGTGAGATAGATGCTGAAGTCCTAATCCCCCGGGAGAAGCGGGAAGGTTGATGCGGCTTAGTGTCGGGGATCGGCTTCTCTGAAGTTGACGCCCTCACTCACAAAGTCGAGGGCCAGATAGTTGCAAACGACGAAATCAACGTCTTCAAGTTGCAGTTTGGATTCGCTAAATGTGATTCCGCATGAGTATGTGTCTAGTAGTCCTGACTCCGGTCCAAGATCCGTTATTGCAAAGACACGTCTTTCCAGGCTGGCTTATGTGCATTTACCCGTCCCGCTATTTGCCATGGATGACACACTAATTTACAGAGTCTCATCAATACCTCGGCCGTGATGACATGGTCCTGAGGTCTTCTATCGACTTCTCCTCCATTTTGATGTACGAGTCTCTCTTCGCCAGAGCCTCTGCCCTTCTTGCCTTGATCATCTGGACCATCAGTGTGTTCGTTGGGATATCTATTCCCAGGCTTTTGGCCCGCTTCTGGAAGAAGCCATTCTGATATTTGATGTCGGTTTGCAGGCCCTTCTCAACGCGCATTAGCAGGTCGCAAGGCGCGGCCGCCTTGCCCACGATTCTTTGATAGCACCACTTCTTCAGACTCTCCCCTCGTATGAATCGCCGGAGCTCCAGTGCCCCTTGTAGTTCGGGCATGTTGTCCACCACGGTGACAATCTCCTGAAGGAGCTGGTTCATCATGCTCTGTGCCGATCGGTTCTCTAGCAAATTCTGATATGGTACTTCGAGGAGGACGCAAACGGGCTCCACGGCGGCGGTGAAGACCATGGACGGGAGCTTGAATTTCATCCAATTCTCGAAGCTGCCATCTGTCGTCCGTAGGCTTTTAATCTCATGGAGGGAATCCGTAAAGACCTTCGTTTGGAGCGTGGGGTTTGTCTGTGTCAACACAGTCCGTCCCGACTTGAGTTCCTTGACTGAGTTCCGGTTCCGGTTGTACACCAGCGCATGGCTCATGTGGCCAAGGACAAAGTTGGGTGTTGACTTGGTATCCTTGAATATGTGCTCCCTGGCTTCCTCGAGCACGCCCATTCCGTCGTTGAGCAAGCATACGGTCGTGTTTTCGTCCACCCGGTCCTTGACCAATTCTATGTCCTTGACGGCTTCGAAACCACGACCCGTGATAATAAGCTGATCGATGTGCGATTTTGCGGCCTGGGCGTGTGTTTGAGCTGGAGCTGCGTTCGGCTCTGAGTATGTACTCCTCCGAGTTCTTTCCGGCTGGGCAGCCTCCACATTGCGATATCTTGATTTGGGCATGGATCGGTAGCCAAGTAGTTCGACGGAATCGTAGACACCACAGAGCGCATGGGCAATGAACCGTGATCTTGCATCGTCGCCGAGGATGTGAATTTTATGGACGGGGCCCGATTTCGCGGCTTCGGCTGGAAGGAGGACGGAGGGGACGTGGAACTTGGATGATGGAGTCGGTGAGGTGGCGAGTATCTGGGCGTTGAGTTCGGAGCCTTGCCATGGCTTTGCCAAAGGAGGCCCCGCGAGTTCTGGAGGAATGGCTTTGGTAGTCTTATTCTGGTGGGTGGTGGAGGTGGCGGAGGCGAAGCATCTCGATGCAGCCCCTCGGCTCACCCCAGGGCTACCTCGGAGACATCGGGACAGGCTGTGCGGTAACCGTGCGGAAACCCGCGGGTTCGGTAGGCTCGCCAGTTTGACGGCTGTAAATGGCGACGTAGACGGGTTGGGGGAGCGCGGACTGGCGGCGACGGGAGGTTTGCCGAAGACTAGGTGAATCAAAAGTTGGATGCGCGCATGAGATGGTGTACGGGACGAGTGTCGAGAGAAAACGATGGCGAGGAAAACGAGGTGCGAAAGAGATCGAAGCGGAAACGTAGGGTATGGCGTCGTCGAGAGGGCTGGTATTCGAAGTCGAGTGTTGAGTTTGTGGCGGTGGTGGTGATGCGTGGATTGCTGGATGAATGGATCTAAGAGATAAAAGGTCACCCGCGGCCAAACGCAAAGAGCGCCTCCGATTTTTCCCTGGTGCTGGCTGGCGACCAATCAAGGCTAGTGCATCGATAGAATTTCGTCCCTTCTGTCCTGGGCCTTTGGCGCCAACGCCATTGGTCAATTCCTCGTCTCCGATTTCGCTCTTAGAGACGGAACGGAATGCAACCCTGGTTGCCTTGCTATCGGCAGCTTTGTTGCTGGCAGCTGGTCTTGAATAGACTATTACAAGTTTGCAACTGAGAAAAGACATCAGTTTACACTAAGTGATCTCTAGCAGAAACCAGGCCTGTTCCTGTTGTTTCAACGGTTGTCAAAATCGCCCGCCCCGGTACGGGAAAACTTTCCCCGTTACGTCAGTTAGCTTTGATAAGTGAATCACCTGTCACTAGTCCGCATCGGGCCTAGCTCTTCAAGTCAAGTTTCTGCGTCTCGGTTTCTTCATGTGAGACGAACGACGCGACGTTGAACCTCTCAGCCTTGCGCCTCACAACCTCCCCACGTTCGCACTACTGCAACGCAAATGTCGGACGTCAAGGACATCACCCCGGACCTCGACCGGCTGGACTCCCAGCTGGACAAGCTCGAGGATGCCCTGCAGCCCCTGCTTGGCAACCTGGAGGGCATGTCCTCCCAGCTGCCTCTGCTGGACAAGGCCAAGCTCTTTTCGCTGACAGCTTATGCTCTGGAGTCGTTGCTATTCTGTAAGTTGTTGGAACCTTGAGCTGGATAGATGCACGTTGTATTTGTATCATTGCATCCACATGCGGCGAGCCTCATTACTGACCTGCTTTCAGCCTCGCTGAAATTGGAGGGCACGGATGCGCAAAACCACGCCGTCTTCGCGGAACTCAAGCGAGTCCGACAGTACTTTGCCAAGATCAACGCGGCTGAGAAGCCAGAAGAGAAGCCAGAAGAGAAGCGCAGCTTGACACTGAACCAAGAAGCCACGGCGCGAATCTTGAAGGCGGACCTGGTAAGGATGAACATCATCAACACCGCCCGTCCTGAGACACTGGCTTACCCCAATAGGCTGATAATAAGTCCATCAGCACTAAGCTGGCAGAAAAGATCGCCGAGGAACGGGCAAAGGCCCTGCTCAAGTCTGTTGAGAACCGGAAGCGCCCTGCCGAGGAGTCACCGGTTCCTGCAGCTGCCTCGGGGGTACAGGAGCCCAAGGGCAAGAAGAAGCAGAAAAACAAGCACAGGGGAAAGGGTAAGGCTCAGAAGTAAAGGGGGTTGAGATGAGAGACACAGGGATCTCAAGTGACAACGGGATGAGTCGTCACGATCATGAGTTGTCACGCTCATTACAAAGAACATGATCGATGGGTGGCGTTCAGGAGCACATTAATCCCTCGATGCGAACTTGTGATATCATATTTGGGAGGACATGCCGAATAGTAATAAAAAATAGACATGGCATGAGCTAATAGTAAATCACCATGACAAGTCACCATGACTCCTGGTGGATGGATGGATAGACAACTCCCGGCAATAAGCGGTCGACCCTTGCGCCACCGTGAATGCGACTACCGAGGCCCTACCAGCTTCCGCCCCACTCCTCATTGAAACCCGTGTCCTCCCATTGGCCCCCGACTTTAACCTCCGAAACCCGACTCTCGGCTTCTTCTTCTTTCTCGACGACTTTCTCCTCCGCCGTCCCGTCTTCCAAATCCAACTCATCCGTCTCGAACAAACACCAACACCAACACCAGCACCAACACCGAAACCACCAACCCGCAAACCCATCACAACAGTCGCCATGGCTCGCAATCGCTCCGTCGGCCGCGCTCCCCCGCGCCCTACCGCCCCGGCCCGCGCTCCCGCTTCCCAGCCCCAGCGCCCGGCCACCACCATGGCTGCTCCTCCGGCTGCCGCCGCGGCTCCTCCTCAGCCCATGGCCGCTGCTCCTCAAGGCCCCGGCCTGTTCGGCCAGATGGCCAGCACTGCTGCGTAAGTCACGAAAACACCCAGCTTCTCTGCCCTTTCTCTGTGTTTCGGAGAGGCACTGGAGAAACTCTCAAAGTTCCGGTGGAGCGTCTGACTTCTCCATACTTTCTCATTGCCCTTCGTCCACACACGTGCCAACTAACCCTTGCCTCACAGTGGTGTTGCCATCGGCTCCTCGGTCGGCCACGCCATCGGCGGCCTTTTCAGCGGCGGTTCCTCCGAGGCTGCTCCCGCTCCCGCAGCCCCCCTCCAGGCTGCCGCCGCTCCCCAAGAGCAGAGCTGGAACCAGACCAACAACTGCGCCGGCGCCGCCCAGAGCTTCACCAAGTGCTTGGACGAGAACGGTGGCAACATGCAGATCTGTAACTGGTACCTTGAGCAGTTGAAGGCTTGCCAGGCTGCCGCCAGCCAGTAAACAAGTCGGGATGAGTGGAGAGATCGCACACCCAGGGATTGGGAAAATGACAAAATTGGATTGTACGCGGGACAATGATAGCATTAGGGAGGGATCTAGTTGGATGGGTTCCCTCAAAGCGTGCGTGCATACTGGAATAGGGGAAATACTACTGTTACAACTCGGGACTATCAACTGTATAATACCCAAAAAAAAAAAAAAAAAGACCACAATCCCACTCCGCTTGGGAATTCTACTACACTCGAAGCTTTTTCAGTCATCCTTCTTCTCCTCATCAGGACGTGGTTCAAAGTTTAACTACCCTCATGTAAGTGACGTGTCCCATCTTGTGGGGGTGTGCTTATACTTACGGAATTACCGTTGTACAATTGTTGATCTCGCAGTCGATCATTCTGGCTTTGGAAACTCTGGATGCGGGAACGGTCCTGGGACGACTCGGCCGAGTCTTCGCTGGCACCAGCTCCGCCAGCCGGTGCTCGTCCTCCTAAGCCGAACAGCCCAAAGAACCAGGAAAAGATGCCGAGGATGAAGCCAACGAATCTCGACACAATGTTCTGCGACGAACTATCGTAGGCAGAAGAGAAGTTTTTGACTGGGATGAGTACCAACGTGGACGAAGGTGAGAGACCGAGCTCTCCGACCGACTTGTCGTCTTCCGTCTCGTCAATAGTCTTGTTAGGCAATGGCGTCAGGATCTGCTTGAAGGTGTATGGCAGGGTGCCATCGGTCCTGTTCTCGTCCACCCAGTTGCGGACGTCTTTGAGGGGCGAAGTTGTCTTGAACCGAGACCTCAGCGTTGAGCCATCAAAGAGCCGGACTTGAAGAGCCGTTATCTCACTGGCCCTAGTCGTGGATGGTAGCTTGCTCTCGGGTGCGTTTACCAAAGAGGCGGCAACATCGCCACCCTTTAGATCCTCCGCTCGTTCCTGCTCGCGTGCTGCCGCGCGCAACCGCCTCTCGGCCTTGTCGTCCTCGATGCGCTTGAGAATGCGCCGTCGCTCCTCCTGTTGCTCCAGACGTCTCTTCTTTACCGCCTCGGCTGCCTTGTGCGCCACAGCTTTATCCGTGTTGGCGCCGGCCTCAGCCTCGGCCTTGCCCTTGGCTTTGGATCTGGCGTGATCTTCCTTGGCTTTGCGTTCAGCCTCCTCTTTCTGGGCCTTGAGCTTGGCAGCTCGCTCGGCTAGGATCCGCCGGACGTTCTCGGATGTTGATGGCTGTCCAGATGAGACGCCCTGTGAAGAAGTGGTAGGGGTGATGGGCTCAGACTGCGCCGTAGTGGCGGAGGCCGATACAGGTTGAGCTGTGGACCCCGACGATGTGGCGCTGAATGCAGTCTGAAGCCGGCGAAAGAAATCTTCCTTCGCAGTACCGGGAGTGATGTACTCCTTCAGCTCACCGTTCTTGATGATGACGACTGTGGGTGTACGGGGAAGAGGGAAAATCTGTGCCAGATACCCAGCCTCATCGGAGCCAGCTATGAGGCGGAGAGCGACAGCCTGTTCCTTGATCAAGTCGTTCAACTACATCGTAATTAGCGATACTCAAGGCCACGACTGCGAAAAAAGATCGTGCTTACAGCCTCATCGAGGAGAAACTCGTTTTCCCATTGCGCGCTTTCCTCGCTGTCATCTGGGCCGCCACGTGAGTATCGTATCCGAAGTAGCAGGGGATGACGCAAACGTACCAGTGACGAAACACAGCACCAGCTTCTGTTGACCGACGGCGGTGGAAATGCCGTCTTGCAGCGTTCCCTGATAAAACATGCTGGATGACTCGTCTGAGGGAGACATTGCTAACAAGAAGCGTTTGAATGGCAAGGGAGAGTAGAAGAGCCCCTTGAAAGGCGAAGGGTCCGGGGAAGAAAGGGTTGCCGGCGCGCGCGTTGGTTCACCTTACAGGTATATGAAAGGTGTCTTCGCTTTGTCAGCTGGGGTGAGGCGTGAGCAAAGACGCATGCGTCCAAGAGGGCAAATGAGAAAAGGCAAGTGCGGTCAGGACATTCTTGAAGAGACCGAGGGAAAAGAAAACGGGAATCGATGGGCTTTGTGGTGAATGTCAAGGTTGGATTTGAAGTCTCGTCCGACGTCTCGTCTGCTTGTTAGCGGGTCATGGCAACCGTGTTGGTCGAAGTTACTGGCCCAGCTTGACAGCTGCACTAATAGGCATCTTTGACGTAGGGTCACGTGCACCTGTCGCCGACTCTCGGTTCCAGGCATCTGGCTGGCTCGGCGACTTTTTACCCTGAAGCTCACCATTCTTCTTAGAGCCTTCGCCATTTGCAACAGTGACTCAATCCCAGACCAAGACAAGTGACATAGTTTGAGCGGAAGGAATCATCCCGCAACGCTCAATAATTCAAGAAATTGTTCATTGAATCTGTGCACCCGCTTCCGCTTTCTCATCCTCTCCTGGGATAAGTCAGATTTCCCAAAATGTCCATTGACGAGGCATTCCTCCCTTGGGCGGAAGCCAAAGGCGTCAAGCTGAATGGAGTTGAACCACAAGTGCTCCCTGGGAGAGGTATCGGTATTGTTGCAACTCAAAATATTAGAGTACGTCTCTTGCGCAACTCACTGATTTTTGTTGTCATATTCTGACTGTGGATTGTAGGCAAACGATGTTGTTCTAAGTGTACCACTCAAGTCTGTCCGCACTATAGATACTGTTCCCAAGGCGATAACTCAGGTTCTGCTGCCCGGCGTCTCCGTTCAAGGTATCCTGGCCGCCCAGATTGCGCTGGACGAGACCGATGACTTCACAATGTGGAGAACCGTCCTCCCTACCAGAGAAGACCTCGAGGCTGGAGTGCCCATGATGTGGCCCAAGGAGCTGCAAGACTTACTCCCTAGACGAGCCAAGGATCTCCTAGAAAAGCATACAACTACCTTCCGACGCGATGCCGACTTTGTCTTGAAGGCTTTCCCAGATCTGACGAGGGACGACTACTTGTACTCCTGGGTACTCGTCAACACCAGAACCTTCTACAACAGCATGCCCAAGATGAAGACGTATGCTCAGGCCGACAGGCTGATGTGCATGCCCGCCGCCGACCTCTTCAACCACGCCGACCAGGGCTGCCAGCTCTCGTACTCCGCCTTGGGCTACAACATCGTCGCGAACCGGGCATACTTTGCCGGCGAGGAAGTGTACCTCTCTTACGGGTCGCACTCGAACGACTTCCTCCTGGCCGAGTACGGCTTCATCCTCGACACGAACCGCTGGGACGAAGTGTACCTCGATGACGTGATCCTGCCGCGCCTGAACAGGACGCAGCGGGATGACCTCAAGAGCGTCGACTTTCTGGGCCGCTACGCCCTGGACGACCAGACGCTCGGCTGCCATCGCACCCAGGTCGCGCTGCGCATGCTGTGCTGCACGCCGCGACAATGGCAGCGGTTTTTCGATGGGGAAGACGACGGGAGCACCTCGCAGGTAGATGTAGACGACCTGTTGCGGATGGTTCTCAATGATCTCCTGGATATCGTTGGGGAGACGTTGCTCAAGGTAGATGAGGCAGACGTGGGACTGGATGGCCAACGAGAGTTGCTTAGACGGAGATGGCAACAGACTGAGACGATGGTGAGGAGGACAATAGAGCAACTTGAATGAATGTCAGAGCTTCAATCCGCCCTTCGCCTTGTCATTGTGAAACAATTGAATTTGGAAGATACTGCCTCGTTACATGTCCTGCATGAATGGGCTTGCCTGGAGAAGATGACCGATTATCCTGAAGCAACAAAGTACGCCGATCTCGAGACCCGTCCAAGAATAAAAACAGACAGAAAAGAGCCAAAACGAAAGAAGAAAATACGTTATCCGTTTCCTTCGCAGTCCCATCACAGTCGTGAACGAAACACGACGAACTGAAGGTGTCAGCTTTGTCTCCAATGGCTCCAATCCCAACCTGCTTTGGCTTCAATCTTGGTATCAATGACACAGCATTCTCGTATAGTCTTTCCCGATAATCCCTGGCAGAATCGAGCTCCAAGTCGATGTCGTCGTCGACTGGTAGCCTTTCCTGCCGTCCTTCATTGTTACCTAGATCTTGATGTTTTGAGGCCGAATTATGAGTACTGGTGTTTGGGTGAGCATGGTTGTTAGAGGCCGGAGATCCTGTTGCAGTGGTGCCATCCGCGTGCTGGGACTGAAAGTTACGAGCCATGTAAGCATCCTCAGAACCCATCTTCCATGAGAATGCTCTTCTTAGATCGGGAGACTTGGAAGCGGGATTACTATCGTCCCTCGGAAAAGGCCACATCGGTGCTGATTCTGCCTCGCTTTCACTGTCATCCATTGTGTCATAACCGGAGTCATAGGCTTGCTCGTCGTCGAGAGCCTCGGTTTGCTCCAATCTTTGTATGGCCTTCTGAACATCCGGGATGAGGAATTGGTTCTTGTTCAGTGCCTCTAAGCGTCGCAATATGATTTTGAGGTCAAGTTTTGCACTGCGGAGGCTCTCACTGTCCCTCATCGTTTTCAGAGAAGCCAAGATGGTGGCAGCGTCCATTATTGTCCTCAGCAAAATGTCTGGGCCAGCGTGGGGGGGTGCTATTGAGTCAAAGGTCGGGTTTGTTGTATGGGCGTTGGCTTGAAGATTGGCTGTGAAGCCATTCGTTTCATCCGTTATTCTGGTGGCCCCGACATTACTTTGTCCATTCGAAGACAAGTCCTGGTTTCGACTGACATTGCAGAGGGTGTATGGGGCAGACGTCCACTCAGTCTCTTTATCGGCTAATTCCGGTGTTTGAGTCTGAGTATACAAGGTTGGATCAGGTTGATCCGCTTGGTGGGCTGTGGTGAAGGATTGAGTATCCAACCAACTAGTTGGCCTTGTCTCGTTTAACATCATGGCAGGAACTGGTCCAGAATAATATGCAATAGGACTTATGCTGTTGTTTTCTGAAGGCACGTAGGAAAATTCGCTCAGATTGTCCTCGGGGGTTTGTGCAGGGGGTTGTTGGGTGATTTTCTTCATGTTCACCAGCTTGAAGGATTTCTTCTGCCTGTTGCCGGACTTGAGCGATGGAAACTTGCTTCGTCCCTCCCGAGGGCGTTTCCTCAGGAGTGTCTTGGACTTTTTGATGTTGAACCATATGCTATTCCGTTGCGATTCTGAGGGCGATGTTGAGACGGGTGAGGTCGACACCGATGAGATTGCCACTGGCGAGGTCGGCACTGGTGCTACATCGCTTCCTGACGACTTGGAGTCCTCTCCTGCGGTCAGGGTATCAGAAGCGACCCGGCGGACTCTTACGGATCCAAAAAAGTGACTAAAACGGCGACGTAGGGACCCTTTCTCCGAGACGGGCGAAGCCTCATCGTTAGCATCCTCTGCAGCCTGCGGCTCAGTTGGGTGGACGAAAAGGACCTCCTTCATCGTGTCCTCCTCATACCGCTGGTACTCCAAGATCTTGACACGCAAGGAACTCGCATTTGAGCTGTTGACCGTGCCGTTCCTGGCAACTCCTTGGTTCTGCCCCTCGGCCATGGCGTTGGGCCCAGCGTCGAGTTCTACAGGCCCGATCTGCTGGGAATCATCGTCGCTGAAGATCGGTTCAATGAGATGTGATTTGCTCTGCAGATATTTCATCTCGTTGGCCGGGTGGATGTAGATGAAGTCAGGAGGGAGTTGTCGCCGCAAGACTTCGGCGCGAATGTAGTCGCGCTCCATTTGAAAAATGGTGGCTAGAAGCGCAAGAGCCTCTCGATATTCTTGACAGTCAGTGCCATTCGCCTTACAAAGTCTCTTCTTCCCCGGGAGAGCCTTTTTGCAGGCTGTCAAGGCGTCATCGAACTGGTACTCGGAGAGATAGGCGAGCGACAGAGCATGCAGGAGGCTGCACACCGCTAGGTCTTGCTGACCTGCCTTTGACTGGGAAAGCTTGGTTACGATAGGTTCCGCTAGGCGCCATGTTCCCTGGAGGAAGTGACAAAAAGCCAGCTGGACTTGAAGTTGGCGGAAGTCGGTATTGGCACTGGTAAAACTCGAGCCGCCCTCCCGTTGCAAGGCATCCTGAAGATACTCAATGGCTCTGTGGTAGTCGCGATTCTTCATGCTAGCTGTGGCCAGCTCCTGTAGTCCGTTGAAGAAGAGTCGCTCAAACTCGGCGTCAACATCGTCCTCATCCAGGCTTGTGTTCGAGGATCCTCGCGCAAGAATCGAAGCCGACGTCACGTTGGGAATGAGCTCAGATGGAGGTTGCGAGAAGCGAGAAGACGCCGACTGCGAAGGAACGGAGATAATTGTTGGGCCTCGGAACGGCGTATGGCTGTCGTGGATGAACTGCTCGACCCGCTCTCGCCGCGAGTCTGAAAAGTCTCCCATGATGCTGATGGCGGCGGCGCTTTGGTACGATGGCGTGTGCCCGATGCTTCCATCGCTGCGAGCAGAACTGGCCGTAGAGTTGGCAGTGGAGTAGAAGTGGCCCGCTGCTTGGGCGAGATGTCGCATGTTCCGCGTGATGCGGGAATCAGGATGATGGTTGAGGCCACGCGAGAAGCCACCAGCAGGGCGGGAGGATGCGTGGATAGTTTCATCTATGGAGGCCTTGAGCTGGGTTAGTTTGGCGAGGATGGCTTCCTGAGATGCGTGGTTTCGGAACGAGAGAGAGTTATGTACGTGTTAGTCGTGATACCGTTCATGATATTGCTATTCCGTTGTTGGCTTACACAGTCATGGCGTGCAACACCGTCTGCAGCGCCCAATTGGACTGATGGATCTTGTCGCGGAAGGCAGAAATAGCAGTCCCATGGAGACTCAAATCAACGACGGCGCGGGTCCTCCACCCAAAGCCCTTTGGCTGAGCCGTGTCCTTGATCTTGATGACCAGAGTGTCGAGTTCCTTGAGCGTGGCCTTGCAGTCGGCCATGACCACGTCGCTCTGCTGCCACAGGTCGTCCTCCATGAGGGCAAAGTCGAACTTGTGACAGCCATCGAGAGTCTTCTCGACGGACTGGAGGAAATTGGTCAAGTGGGCGAGCTCATCGCAGAGGCCAGTGATGCGCGAGTCGGCGGTTTGCAGGGCGCGGACGAAGCCGGCGAGAGAAGAAGCAATCTGTTGGACGTGGTGAGTTGCGGTTGTTGGTGTTACGGGCTGTTCCATTTGTTAGCTGGGGCCGACTTACAACCCCTGCGGTTTGGGTCAAGGCCACGGCCGAGGCAGCTATCGAGACGGGATCCATTGCAGTATTTACTGTGCGTGCGTTGATGCCTCAGAAGCAGGAAAGCAATGCTTGCGAATTGAGGCTCGAGGCATGAACCATGAGCAGACATGGTGGAGGGAAGGGGGATGTGGTTATGCATGGCTCTGGACTGCTAGAACAAGACTCAGCCCCAGACGAGTTCACGCCGAGTCTGTGGGGGTGACGACAGACAAAGAGGCTCAGTAAGACAAGTGAGACGGGGTAGTCTGCCTTGCCTGCGACCGAGGAACCTTAGTAGGAGAAATCGTTGACGAACGGGATGCGGCCGTGTTATAATAGTGTACTCCAGGCATACTACGGTTATACGAATTTGCATGTTGGAAGTCGAAATAGTACTTCTTTACTGGTAGTAGAGTTACCTGCACCATGCAATGCAGTCAAGTAGCAGCGGTTTTGGCAGCCATGTTGGATACAAGAATGATATACTATTTGTTGCCCGATACTGTTTCAATTGATCTGGTGGTGCACACTGATCAAACATGAGTGTATCCGTATTTCAGAGTAAATTATCTCTCTTAAGTCAGGCTATCATTGAAGAATCGGTGAAAAAGGGCCACTCGTCTTGTGAGTGATTCCGGTAACTGTATCCGTAAACCGGCGAGAAATGGCATCCGCCACCCCTGTAAGCTAATGCGAGCCACCTCACCAGATTGTAGATTAATTAGTGGATGCTTAAACATCGTGAGTCAGCAGCAGAACTGCCTCGCCCTGTTGGCGGCCTCTGGCCAGCGGGTCTCTTCACAACCCCAACTGGTTCCCGATAGCCTGAGAGTGTTCCTCGACAATGACGATCAGGGAACCGACTTGGAGCTCCGGATCACGGGCCACTATCCAGACCTGACGTCGTGCGAGCAGGTTCTTCGCCAAAATGTCTCCCTCGGCGTTACCTTGGCCCAGCTTGGCGGCTCGCACCACTATCTAGGGGAGATTGCCAACGCGTCCTGCCAACCTTCGCCTTGGGCCCGAAATGGCTCCAAGCAGTTGATGAACCGTCTCAAGGTCATGTTCCGAGTTGACCGGCCGAGTCCCTTGGCCTCTTTCGCTCTCAATGTTGACGTGCGTGGTGCCGATAATCTTCCTGTTGCGTGCCTAGACAGCTTGTTGACACCGAGTATCGGCTCTGCTGCATACGAGGCCTGCCTCTGGGGACCATTCGTGGTTTCTTTGCTGGTGGTTCTCGCTGCGGGCTGGCGTGAGATGTCCATCTGAGGACAAATTGCCGAAGACGAAGATGAGTCCAACTCACAGGGGCCAAGCCGAGTACACCTGACCAGGATCGCCGACTGTTTGTCCTACATCCAGTTCATCTTCTTCTCGGGAGCTCTTAGCCTAAGATATCCGGGCTTCCTCCAGGCCGTTGTCAGCCCGAGCAGCTGGTCTACGCGGATGCTACCTCGAGGCCTTGTGATCCAGCATTCTCTTTATTACGGAGTTAGGGAGGGGATCTACGAAGTCAACGGGACATTTGGTGGAACGCCAGGCCTGGAACTCATGACCCGGGTCATCGGCGCTCCAGTTACCATGGCCACCTGGACCAACATCATCTCGCTCGCCCTCGTCATTCTCGTCTTCCTCATCGGCGTCATCCAGCTTGGGCTCAGTCTGCCCTCTCAGGTCGAGGCTCGTTGTTTGAGTCGGGGCCTATGGACCCAGAATTGCTAAGGACGTACTTCCGCTCACCGAGGCCCGAGACGTCAACAGCAAGACTGATGGGAAAGAGCCATCAGAACAAGGCTTCAGAGGGATTCTCTCTAGACGAGTCCCGAAGTTCCAGCCAAAGCGAGGCGGAAGCCGTATCGCATGAGCTGCCGGTCCCTTCGCCTTCAAACCCGACCGTCGACTACGCGGTTCGGGAAGCGGATCTATACTACGGCCGCCCTCGACGGGTTTCGTTCCGCCAAAATCAATCTAGTGCAGTTGCGTCGGTAGGTTTTACTCAGACATTGAGATCCTGGGCACGATGGAGATGAAATCACGATATGAGATGATGCAAAATGGTCCCATGCTCGGTTGCGGCCGATTGAGGCTTCGACGGGGTCTCCGAGCCCGGTCGAGCTGCACGGTTCCAGTCGAGAGATGATGGAAAGCCCCGAAGGACCGCTTTCTTTGGCTGTGAGAAATGTTGGAAATTGCCCTATTATTGTATTGGATAACCATTGAATGAAAGTCACATCCCTTGGAAGGACAGGTAGATGGCGGATATATCCATAGCATGACATTTCGGCGCCTGAAGGCTGTTAATCAACTACTGCCATACTATGGGAGGAATAAAAGCCAGGACTCAGAGCTCGTGCTTCGGTGTTATTCAAGATTGGGGCAATATAAGACCTTCTGGCATTTGTTTTGGTTATGTTGCCGACTGAGTGAGGCGAGATGGGGACATAAAGAAAAAGAGGACGACAAGTCGAGGTCGCGATAGACTAGTGAGGTGAGCAGAACCCGATATGCTGATTTAGACTCAGAACTTCTTGATGGACTAGTTATACCTGCAAGCATCCCTGGAATACAGCTGTAATTGAGAGCGTCGTTGCTTCAGATGGGACTATTCAAACGATAGAGCGTGATGATACTTTCAAGTCTTACTTAGTATCAGGGGGCCCATGTCATAGTAATGTAGAACAGTAACAAATGAGCAAACTCAATAATGGAAATTACAGGAACCCAAGAAACCTGATGACTCGATTGATACAAAGCCACATGAGGCTCAAGACACGGCCGGCGAGTCCTATCAAAATAGCCCCGCCCAGTGGAGTCCACCCCCGGGCCCGAAGCATCCCACCCGCCGTCCGTCCCACCACCACCGGCGACATCATCACCACCAACCTCTCCGCCTCAACCAAGCCCGCAACCCGCCAATGCGTCGCTCGCCGCAATGAACGCGCCCCAGAACCTGCTCCTGCGCAGCCTGCGAGCGGCCGCCCGGACGTCAACCCCCCGCGCCGTCCGGCCGCCCGTCCGCCGCCCGCAGAGAAGACCCTTCACGGCGTCGGGCTTCCGCCGCAACGCCTCCAAGCACGACGACAACAACGACTTCGTCTCCGTGCTCGATGCGCCGCCGCAGCTCGTCCGCGCGGGGAAGCGCCACGGGCCGGGGCTCATCGTCCTCGGTGCGTTGCTTGCCCCCGTCTTTCGCCCTGTTTCTCGAGTTCCCTCTCTGACGCTCTCGCAGCCATCATCCCCATCACGGCCTTCATCCTCGGCTCATGGCAGGTCCAGCGCCTGGGATGGAAATCCGACCTGATCGCCAAGTTCGAGGACCGCCTCGTGCGCGACCCGCTGCCGCTGCCGCCGACCATCGACCCGGACGCCATCCACGACTTCGACTTCCGCCGCGTCTACGCCGCCGGCCGCTTCCGCCACGACCAGGAGATGCTCGTGGGCCCGCGCATGCGCGACGGCACCGACGGATACATGGTCATCACGCCGCTGGAGCGCGACGGCGGGTCCACCATACTCGTCAACCGCGGCTGGATCGACAAGAAGCACCGCGACCGCCGCTCGCGCCCCGACGGCCTGCCTACTGGCGAGGTCACCGTCGAGGGCCTGCTGCGCGAGCCCTGGAAGAAGAACATGTTTACGCCCGAGAACAGGCCCGAGAGGGGCGACTTCTATTTCCCCGACGTCAAGCAGATGGCTCAGCTGACGGGCAGCCAGCCCGTCTGGGTCGAGGCCACTATGGGTAAGTCTATGGGCGACCTGGGACACCGGCCATTGGTCCTTTCTAGCCTGTCCTTCTTGCTAACGAGTAGCAGAGCAGGAGTTTATGCAAATGGTTGACTACGAGGCCCGTGGTATTCCGTACGGGCGAGCCGCCGAGGTCAACCTCCGCAACAACCATGCCCAGTACATCTTCACGTGGTATGTGAAGCTTGTTCCGTCCCTCTGCCGTCCTCTATCCATGACTCTAACCGAGCTTCTTTAGGTATGCTCTTTCCGTGGCCACCTCCATCATGTTGTTTATGGTCGTCAAGAAGCCCTCATCAAATATTGCACGCCGGGTAGCCCGTTCCAAGGGCTTCTAGGCTGAAAAGGAAGCGATAACCGCCTCCCCATTCATTTCCGTGTAAAAAGTCATGTAACTTCTGTAACGTCCTCTTCGTCGTCTTCTCGCACCCGCTTGGCACGGCGCTGCTTGGTGGGTTGCGGAACGGGCATCCTCAGCTCCTGAAGCAGTTCCCGTGGGAGGTGCCTCTGCGCCAGGAAGAACATGGTGGCACGAGACCCGATCTGGCGTTGCCTGTACGATATTTAGCATATAGAGAGCAAAAAAAAAAAAAAGGAGCTGATACCCGTAACATACCTTTTCATAAGTGTCACGACATCGCTCTCCTCGACGGTCTTGCGCTTGGCGTGGTCAGCATAGGCACCGAGGTCGTCTCCCAATTGCTCAAAGAACCACTCCGACGCCTGCGTAAGAGCTTCGAGCGTGTCTGCCGAGATGCGCTGGTTGCTGAGTCCCGAGGATTGTAACGAGGTTTGCGCAACTCTCTTGACGAATGAAGTAGGCAGCGCCGGGTACTCGATGCCGTGCTTCGATATTCGTTTTTGTTTTTTACGGGACTTGAGTGATGATTTCGTTCTCGCAGGTTCTGGTGCCGGCTTGATAGTTTCCTCCTCTAGAATCGAGCTGTGGTCATCGAAACCGCCTGCATCAAATTCGAAGCCTCCTGCGTCCAAATCGGGCCCTCCTACGTCCGAGTCTGAGTCGCCAAACGCCACGTCCCCCGCGATATCCTGCCGCGTTTCAGCTGCCATGGCCTCGGCGACGGAGCGGTCGACGATAGGCGATGTTTGGGGGATGTCGGCAGCTGGGTCTGACATGAGGAAGGTGGTTTGTTCCTCAACCCCAACGGGAATGTCAAAGTTGAAGTCGCTCTCACGACCCATGGTCATCCGCCGCGTTTGGTCAGCGTCGATTCTGCACTTGTTAGAATTTGTGCTTCTCTTTCCTTAATACAGTAGTGACTCACCGTTCAAGGCTTGGGTCATCCTCATCAACTCTCGCCTGGAGATCTTCTAGGAATCCAGGGAAGAAGTCAGATTGCTGGCCAATCTCTTCCGTGGGCTCGTTGTAGACATCGCTGAATCGTATGCTACCCGGACTGCCCCGCGATAGCCTGGATTGGTCGTTGGCAAAACGCCGATTTAGCTCCACGGACTGGACAGTATAGTCCTCATCCTCTACTCCTGATAGACGGGGCGGTCGCAATTCTTCGTCCGAGTCACCGTCGTCCGACTGATCAATGGGTAATGAGAGCCGTGGCCTATCAATCGGCAAGTCATCATCGTCGTCATCGTCGTACAAGTCATTGTCATCATCCTCTTCCCGCACTGGCGCAATACCCGACTTGTCGTTCGGCGAGGAGGATGACGATGCGACGGGCTGGCTGGCAGGCGCGAGAACCCTGCTAAGGTTGCGCAGAATGCCCAAGGGCGTTTCGCGCTGCTGCATCAAGCTGCGGCGACGGTTCTTGCCAGGCGTGAACATGGCTGTGCGACGCTGGGTGAGCGCGCGACGGGCGGCTTTGGCATGCGGCGTGGGCGCATTGTTTCTCTGGCTGGCGGACCCAGGAGTGCCGCGGCGGATCGAGTTGCGCAGGTCTCGGGTGGCGCTGCGGTCGAGGGGCGTATGGACGGATCGTCGACCGGAGAGAGGGTCGGCATTGGCAGGGCGGCGACTCGGCGTTCGCGACGGCGTTCTGGCCGTGGGAGTGTTGTCCATTGCGACGGTGCGGGCAAGGCTGAGGTTGAGGAGAGGGGATCGCGCCCTCGGCCGCTCGTTGACGGATTTGCGAGCAGGGGAGGCTTGAGACGGGGATTAAACAGCGGGGAGCCAGCAGCCATGTGGGGTCATCTCAATCGAGGGCGGCGGGATTTCCTGGGAGTCTCTACTGCCCGCGGCAACGATGGTGATAGATGCGATTGTGGTTGTTTGGGTGTCGAATACCATGTAAGTTAGCTGGAGCACTGGCAAAGTGGGAACGCGACAAGCTCGCAAAGACGCGCGACTTATCCGCAGGTACGTACCGAGTTTGATGGTGGGGCACGGGCACGGGCCCAGTTGCGCACATCCGGACTTCGACATGAGCTCTGGCTTGAGCCGCAAAGCACGAGATAATGGACATGATGAGGCGATGCTGTGAGTTTCAACACCAGGATGGGATCACCAGAAGAACCAGACTGGGTCCTATTGATTGCTTTCGGTCTGATATGGTTTGGGAACTATATTGCCTCACGAACAAGCGGATCGGATATAAAGCTCAAACATGATGGAACGTCGCAGTCCCGGTTAAGCCGTGCGGTTCACGGACAAGAGCGACGAGACTGGAGGGCTAAACTAGGAAGAAGCTTCCACAAGAAATAACTAAGTCATAAGCCTGGCTTGCTTTGTACTCAACGAGTTTATCAACCTCATTCTAATCTGCCGTTCTTCTGCTCCTCTGACACCCTAGCTCGGACGGACCAGCCTGTTCCTCTTTGGATGAAGGTGTTGACGATGCCGGTGGCTGGGGTTCCGTGCGGCATCCTGACACATGGAAGAGGTTCAGGTAACGACGCGTGTTCGTGTACGTGGGTAGTCAGCAATGCGCAAATGGAGTAAAGCCCAGTTGATCAATGTGCCTTTTCGTTCTGCGGATGGAACCTTGAATGGAACCTTGGGTGGAAGCCCCGCCCTCCCGTCGTCGGCCTGAACAGGGGTTCTTGAGAGAAGAGAGACATTACATCATTCTCAAGTGATGGATGGCCAGCACACCAGCTGCTATTGCGCATTTACAGCAGCTTCGCAGAGCAGGCAGACAACAAATCCGTTTCTGGTAACCCGATAAAGGTACTTTGTCCAGCCTTAGGTCACGAAACTTGGAATCCATAATGCAGAGCTATCTTGTGGCCATCTCAGTATTTAGCGCCTCGGTCTTGAATCGTTTGCGCCAGAGATAAAAGACGGCGTTTTGGTACAGCGATCCACAACCACCTGCCTTAGGTTTCTCTTCCATCAATCCCCCCCCCCCGGGCGCCGCCGCATTGCCGCCCAGACACCGCTCAGCAGGCAGTTCAGTCATGATTCCCCAGTCCATAGGAGCCCCGGTAGTCAAGTCACCTAGAGAGAATAAGCGCCGACAGCTTTTCGCGACGCCAGCCATTGACGACGCGGTTCCCTAGGGTGCTCCCCCGCCGCCGCCAATGGAAGCACGCAGTTCCCTGAAGCGGTGCCCTGTCTTATGTGTAGGGGTGTTTTCTTTAGGACCCGGGGCTGGCTGGCTAGGTGAGGTGTTCTCACTTCTCAGACAAGAGTCCAAAGTTGTTGTCCCAGCCCGCCTTTCTCCCCATTGGATTTCTCCAGCGCCCCTCGTTGCGCCACCATTCGCCCTACCACTAGCTGTGCAAATAACTACAGTAGGAATAACTAGAGGGTGCCTACAGCAAGGTACCGACCGAGACACACACACCCTCCACTCCATCCCATTTTGCTTCTGCTCCTGCAATTGCCGTGCGCCGTGGAACAATTGGCTCCAATCCCAGGCGTCAAGTGGAACATGGAGCCAGTGTTTCTTGTTGGTTGTTCTGGCCTTGTGCCTGCCTGCCTGCCTGCCTGTCTCTGTCTGTCTGTCTTGCGTATTGTCCGATGTGATAAAAATACCATTTTCAACTGTGGGTATTCTGACTTTGCACCAACTACATCTACTATGTACACTTCCGTTTTCTCCCCCGCCACCGATCCACTCCTCCCGGCCATCTCTGAAGCAAACTGAGGCGGATGTCTGAGGCGTAGATTTGCCAACTCTCACCACTTTGTCCGACGGCGACTCCACCATCCATGAGAGCCAACCCCGGTCAAGACAGAGAGCTGGCTTTCCCTCGGGTATTCTGGGTTGTGTACTGTGTGCTGTGTGCTGTCTGCCTTTCCTCTCGAAATCATCATCCTCTTTCCGTCTTCTCCACCACTCACCCGTCACCCGTCACACACACACACACATTTCAGGGCAGTTCGACGGCCGGCAATGGGCGGGGAGGGGGTGACAAAGGATGATGGCGTCGGGACCTTGGCCATGGCGCTCTCCTGTTAGCCAGCTTTAGTCGCCTCTACTAAGTAGCA
>JAZAVK010000196.1:0-63371 GCA_037954305.1 Neonectria magnoliae
AGGCTCGTCTGAAGGCTTCCACTCACACACACACACACACACACCCACAGAGACACACACACACACCCCTGGCTGGATGGCATGGACCCGGGTCACCAGTTAATTAACTAGTCTCGGTAGCAACGCGCGGGTCGGTCCAGGGCCAACAAAAAAGGTCGACGGGCGGGCTGCCAATCCGGGGCTAGCACCGCGAACCAGCGCGTGGCGGGCTAGGAGGATAATCTACGATTCGATTTTCACAGCGATGAAGGCGCGGGCTCTTTTTTTTTTTTTTTCCTTCGTTCTCGTTTCTTTTTGGGTCGTCTCCTTGGCAAGCGGGACGTACAGGAACACGCGGTCGGGAAATACTCCGCTAGACTGGTCGATCTGGCGCGGATCAAAAGCCAGCAAGACGCGGGACCGGCAGTTTCTTGAGGTTTGTTTGTACGGTGTACATGGACGATAATTACGGTAGTTTGCCGTGCGTTGTTTCAGGACCTTTCCCTTTCGATGTGATGGGACTGACTGTCTGTCTGCTGTCTGTCTGCCTGTGACCTCGGAATCACACCCCAAGGGAAGCAAAAGAGGCCAAGGGCACTAAAGCTAACCTACTATCATCCAACGGGTCGACTAAACACGCACACAACGAGCTGAAGAAACGGAGCGCAGTGGGTCCCGAGAGTCATTCATCTGAAACAATCCGCCGCTCCCCAGGAAAGAAAGATGGAAGAAGAAGAAAAAAACGGGACAATAACCGGGAGAGAACACAACCGAACATGTCACGACTCGACACAGCCGGTCTATCAGAAGATACATCTCCACCGTCAACACTCCAGGGAACCGGGGACTTGGCTTCCCCCCTGGATCCCTACGCCCGAAGCTAACACCGCGGAGCGCAGCAGCACGGATACTGCACGTTACTATGTAGTGCGTCTTGTCCATCCATCCATGCCTGTCGCGATAGAGCCTGCGCACAGAGTACATCCTGTACCCTGGCAACCTGGCGCCGCCCGTGGATTGACGGCTGAGAGGAGGAGCACACCCATAATGTGTGCGTTGTGTGAGTGTTTGTTTTTTGTGTAAGCCATCCATCGCCAGTAACAAACTAGTTACACACCAAAGTCCCCAATTCATGCGCCCAGCCGTCCTCCCCGCCGATCAACGTCCAAGCACAGCACATCACAACACAGCGCAGCCAACGCGTCACGTCACGTCACTGCAACGGTGTCGCCTGTCGTGTTGGTTCCAGCTGCCCGCTAGCACGGCGCCGGAGTCAGTGCAGCGCCCGCCACCCCTGAATCCCCAACGCCCACGGCGCGGCGACTAATGTACTAAGTATGTGCTACGTCCATCTCTATCGCCTCTTTTTCCCGACAAACCGGCCAGCCCTGTCGTGCCGTCGTTTCAAAACCAGGATGCTGTGATGCGAGGGGGATGATGCGAGGGGGATGATGCGAGAGGGATGATGCGAGAGGGGGGATATCGTTGATGTCTGGGTGGTCTACAGTCCGCCATAAAGATCGCAACTAGTAATCTTTAGTCTGCAGAAAGTTGTTTGCTTTTGCTGACCTCTTCTAGAAGCATTCTGTCAGACGATAGATATGTCACCTTGAGGGGTAACATGCAGCCGGCCAACCAATCTCTAGTCGGCCTGGATCCTCTATGATCCAAAATGCGTCCATCCGTCATCCACTCACCGATACTTAAACCACACCGTATACGGCCCACCTGTTGGCTGCGTCTTCTGTCGGCCGTGTCTGTTTCCACGGCGTCTTGCCAGTCCCGCAGTCGACTGGTTGGCTAACCACGCGACGTCAGGAGATGGCCACGTCTATGTGGCGATGATGTCGCTTCAGCCGCCCTCGTAGCAGCAATCTCGCATGTCCAACCCACTCGCTCCCAGCCAAGAACCATCTCCGTCTGCCATCTTCAAGTTAGTTATATCCCAGCTATTCGATGCAAGCCGGTTTCTTGCACAGCTGTCCAAGTATTTCTCCCTCCCGCGCACGCCAAGCAACGCAATACCTCTTTCTCAGTGGACGACTATCCCTGAACCCTTCGCTCTCCACCCAGATCCATCGCGGCCTGGCCAGAACACGAGCCCGCGCCAAAGCCTGGACCTTGGATCGGCCTGCAGTTCATGTACGTTTGCTGCTTACTTGCTTTTTTTTTTTAAAGCGCACATGGCAAATCGCAGCTACAGTACTCAATCGCTTGAATCCCTGGTGCATCCATGCAAAGTACCCGATTGGAACTGTTCAATCTGCGAAGGCCAAAGCACCGGCTGGGCTTCATGCATTGGTTGCTGATCGCATTCTTATTATAGTAGGCCCAATAAGCTGAGGGTCAAAGCAGAGCCAGGGGTCAAATACACATTGCAAATGAAACTTGATTCTATCTGGAGTTCTCAATTGCTGACATTCAATCATACCGTGGCGTGAGCCAAAGCCATTCCCAGTCTCTTCCCTCCAAACCTATTGTCAATAGCCAGCACAGAGTATCCAAAGTGTAAGCACCCAATATCACATAGACTGGACACGCACCACAGCCTGTGATCCGCCCCTCTCTTCCCGCAGCCAGACCCAACCCGTGACGTCTTACTCAGATGGAGCAATGGCTTGTCGCGTCCTTACTTCCTAGGCGTAGGAGGAGTGAACAGCCCGCCGGTCGACCCGAGACATTTTTGAGCAGATTTCGGTCGCGGCGTATGAGCTCCCTTCGACTTCGACTTCGACTCTTCCCAAAATGCCATTCCAGATGGCAACTCCGGGCTATACTGCATCGAATCCCAGGATGTCCTGGCTTTCGCACCCGCGGGGTCATTTGGCGGAATGGAGAAGTCAAACGCGGGGGACGAGGCCTTGCGCAAGACAGATTTGTGATGAGTGATCTGGCACCCATAGTGAGAGGCACTTGGAGCAGACTCCATGGCTTGGGGTCGTTGGCGGGATTGCTCCCGTGGGGGAGACTGAGCAGCCAGCTCTGGTTGACCAAGGGCTCTCATGCGAGCGTTCCGTACTTCTTGGAGCGTCCCCGGCGGTTGGGGAGACCGGACGAGTGCCGAGGACGGAGCAGGGACGTTCAAAAGAGGTTGTTGATTCGACTGCTGTTGCGGGGGAGGCTGAGTGGTTGCCTCTGGCTGAGGAGTAGAGACGTTCAGCTGAGAGTCGCCCCTGATGTTGACCATGGGTACATCCGCGACGGTCGCCTGTGTTATGGCCCGAGTTTTGAGATTTCCCTGCTCAGCATTCCCATTCACATATCTGTCTCTTCCCCCTCTGTAGAGCTTTATGAAGACCCACAACAAGCCACATAAGAATATCGCACAACCAAGGACCGCGGCAGCAATCTCTCCACCAGACAGCTTCGGACCAGAGCCCGTTTTGGGAGAAGGTCGTGGGCTGTCCGCGGTGCCCGTGGCCGAGAAGGAAGTCGAAGTCATCGTCAAAGTCGACGCTTCCGTCGTCGAGGTTGCATCGCCATCCAGGAACCGGTCGGCATCCGGCACGACATCGCTCAGCCGCGCCGCTCTGAGCGACTGCGCAGGGCAGCCGCCCTTCTCGCAGGCGTCGACGGCGCAGCAGCCGAGAAACAGGGCCTTGGTGCGGACGCAGGTGTACCACTCGACCTGGAGGTTGTCGCTGATGCAGCCCTGCTCGGGGATGAGGCCGTAGGCGCGCGGGTCGAACGTCGCCGGCTCGAGGTCCTCGTCGGGGCACAGGCCGTAGTCGGTCTCGCAGGGGTTCGTTCTGCAGCAGCCGATGAAGCGCGTCGGCTTCGTTGCGCAGATCCAGAAGTCGCCGCCCTCCGGACAATCAAGACCAAGGGCGTCGATGGGGTCGGCGTCGTGCATGGTGGTGAAGGGCTCCTGATGGAGCGGCAAGATAGGTATGGTTTCAATGCGGAAAGACTTCGGAGCTCTTGGGCGAGGAAGTGGAAGAGTGGGAGACACCGAAACAGATCACGAAGGTCCTATTTATGAAGAGACGCCGCCGCCATCTTTCAACAGCTCGTCCACGCCGGAGTCAATGCCCCTGGTTGAAGCCGATATCTGGTCCCACCTCGCAGCAAACATCCCCTCCGGCATCTCTAGTTGGTTGAATCGCTTAGACGTCAGCCACGGCTGGCCAGCTGCATCTCTAGAGGCGTTTGTCACGACTAGTAAGTGGCCGGTCAGATTCAACAAGATCGGGCAAGAAAGAGAGGTTTGCTTCGATGGGCCAGTGCCTTTCTGCAACCCGTTTTGTGGTTGATTTGTTTCTTTGACGGAAGATCGAGTTTCTGGCGGTGTAGAAAGTTGGTAGATCGTACTCGCTAAACCCGCGAATCTCTTTGCTGCTCAACAATCCGTTAAGTTCCCAAGCCTCGTTCTTGCGTTTGTTCCATATGTGGTTGTGCTGTGAGTCTCTACGTATCCCGGCGATCCCTGTCTTTAGGGTAAGCAGACATGAAAGGTCCTCCCGATGCGTGACCAGAGGCATCCCCTCTTCCCTCTTTCTTTTGAGCATTGCATAGATAGTCTTAGCGCAAAGCCGGATGAACAAACTCGTTCCTTTTCCGCCTTTCACAATTCTAAAATGAAAGGGAGGGTTGAACTTTGAGTTGCTGTTGTGGAGACCTGGTTCAGTCGGTGTGCGAAAGTGTGCACGGGGTGGACAATGTGTACTTACCTAAATAGGTAGCAAGCAGTGTTTGGAGAACGGTACAGTAGAGAATTCATTGGTTCGATTGTTTTAATTAGTCCAATTGTCTGCAGATGTTCGCGATTCGCATGCAGATGATCGGGTAATCATGCATGGCACCCACACATCAGCTGCATATGCGAGCCAGCAGATTCACTGACTTGGTGAAAGAAATTGATAAAAATGCATGAAACTAGCTCTGAGATCGTAGATTTGGTCATCTAAGTAGTCGCCATGTCTTCCCATTCGAATCGCCCATATCAGCATCCCCGATTGTAACAGCCAGCACCAACCCCGGCCCAGGCCACTTTTTCACCAAGCAATAACGATAGAAATACACCAAGAAAGAAAAACTGCAATGGGGAAGCCTATGTAGTGAAGGTAGGTTCGTGACCGTAATCCCTATCCGCGATTTCACCGGCTCAAGCCTTCGCCTTCTTGGGTGCGAAGAGGGCCTTGAGCTGCGAAGTGTTCAGTTTATCCGGAACGTGCCCATCATCCTGTAAGGCCCGATCAACAATCGCAGACTTGAAGAGTTGGAGGTCTGTTAACCCCTTGTCGATCTTGTCCTCGGTCAGGATTCGAACGAGGTGTGAGGTTTTTTTCTGGCCCCTTCGAACAACTCGGCCAAATGCTTGCTGCTCTTGTGTTTTATTCCACCAGGGATCGATGATGATGACCCTATTGGCTACGGTGAGGTTCAGCGACTGGCCGCCGCATTTCATCGAAGCAAGCTATCGGCTTGTTAGTTCAACACTGGATGTGAATTACCTTGAGATCTTACTAAAATCTTCTTCTCCTCAATGTTCTGGAAGTCGTTAATGGCGTTGCTTTTATTAGCTTGGCTCATTGATCCATTGTAGTAGAGGAAGTTCAGCCCTGCCGTCTCCATCATTCGGCCCAAGACTTTCGCGGTCATGACGAACTCAGTGAAGACTTATTTCAAGGTTAGCATCAACTAAAGAAGACGTTGAGTTGAACTTGCCGATTATCTTGTCTTCAGGGGCCTCCTTCGACCAGGTCATGAGGACAGCCATTGTAGCGGCCAACTTCGAGCTCGGGGGCATGCTGACGCCCGTCTCTTTACGGCATGAGGCCATAAAGAAGAAATTCTTGCCCTTTTCGCGGATCAGTTGAACACCGTTACTATCGCGACCGGCTTCTTTGAACTTCCTGTCCTTGTCGACGATAGACTGGATACAGGCTGGCGTCGTCAGACTGTCACCGCCTTGGAGCTGTGCTGAGCAATCAGGGTGCTGGCATGTCAGTACCTGCATATGTAAATTAGAAAGGAGTTCCTATTGTGCGATGTTGTACCGACCTTCTGGGACATGCCGAATTCTGTCCCCCACCCAAGACATGTTCGGCAGTAAACATGTTCACACTATTCGTCAATAAATTTAGCTCCACAGTTTGAACCAAGCTAGGGATGCACTCACATTGACAGCCTGAACTGGATTTAGGGGCGGATTTCGCACAACACATCCAGGACAGGTCAAATTCTTCACTAGATGCTCGTTCTCCGCTAGAGTTAGCAAGGCTTCCATGTCGAACGTTCCTCCGAGAGAGTCCATGTCTCCCAAGCGTTGTAAACCATATGCGTATTTCGACAGTCCGGTAGTAAAGTTCTCGCCCTTTTGGAGTTGCTGAGCGATTGGTACTTTCTCTTGATCTCCGAGGCTGGTCTTGATCCCCCCAATGATCTCCCTGTCAAGCATCTCTTGGAATAGCTTCTCTAGGTTGAATGGGTGAGAGACCGCTTGACGTAGGCGCCCGCATCGTCCGATTTGAAGACAATGGATTTCCCTTGATGTGGCATTCTTCTTCCCATTACCTTCTTTCTTTCTCTGTTCCTTACGCTTGGCAACTTCGTGTGCGTAGTACCTATCCACTGCCCTGGAAAGAGTTAATAGAGTTTTAACTAAGGGGCAAATAGCTTACTCGTAGATGACTTCTTCCTCTTTAGAGAGAGGAACCCAGATCTCATGGACTTGGCTGACTGGTAGGCTGATGAGACTGTGTCCTAGGAACTTGTCCTTTGTGGTCCTACGTTACTTGAGTAAGGTGATCACATACCTAGAACAAAATACTTACCGTCTGTACATGATGAGAGCAATGAGCGCGTCGAATCTTCCGTCTGTCTTGTACTATACGTAAATATGTTAGTGGTTATTCGAGGGCTGCTGGTAGGGGCAGGGAACTTGCATCAGACACGTAATTCATTTTGTAATCTTTGAGACTTCCAGTGAGCCCACAATCTAGGAACTTCAGGTAGGGATAGAATTCTAATCAAGTATATGAGTTAATAGAGTTTTCTGCGAGTTCCATTAGACATACCTTCTGCTTTGTTGGAGAGGGGAGTGCCGCTCAAGACCCAACGATGCTTCGACTTCAATTCCCAGCAAGCCTTGGCCGCTGTAATTATTAGCATATATTTCCCAAAGTTAGACTGAAGACAAACATGAACTGTTGTGATTATTGATAGCATGAGCCTCATCGAGAATCACTCGATACCAATCGACTTGGAAGAGACGGCCTAACTTGGCTCTTAAGGCTTTTTTGAGCGACCAACTGTCCGTATCGTACTTCTCAATGAGCTCCCTTAGTTCTTCTTGCTTGGGGAACTGGCTGATTAGGTCTGGATATGTAGTTATTCTAGACGATCAAGTTAGTGTCTGCCACTAAGTTCCGTATGTATGATAGGGATTGACTTACACGATCCATTGTGATTTCAGATCATCAACATCGTCGAAAGCGTTTCTGGAATAAATCAAGGACGTTCGTTTAGTCGCGCAATGCTTCTTGATCTCCGTTTTCCATTGCACAGCAATGTCCCGGTTTGGAACCACGATCAAAGTAGTCCCACTGAACTCTTCGATGTCCTTGGCGTCTGGGGGGTTGCCGACGATGGTGTTTAAGCTCACAACTGTCTTTCCAAGGCCCATCGAATCACCCAACATACCACCAAATGGTTTAGTACGAGCCAACTCCCTCTTTACCATCCACGCTGAGGCAGTTTGCTGATAAGGCTCGAGGCTACTGAGCATGCCGTTGAGGAGGTATGTCCCATTTGTGGCCTTGACCTTCTTGTACCCGAAGAGTTTGACGGCTTGCCTTAGGTCCTGCTTTTGCGTGTTTGTGTGTCTCGTATCACAATTTGAAGGGATGCTTCTTAAAAGCTGAGTGAATTGGGCTGCATGTGTTGTTGCCTTGATTGCTGGGAGGCCAGGCGCATTGCTATCCGGGGCAGTGTTATTAACTTCATCGTTAATATCGTTAAGATGATCGAGAAGGGTCCCGCTTTGCTTTCGAGCTCTTTGACGAGAAGTCTTTCGTGATTTGCGGGGGGGTGATTGCTCTTCTTTTCGTTTGCGCTTTGTGTCTTCCTCCTCATCCTCCTTCGCGTGGAGCCACGCAACATATTCGCGAGCGTTCTTAAGAAGAAATCGCTTCTTCTTTTCATTACTGCGGTTTCTCTTTGAATCCAACTTTGACTTTCTCCAGTTCACATCTTGGTCGTCCTCATCATCAGAAGGCCCCTCTGAACCAGAGCTGGACCCAGGATCATAGGACGAAGGAGCTTCAGATAGACCAGATGAATTCTGCTCAGCATCAGCACAGTTCAGCTTGGGTGCCACTAAATCTGCCGCGGAGGAATTGGTGGGTGACTCGGCCTCTGTTTTCTCCTCGGTTTTGATGTAGGTGGGTGGTGTTTTGGACTTTAGGGGCACCGCGTTTGATCTATAGCTCGATGATAATTTTGACGTTTCGTTCAAATCTTCAGCCTTGATTTTGGCCTTTGGCGCTGGGAAGTGGCGAGACTTCACGGGAGATGTCGGCTCCTCGCTTTTTGGTGGAGTTGCTTCCATCGTGGTGGGTATGAGTGAAGGGCCTAACGAAAAGTGAATTAAATACGGAACGTAAGATCAGGTAAAGAGGTAGCAGTCCAGGGGCAGATTCTGTTCGACTGGAGGAAGAGATGGCGAGGAGAACTTACCGGATTGAGAAGTGTTTCATATGTCAACCTTTGGACAAAGCCGAAAGCTTGGAACGAAGACGATGGGACCCTTGGCGCAAAAGATCAGGCGGCACTGGAACGGTGAATTAGTAAGACGAGAGAGAAAATGGCGGGGAGAACTCGAAGTGACGATGCAAGGTGCTTAGCCAAGAAAGAAAGTGTGAACTTCAGGGGAAAGGGATGGGAATGAAGAAGGAACGGACGGGACCGGGCGGTTTGAACCTTGAGGTGCTTCAACGATGCAGCACTAAGAACGTTGCAGAGGATAAGAGCGCGGTGGAAGCGCTTGAAAGGCTTTGTGCTACCAGAAGAAGAAGAGGTTGCAGAAAAATTGGGAGAGATGAAGAAGGGATGTAGGCGAGAGAGGGTGGAGGAGGAAGAGAAAGAGGTGACCGAGGATGAAAGAAAGAGAAAGGCTAACACCATGGGGTTGCTAATTTATAGACGACTCGGGCTTCCTAACGTACCTTAGGGAGTGAGTCACTTTGCATCTGCGTTGATTAGTATTAGGTAGGAGAAGATTGAACGGACTACCTCCTGAACCTGACTTGTGCTTACACGAGCTGAAAACCAAAGCTCTGAGACTACCCAGAGAAGTGTTCCTAAATCTTTGCTCGTTGAAATGGCAAGGGAGTTATTATATACTCAGCAGGGAGGATAAGCAAGTCACGCAGGTTGTACAACGTTCTCAGGATGTTATGGGGTTCAGACAAATTGTTTAACTAAGGTATCTCTGTCGTCTTCGTTCCAAGTCTTATCATATCCTCCATTTCCTCTTCCATCCCGCTTGCCAGAATCCATCGTACATGTGCAGACCAACTCCTCACTGCATCTTAACAGCCTCCGCCACCACCTCCACCATCACCACCACCTCCTCCACCTCCACCGCCTCCAAAGCCACCGCCTCCACCGCCTCCGTCACCACCACCTCCTCCAAAGCCACCCCATCCAGAGTGGTGATGATGAGTGTTGTGGTGATGACCTCCACCATGCCAGGCCGCATGGCGTCCGTGGTGATGGCTGACTGGGACCGCGACAGGCTGCGCCATGACTGGCCGGGCGTTGTAGTCGTAGATGTCGGGAGAACGCGGCGTCTTCCGTCGGCAAAATAGGGGGAGACACATCTTAGCAGCTTTTTGTTTGGTGGTGTTCGTTTGGATAGTTGTACTGTGTGTTCGGCTGGGCGTCGAAGGTACTAGACTTTATGGAACTCGTCGCTTTGAATGAGATGGTTCAATCAGTTTACTCTTGACCGACTGACAGTCAGACTGAAGATGATGAATTAAATTAAGGGTAATTCACCTCTTACTTATACTACATCCTCAGAGACCATCATGGCGGAGTTCCCATCGATCAGCCTCGCGCTCGCCAGACAGTCAGCTCACGACATCAGTCCCACGTCATTGTCCCAGGCTGCTGCTCGCCCAGGTGGTAAGGCGCGCTGACGAGATTGGTCGTTCCAGAAGGCTTCTAGCGGGAGGATCGCTAGGATCGCGGCTGTGAGGTGAGCGATGTCGCGCACTGCCTGGAAATGTGTGAGGGTGCACGGGGGATCAGCGCCAACACTGCCTTGCCGGGCACAGCACGGGGGTCGATCCAGCCTCAGCTGCCTACGTAGCGATACGCGAGTGGCAAATTCTTAAAATGGACTTTTTCTCGGGATGATTGCCTTGGATGTCTTATGGCCTTGGGTTCGGTCTTGGATGCTCGGACTTGAGGTAAGGAAAATGTTTTGCCTGATTAGGACGATGCTAGTGAGTTGCGCAACAGCCTCCGCCACTGGGCCAGCTGTGGCTCTCAAGTCAGCGACCACCGAGAAGTCTATAAGTGGTGGAACCTTAGCAAGCCTAGAACCGCACTGTCGGTTCAACAATCAAGACAGGGGAGGGATAACATGGGCGGTTTGTCAGTACCTGTCTTGGACGGCGAAATAGTCTCCAAGTCGGTAGCCCTCAAGAGTCAGGACGGATGATGCTCCATATGCGTGCATGAATCGTCTACAGAGGGCCGCATTCGAGTGAGACAGAACTACCATCATACCCGGGATGACAGTAGAGGCCCTTACCTTTTGGCACCGGCCGACCCGATTAAAGTGCTACCCAACTTTATTCGAATTGGCTCGGGCGAAGTAGGGCATTTGCCACCCTGGGCTAGACTACCAAGATCTCTATGGACAGACCTGTGATGCTCACGTGGAAAGTCTGTTTCCGGACTCGCCAGTAAAGCGTAACTTGGGTGTGAAGGGGCTAAGAGCGGAAGCCAGGAATGACAGCCAGGCTAGCATCTCGGTCGGTTCGTTTCTGTGGCATTGGCGCAAGAATTCCAGCCGTCGACTGGCCCAAAGGGGAGACTGGGTTTGCGACCATTGGCCGTCTTAGTCTTACTGGCTGCCTCGTCTGGCAGTGCTCGCATCCCCATTTCGGCCTTCGGCTTTCGCACCGATAGCTGTTGGGCCCGAGACAGGGAAAGTGGCTTTTGGCTTTGGCTCTAATCGGCCGAGGTGACGGAGATGGTCGATCGGTGTTGGGCGACATTCACTTGGATAGGGCATTGATGAGACTCGTAAAAGTGCTTTCTATGAGATGTGAGTCTTCTCAAGCGGATGCCTTTTAGACATGTAGCTTTCAGATCGCAGAAGATGGCTCGTCGACAGTGATTGCGGGACAGACGACATGTTTACTTTGTAACGCAGAGAGAGTTACGAAGCGCAGCCCAAACTGGCCGGGTCTGGACGCCGGCAGTTGGGCCATGGACTTGCGCCGGGGTATTGGGAGAGGAGTGGCTTCCCAGACCCTGAGATGGAACGCTGAGTGACCGCGTTTAGATGACTGACTGTTTGTCCATGTCAACAACATGATTGCAAGACTAAGACGTTTATCATCAGCGTCTTCGAATTCCTGCATGTCACCGGCGAACGGACCAACTTGTTTCGTCACGTTCCACCAGACCAGATTGATGGCAGATCTGAGCCGCAGATCTGCGTCAAAGAACGCACCGACTGGCCATGCCGCCACGCATCATGAGCTGGTGGGTGGGTGCATCTGGATCAACGTGGCGGTCTCCGTCTACCCGTCCCTCTCCGTCCCTGCAAGGGGAAAAAGTAAAATAGGCCAGCCGCAAACAGTCATCAGGGCAGCCGAGATGGCGGGGCCGATGACAGACTCCAGAGCTCTTCCCACTTGCCGTTCCTTATGCGATATTACCGGGACGTGGGAGATAGGCCCATAGGCCGTTCCAGCCAAGCATTGCGCCTCGAGGGCCTTCGCGGGGTTTAAGACGCGAGAGGACCCGTCCAGCCGGGTCCATTCACGCCGTCTATTGAGTCTGCGGGAGTCCAAGGTGCAAGACTGGCTAGCTCGTGGACAAGCATCTCCACCATCGTGGCCTTGGGACTGTGGACCTAGCGGCGTCTGGACGGTGCTAACACGCGGCGCCTCGTCGGAGCTGGTGTCTGCTATCACGCTTGAAAAAGGCCGCGGCGGCGATGGGCACGATGGAGTTGACCAGCCACCAGATTGAGATCTAGCCTGCAGGATTCGGCGTCGCCTTTTGGTGGGAGTTGCGCAACAACCCTAGTTTTCGCTCACACTCTGGAGGTTGTGTCTTGCGCTATTCCAGAGTGTTTGCTGTGTGGTTCTTAGCCCCAAAAGCGTCATCGTCTCATTCACTCTCTCCCTTGGCACTTCATCCTCGGTCCCTCTCACTGGATGCCGTTATTCTCGTCCGTTGGGCCCTGGAATGGAGTCGACGGCGGCCCGGAGACGCACATGCGCGAAACCGCTGCGCCATCCCTCTACCGCTTCTGTCCTCGGTTCTCCGTTTACAGAAAAGGGAACCAACAAAGAAGGACGCTTGATTTAATTGATTATTCTTTCCCAGCAGATCCCTTTTCACTCACGGTTTGGGTTCCCCTTACCGAGCGCCGGCGCCGCAAATTAACCTCGCGCCTTGCTCGTCCCGGACGACATCTCGGAGCCGGACGAGGGAAGCCAGCAAACGCAGGAACGGAATCCAAAGTCAAAAGCTGCTCCTCGCTGCTTCCTCGCTAAAGCCCGAGACTCTTATCCGCATTTTTTTTTAGTGAATCGTTTCCCTTTAACTTACATTCCCATGTCACGCCCACAAACGAGCTGCCACTGCCGTTCCCTTCTTCTGTCCCGTTTGCCTCACCATGTCGCATACTGTCAACTCTAGCACCGGATCGCTTCGACCTTAAGACGAGACAAACCAAGACGGATTTCACCCTCTGGTGATCTGGGTGACGACAACCACGACGACTGACGATTCGGCTTGTGCCCGCTCCGCTGGCTGCTGGTTACTGGCTGCTCTGGCTCTGTCTCAGATAACATGTCGTCCCAACGTCCTTCAGGATGGCTCGAGTCGGTGACGTTAGGATGGCCTGGCTCGAGTCCAACGTTCGATAAGAGGTCCAACGAGAAGATGGCCATCTTGACGCCCGACCAGACGTATTCCCTCCACATTGCCTCTATCTCGGCCGCTTCTCTCAGTATTTTTGCGGGCATTCTGGCCATGTTCTGGTTCGTCCGCATGAGAAGGAGTTTCCGTCATGAGTAAGTCGCAACTAATACCGCCTAGTCTGTTCTGCACACTGACACCAAACACAGCCTCATCATGTTGCTAATAGGGAGCGACATGTTCAAGGCGTGCTGGTTTCTCATCTTTCCCGCCGTCGAACTGGTCTACGGAAAGGTCTCATCGGACTCCAAGTTCTGCAACGTCAGTGGTTTCTTCCTCGTTATGAGCATGGGCGCCTCCGACCTCATCATCACCCTCATCACCATCCATACCGCGCTCTACATCTTCCGCGGACAAGAGGGCCTGTATCCTTTCAGAAAATACGCCTACCCGCTCATATTCTTCTTTCCGGCCTGCATGGCGTCGCTAGCTTTCATCAACAAGACGGCATATATCAACACCGGACAGTTTTGCTACTTACCGGTGGCTCCCGTGTGGACAAGGCTTGCATTGAGCTGGGTTCCGCGGTACTTCATCTTTGCCACCATTTTCGCAACCAGTATTGCGATTTACATCTACGTCAAGCTTCTGATGCGACGGTTCGCCGAAGTCAAAGACACCCACGATAACAACCCGGCTTCCAGAGACGTCCCTGGCGTGCCAACAATATCCAACAATTCAACGCTAACAGCTCCGTCGACTGCGTACCACCCCAGTGTCCCCTCTACTGCTTCATCCCGCCGAGGCTCTAGGGACGACCGTCGTAAGGAAGACCGCAGAGACGATCACGGCCGACAGTACTCTGTGTCAACGATGAGCACGCTCAACGTGGAGATGGCACACTCAAAGCATTACACATCCAGGCTTCCACGAAAGTCTTATCAGTCAATGAGGTCCAGATTGAGTCGGACGGGAATTGAGGAAGGAATTGTACTCGACAAGGGAAAGAAGCACTCAAATCCGGATCTGAGATCCGTCACCTTGGCTCCTATTTTAATCCCGCCTCCGGAAATCCACATAGAGGATTCGCAACTATCGCCAACCTTCTCCATGGCGCCAACGCCGCTTATGCATTCCAACGACAGCACCGGAGGTTTCTATAATCGATACTCACAAATCTCCGCGCCTCCTCGGCCCCGGACACCCTCCCTGCCGCAAATATTCTCGGTACAAGACGCTGGCTCAGGGAGCTCCAGAAGTGATGATTCGGAAAACCCCATTGTCATGGATCCTACGTTGGATGCCACGGGCTTGGTGAGAACCCGAGAAACTGTTCGTCGGCAACTCCGACTCGTTCTCATCTACCCTTTTGCTTACACGGCGATCTGGGTCTTGCCATTCATTGTCCATCTCACCAGCTATGACAAGGGCGCGCCGTTTCCTATGAGGATGGCTAGCATTTCTTGCCTATGCCTTCAAGGACTCGTCGATGCCACTATTTTTACACTCAAGGAGAAGCCCTGGAAGTTTACTCGACCGCGTCGATTTGGCTTCAGCTACAACTGCTGGAGTCGAAGAAGTCACCACGATGGGATGCACGTGAATTCCGGGCGAACCAGGGAGGAAATGAGGATTGATGGGAGACTCGCCAAGGAACGACGAGACCGAGAAATGGCAGACCGGCAACAAAGGTTGCAGGCAAGCCGGAGAGCGACCACGGAGTGGTGGGATCATGACGTCTAGTGGACGAGGGACAAGACGGCAAACGACGGGACACATTGGACTGAGGATGGCGCAGAGATGATGCGCCTGGGAGCAATAGCGACCACGGAGCGCTAGGGGCCTCGACATTAGACGGAAGACTACGGCATGATACCCAGAGACGACACAGACGAGAGCCGTCAGAAGCTTTGCATTGGGAGGTGTTGGGGCATATGATACCTAGGGGGAGGCATATCTGTTGACGGTGGCATCTTTGCTCCGATGGGCGCAATTGGTGGAATGGAAAGTACCATGGCCATCTACACACGGACAAGAAAAAAGGGTTGTGGATGGCTCTTTGATTAAGCAGATGTTGGTTGTTCTATCGAGTATCATTGTTCACACAACCATGAGATATCAGTCGCACTGCAAATAACAACACTCATTCTACACTGTTTGTCCAAGACCGCTTTATGATGTTGGTTCAAACCAGGCCCTGTCTACACCCGTTCATATCCAAAACTTGCGTGTGCGTAGGGTCGGTACCTTTATGCACAGTCGATACCCATGAATCTATGAAAGCCTATATTGTAACTGGACGACGCGCGCTTCTAAATATGTTCGTATAACACTACCGAATCAAGTGCACGCCCTCCTCAACCTTCCCTCATAAACTTGAGGAAAGCCCTAGCGATGGCGACGCCGTCGTGGGCCACGGGAGCGCGCTTCATGGCGTCCTCGTAGACGTCGTCGGGGAAGATGCCGGCCTTGTGGCGGTTGAAGAGGATCTCGGAGATGATCTCCTCGGTGAACTCCGGGTGGCCCTGCACGGTGATGTACTTGCCCGGGCTGTACATGCCCTGCACGGCGCAGATGTCGTTGGAGCCCAGGGGCACCGAGTCGGCGGGGAAGTCGAAGACGATGTCGCGGTGCATCTGGTGGATGCGCTGGATGGCGTGTTAGCTGGCACGAGGAAGCACAGAGGACATCACGCACCATCTTGTCCAATCCGAAGATCTCCTTGCCCTTGGCCGTCAAGTCGACATCGGTGACAGCCACCTCCCAGCCCCTGTCACTCTTCCCCAGACGCGCACCGGCCGCCCGACCGACGATCTGGTGCCCGAAGCAAACGCCAACGACACGGACGCGGCCGGAGTCGATGGCGCGGCGAGTAAAGTCGACCAGCTTAAGAATCCAGGCATCGTCGTCAAAGGCCGTGTGGCGGGACCCCGTGATGAGCACGGCGTCGACGTCGTCGAGCGCGGGGTACGAGTCGGGCGCGTTGACGACGTCGTAGCCCGCGACGGCGACCACCTGGGCCAGCGGCTGCGGCTGCGCGGCCGCGGTGAGCAGCGCCGTGAAGACGCCCGTGTACCCGCCGAACTTGGCGCGGGTGTTCGGCTGCGGCGTGTCGGCCTCGAGGACGGCGAGGCGGAGCGGGGGCGGCATGGTGGCGGCGGTGTTGGTGTTGGTGTTGAGGGGTTGGTCACGGTATGAGAGGTTTCAATACAGCAGTACAACGGAAGCGACGAGAAAGAGAACAAGCAGCGGTTTCCGAGGAGAATACATGGAAATCAAGGGTCCATTTCTTGTCCTCCACCCACTGCGCTCGTCCTGATTCCAAAGCCGCCAACCGCGCAGAAGCCAGGGTCCGACATGCACATCCCCCCGCTATCGGCGGCCCCACGACAAACGGCAGAATCCAGCGGGCGGTGAGAGAACAAGAGGCGAAAAGAGACAACAAAGTGAACCCTGGCGTCGATCACAAGCGCCACACTGCGCCGCCGTTGCCTGTGGCTGGAGCACGCACCCCGTAAGTGACGTCGAGTGTCTTGGCGCGGACAGGCTCAGGTCTGTCTACACGTCGAAGGGAGTTGGCCTACGAGGGCAGAGTTTCATCGAAAAAGAAAAAGAAAACCCCTCGAGGTTCGCTAGATCCTGTCGCCAGGTTCTGCCGGTGAATCGACGACAGAGTTTTTTTTTTTTTTTTCCTTTCTTCTTTGGGGTTCTTTTTTTTTCTTCTCTCCTGGTTTTCTTCTCTCTGAATCCCTCGCCCTCACATCCCCCCCCGCCCATCATCACCAACATCTTCACTTTTCTTTCTTAGCTTATTCCTTCTTGTTTGCTCGAAACAATGCCCTCCAGACAGACCCTACAGGCCTTTCTGGCCACGGCCCGGAAGGCACTGGCCACCCCGGCTGCTCAGCGCACGGCGCCCTTGACCTTTGTCGTCGGCAACGAATCCGCCGGTGAGTCCCGTCAAGAATAAGAAGAATGACCCCGAGTCTAAGGCCGACAGACCTCGACTCGCTGAGCTCCGCCGTCGTCTACGCCTACATCCGCACAAACTCCCCTCCCCACACCCTGCACATCCCGCTGTCCAACCTCCCGCGGTTCGACCTCGGCCTGCGCACCGAGATGGCCGCCGTGCTCAGCGCCGCCGGCCTCGGCCCCGCCGACCTGCTGACCCTCTCCGAACTGCCGGATCTGGATCCCGACGACACCCGGTGGATGCTCGTCGACCACAACTGCCTGACCGGCTCGCTCAAGAAGTTCTCCGGCCGTGTCGTCGGCTGCATCGACCACCATGCCGACGAGGGCGTCATCGCTCAAAGCGTCAGGCCCAGGGTGGTGGAGCCCTGCGGTAGCTGCATGAGCTTAGTTGTTGATGAGACGAGACATGCATGGGACAACGCCCTAAGCAAGGAGGTCGAGGACGGCGACGCAGCCGCCGAGGACGAGAAGTTGGCCAAGATCGGTCTGGCCTCGATCCTGTCCGACACCATCAACCTGACGGCAAAGGAGAAGGTCCGCGACAAGGACCCCAAGGCCGTGGCGTTCCTGCGCGCCAAGATCCGCGACCCGTCCTTTGACCGCACGCGCTACTTCGACGACATCTCCGCCGTCAAGGAGGACATCTCGGGCCTCAACTTCCGCGACATCTTCCGCAAGGACTACAAGGAGTGGGACGAGGCCGGCCTGAAGCTGGGCATCAGCTGCAGCGTCCAGGGCTTCGACTACCTCGTGGGCAAGGCCGGCGGCGCCGTGCCGCTGCTGGACGACCTGGCCGGCTGGACGCGCGAGCGCGGGCTGGACGTCGCGAGCCTCATGACCACGTCGCACCCGGACGACCAGTTCCAGCGCCACCTGCTCGTCTGGGGCCTGACCGACGAGGGCAAGGCGGCCGTGGAGCGCTTCGGCAAGATCCGCGACAAGCTGGAGCTGGAGACGTGGGGGGGCGGCGCGCTGGATGACGGCGCGGTTCGGGGCGCCTGGAGACAGCACAACTTGGGTGCCAGCAGGAAACAAGTTGCGCCGTTGCTGAGGGAGGCTTTAAAGAAGAGCTGAAGGGTTGTGGGACCTGGGCGGGGATAGACGTTGCACAAAGCATCACCTCCAGATACAGGAAGGATACAACCCCTCGTGCTTCAAGTATGATATTGTCCGATGTGGTCATTGTGGAGTGTTGATACAGTTATGTCGGCTTTTTGATATGTTGTATAATGCATCCAAAACAAACGCCTGCAGCCACCCGCACCCCCTCAGCCCTATGCTTCCATCCGAACCCTCCCGCAAACTTACCTACCCAAGTAGGCAATCAAAAAAAGGGCCTTGCAGCCGAGATCATGCAGCAAGCTGAACTATTGGTTGAATTGATTCATCGCTGCAGATCCGAGATTGGAAAGCTGCTCCCGCGTAGCTTCCACCTCCCGCAGGAGTTTGAGGAACTCCCTGTTGTGCAGTCTTCGCTCATCGAGGATCGACTTAAACTTGTCGGGTGGGTTGTGAAGCAAGTTCTCGGCCTGCGGGTCCGCGACCCAGATGCAAGCCTTGAGGGAATTGTAGAGCGAGCCGATCGCTAACACGGGGGGCTTCTGGCTCACCATTTCAGGATACACCCAGCGCAGAGCCTCGATGCACATCTTTTGGTTTTTCGTGTTCGCCATGGTGCGGTAGACGAAATTGTAGAGCCCATGTTCCCGCGCTCTCTTGAACCTAGAGGGCGTACGAAAAGCGTCCCAGAACCGGGTCCAGTCCTGACGCGATGCGTACGCCGTCATCAGCCGCAGGATCTGGTTGTGGTCGAAGTTGCACGCTTTCTGGTTCATGAGATACTCAATATTCTTCTGGGCTTGTTTGAGCTCGGTGCCGTATGATGGTGAGGTCACGGCTGACTCGATGAGAGTCACGAACATGTCGTTGTTCCAAATACTCATCCCCCGCTCTTCAGCCGTCAAAAGCAGCTGATCGACGAGGGCGAGTCGCTCGGTGGCGGCATTCGCCATAGCGGATGGCGACCTGAGGATGTCCCGGATCACATTTTGGAGCATATCTTGATTGAAAGGAATCCCTGCCAATTGGATATCGCTAATAAGCGTGCGCATTTGCTCCAGGTCAGGGCCAGCGCCTGCCGGCGAGCCTTCTCCTTCCGTATTGCTCGATGGTTGGGGCCAGCGCGAGGAGGTGTTTTCAAGAGAAGGCGATAACCGTCGTGCAGTGGTAGAGTAGTATCGATGCTGCTTCGACGCCTGCTTCATGGCTTGCCACTGCAAGTCAGACGGGTTGGCCGGAGGCCGGCTGGGAGACCCGACAGTGTGAGCTAGGCTGGCGGGGATTTGCACCTTGGCAGCCACCAGCGCATCCAGCTCTGCATCGTCAATCGCCTTCTCCCCCCGAACCCTCCTGCCCTTTTGCAGGCTTCTCTTCAAGATGCCTTGCCACAGCGATTCCAAGCTAAGCTCGTTTCGTCGGGCCTCAGTCATGCACTGTATCACGATCGTCGTCCCTGTTGGCGATGCGCCGAATCCCGAGAACCGTCCGGTGTCGTCGAAGCTTTCCACTTCGTTGGAGTTGCCGCCGTTGGAGGAGAAGTTGACGCAAACCCAGCCCGTCGAGATGCCATTGTCGCCACCTGGGACGATGGCTGTGTTGGTGCCCATCAGCTTGGCTTTCTTCCGGAGACGGCGCAGCTTGGTCCTCAATTCGCCAGGCCCAATGAGGCCATCAGCTCGAGCGTCGATCTTATAGTTTCGTTTGAGCCATCGCACAAGTCTTCCAGATGAGATGTGGAGATGCCTCTCGCTTCGAGTCGTTCCAAAGAGCATAATCAGGTTAGGGCCCAGAGCAGCCGGGGGATCGAGGTCGCGCAGGTCCAGAAGAGAAATTTCATCCAATCCCATGTCCTCGAATATGTATTTCAACATTGGCGTGACAACGGCGGGGGCGTCATCTGGGATATCGGGCAGTTCGACCTCATGTTGGCTTGGGGGATGTCGAGGCGGGTCAACCTCGAGAAACCAGGGCACGCCGCGAGGCTCGGCAGACTTGGCGGGCTCGAGAGGGGATTCATTCAGAAGGTCCTCTTCAGAAGTAATTTCGTTTTCGGAGTCCTCTTTTTCGGCCGGCTCGGTTGTTCGCTCTTGGGAGAAGAATCTTTGCGTCAGGATCGGGAGCTGTCTGCTTTGTCGGAGTGGCAAGCTGCGAAAGTCAATGGAGGCGGGCCTCGTAACAATCGCCCGAAGAACAGCTGATTGACATTGACGGCAAGCCAATGCCGCAACGGCAGGGCGGGCAAGCATCTCGATATATCTTGGTGTCGCAACCAAAAAAGCTGGACAATTGCTGGACAAAGACCAGTCCAGCTCAATCCATTCACAATCAAAGCTTGGCTCCGAAGGTGGGGCAACGTCCTGGCATGCGGGCACGTGATGAGTAAGCAAAGCTCTGAACGCTCGTCTCAAGCTATGCGTTTGCGTTCAAACTTCATTCTCACGGAAAATATGTCAAGAAAGCGGAATAATTGCCGAATTTAAGTTAGAGATAAAATCAACCTTAGAAGTCTCTATGAGAACAAGTGAACTACTCTAAGGGGTGGTGATTGGTCATAGGCTTTGATGTGCAAAGATATTCCGCACGTGACCGCCACGCCGCTCAGGTCATTAGTGCAATCCACCCTATCAAGAGGAAAATTTTGGAGCTGATCCCCCATCACCTCCAGCTTCACGCGACAAGACAGCGAAGCGGAGTGCAGGCGTCCTCGACATCCGCTACCACAGCCTCACCTGCTGCTCGCTTCGTCTGCTTACGTCGTATTATATCTACTCATTCTAATGCATTAATCTCTCCCGAACCGATCTCAGCACTCTTGTCGCTTGTTGAGAGTCTCGCCTTCGCGCGCAACTAGACCGACCCGAGTCTCTCTCATCCAACACGATACCGATCACCATGCTGGCCCAGCAAACCCGGAGGAGCATTTTGCTTTATCAAGCCAACGCTCTGGCGTCAATTGGGCGCCAATCAAAATGTTTGCCGCTGCATCTCGCAAGCTCAACCCTCGGTCGACGATGTCTCCTCACCCAGCTCCAGCCCCGAGCGCGACGGCCATCAGAGTCCAGCCATGCGAAAACCCATGGTCGGAGACTCGCTACGGTTGCCGATGACTTCAAGATGAATTCCCCATACAATGTACTTGCAGGCTCCGCCATACCACCGTTCGATGCGGCCTCGCCTTACTTTCGACAACCCTTCGACAACCCGATAATTATCCCCGAACCAGGCCCCCCTCGGGCGGCAACCAAGATGAACGCCCATGGCGTTCCTGGCGATACCGAAGACATGCTGCAGGTTTTTGATGCCTGCGTGCGAGTTGGAAAACTCGAGAGAGCCGCCCTTGTTTTAAAACGCTTCAATAGCATCGGACTTTTCCCAGTCGAAGAAAGAATTATCCTTCACAATCAGTACCTCCGAGCCTCGCTTAATCAGCTGCGAACCAACCCCGATCGAAAACGAGCTGAGCAATTGCACAAGTGGTATGAGCTCGAGATCCGAACTGAAGGCATCCCTCAAACTGCCGAGACGATTGCGTGTATGCTCAAAGCCTCCCTCCTCTCTGAGCGAGGGACAAGGCTAGAGCGCCTCATAAATCGATACATGACCATGGCCCCCGGCGAGGCCGGTCTACGAGTTCTCAGCATGGCCGATATCCTTAGTGATTCGGATCTGGCCGTCATCACGGAGATTTGCCCGACATACAATTTCACCCCTGAGGAGGAGGATGCTGAAGTCACTATGGCATCAGAGGAGGAACAACTCGACGTTATGGAGAGCATTAAAATTGCAGAAACTTCCGAAACTGAGTCATTCCCAGAAGTCCTGGGTACCCCTCAACGAGGCGATGGTCTTACGATTTTGAAACGAGGTCTAGGTCTCATGACCCAACTCGAAAATGTCGACATTTCAAAGCTGTCTGTGGAGGAGCAGCGTGAGTTTCAGATTCGGTTAGAACGCGATTCCATCGACGCAGCAATTGCGAAGTGGCGAGACCAGAGGAAACATCTTCAAAAAATGGGCGTCAACACTTCCCTCAACGCCAACACCGAGGACGGATCTTTATCACACTATTTGCCCGCCTGGCTCAAAGGAATGGAGGCCCGGCTGAAGGTCGAGATTGCCAAGATCGAAGAGTCCGAAAACAATCCCCACAAGTCCGAGGAGGACCTAGAGCGCTGCGTCTACGGGCCATTTCTTCGCCAGGCTGACCCAACCCGACTCTCCGCGGTGACCATTCTGTCAGTGCTCAACCATGGTGCAATGATGGGCATTGACAGGGGTGTTATCGTCGGCCGACTTATCAACGACGTTTCTCGAGTTGCTCAAGAGGACATCCGCCTTCAGGAGAGGGACAAGCGTAAAAAAGAGCGACGTCGCCGTCGCAAGGTTCAGTTCACCGGAAGCAATGAAGAGGTGAAGCTGAACAGTGACGAAATCATCATGGATGCGACAGGACCCGAAAAGGAGCAGAAGGAAGACGGCTGGGAGAAGCCTTGGTCGGTACCTATCAAGGCACAAGTCGGATCCATCCTTCTAAAGTCACTGATCGAAACTGCCAAGGTCAAAGTCGTCAAGACACACCCAGTCACCGGTGACCTTATCAGCCAATATCAGCCTGCATTCTCTCACATGATGTCACCCCGAAAAGGAAAAAAACTTGGTGTGCTGATCCTGAACGCGGATCTAGTTGAGCGCATGAAACGGGAGCCTGTCGGTGATTTCCTCGCAAAGCATCTGCCTATGATTGCCCAACCGAAGCCGTGGCAACGCATGTACGAGGGTGGATTCTTGGAAAGCAAGGCCTCCCTTGTCCGTGTCAAGCCCGGAGACGACGAGCAGAAATTATACACCAAAGCGGCAATTTCGCGGGGCGACATGAAGCAAGTATTCAAGGGTTTGGATGTGCTTGGGAAGACTGCTTGGAGGATTAATCGGGACGTTTTAGGCGTAATGATGGAGGCATGGAACACGGGTGAAGCGGTCGCAAACATACCACCTCTTCGCCCTGACCTGCCAACTCCTCCGGAGCCGGACTCCTCCGAGGACCCCTTGATTCGACGACGATGGATTCGTGCCATCAAAGCCGTGGAGAATGACAGAGCCGCCCTCCACTCTCAAAGATGCTTTATGAATTTGCAGCTCGAAATTGCGAGAGCGTTCCGCAACCAAACACTCTACTTCCCCCACAACGTCGACTACCGTGGCCGAGCATATCCCATCCCCACATATCTCAACCATATGGGAGCAGATCATACGCGGGCTGTTCTCAAGTTCGCAAAGGGGAAAGAGCTGGGCGCCAACGGTTTGAGATGGCTGAAGATCCATCTTGCCAATGTCTACGGATTTGACAAGGCCAGCTTTGACGAAAGAGAGGCCTTTGCCACTGAAAACCTTGCCAACATTGTGGATTCGGCAACAAACCCCTTCAAGGGCACTCAATGGTGGTTAAAGGCCGAAGATCCATGGCAATGCCTTGCCGCTTGCTTTGAGCTGAGGGCGGCTCATAAGCTGGAGGATCCCAGCAAGTTCGTTTCTCAGTTACCTGTGCATCAGGATGGCACTTGTAACGGTCTTCAGCACTATGCCGCACTCGGTGGTGATACTTGGGGTGCTCAGCAGGTCAATCTTATGCCTGGAAGCCGGCCCGCTGATGTGTACTCCGCCGTCGCCAACCTGGTGAAGGAGTCCATTGCGAAGGATGCCGCTGCTAACAATCGTCTGGCGGAGATTGTCACTGGCAAGATCACCCGAAAGGTCGTCAAGCAGACTGTCATGACCAACGTCTACGGTGTGACCTTTGCTGGAGCCAAGAGTCAGGTGTGTAAGCAGCTCGACGCCCTTTATCCAACCTTGGGAAAGGAATCCGGCGTCCCCAACTTGCTGCTCGCTACCTACATCGCCAAGCATATTTTTACCGCCCTTGCCACCATGTTCCGTGGTGCCCACGATATCCAGTATTGGCTGGGCGAGATCGGTGGACGTGTGTGCAGAGCTCTAACCCCTGCCCAGCTCCAACAAATCGCCGACACCTACGAGGATACACCCGATGCGTCTCCTACCGAGGGCGATATGGCCGAGAGTGGGACGGCTAAGACCAGAAAGCCCAGGACGCCCAAGAAGCCCAAGGCGTCCATGGCCACCACCAACATGACCCTTGATCAGTTGACCGAGCAATTCCGCTCCACTGTTGTTTGGACCACCCCTCTTCGGATGCCTGTCGCACAGCCCTATCGCAAATCCAATGTGAAGGAAGTCCGAACTTGCTTGCAGAGTGTCGCGTACACTGTAAGCAATTCAACTGACCCTGTGAACCGAAGAAAGCAACTTCAAGGGTTTCCTCCCAACTTCATCCACTCGCTAGATGCTAGTCACATGTTGCTCTCTGCCCTGCAATGCAACGAGCTCGGGCTAGATTTTGCCGCCGTCCACGACTCTTTCTGGACGCATGCTGCCGATGTGGATGTCATGAATGGCGTTATCCGAGAGTCCTTTATTCGGATCCACGAGGAAGACGTCGTTGGCCGACTAGCTAAAGAGTTCGAGACTCGATACAAGGGGTCTCTCTACCTCGCTCACATTGACCCCGACACCCCAGTCGCTCTGAAGATCAAGGAACTTCGCAAGTCCAGTAAACTCAGCCCCAATGAGGAGATTATACTGGAGTACAAGCGGAACGTTCTCCGGCAATCTGGTAACCCCTGGGATCTGGAAGCGGCGAACAAGATTGTGACTCCTGCTTCAATTTACGAGGAAATGTCCGCAAACGAGGAGGATGTGGTGATTCGTGAAGAGAAAGAGGAGATGGCCCTGGGAAGCATTCCCGAGAGCGAGGCGAAGCTTGATGATGCCGTTCTGGCAAAGAAGGTGAAGCAGATGCAGGAGGATGAGCTCGCCACCCAGCAGAGCAATGCCTTTACCGAATCCTTGCTCAGTTCAATGAAGCATTCTCTTTTCGAGAACAGAGTGATTGAGCCAAGGAAGCCCAGGATTCAAGTCAGGGCCAAAACGCCAACATCCATCTGGCTGCCTCTGACCTTTCCTGATCTCCCCAAGAAGGTATGTCATAATTGTCCCCCGAAGTATATGAATTCTTGAATTGACACTTTGACAGGGCGACTTTGATGTCTCCCAACTCCGGGATAGCAAGTACTTCTTTTCGTGAGTAGAAGCATAGTCACTCCATCATGTATGATTAGCGTGCCAGCAATTGTGTTTGCACATCGAAAAGGGGACTCGGCGAAGGTGCTGGCTTCGTTGAACGGCGTTTATTTATAAGGCGAGGAGTTGCGCGAACACCGAAGAGAAGGGCATTGGGATGGAGCATAGCCTCGGAGGCTGTCGGATTCTGCTCTGTAAATACATAGCGAGACGGTGTACATTTTTTGTATATTATGATGTCTAGATGAGATGGGAATAGAGGGTGTCTATACTGGGTTGGTTGAAGGCATAGATGACTGGAGTGGATAGATGATGAGAAAGATGAATCAACAACTCATGAGACAATCAAGTAAAGCGTCCATATTTCTGATGTTACTGGTAATATTTGCCAGTTACTCTCGGTGCCATTGGTGTTTAGCGTAAACCACCTGCTCCTTGAACAATGTCTGTCCTGCCTTCTACTAGTAGAGCTCGTCGTATTACTCCAATTATTGCAGTCCAGTTTGTAAACCCACACATTTGGTGGAGTTTGTCTTTGCGGCTGCAACTCTGACTGAAGAATTCCAGGGTATATCAGATGTATGCTTCACCACGAAACTACCAGCTTCGTCAAGAAAACATACAGTATTGCCTTGTGACTCATTTACTTCTTTCTGTTCACTATGAGCGTGAATTTAAAAAGGGAAAGCCGGCCGGTGTTATGGAAATGTCATCAACACAACTACCCTATACTTCAACCTCAATCTAGCCAAATATCACATTTTAACCCTTGCAGGTGCTCCAAGTGTCTAACTACCGCGGTTAGATGACGAGGTTGTTTGTACCAGTTATCAAAGTTTCAGGTTACAGTAGGAATCTTCGTGACGTGCAATACATCACGTTGTGCAATAGTGAGGAATTGAAGCTCAGAAGATGTCCTCAATTGACTTTTGGTTCATTTCTATTCATCCACCTGTGTCAGATATACTAATCTACAGATTTGCGCTACTCCCATATCACACCGAGTGTTTATCGGACCTGGGCACCGGTCAGACTGGGAACAGTGCAGACACCGCCACTCTCAGTGACAAGCTTGGCAATGCCAGTCTTGCCGAGCTGCTCCACCACGCTGGCGTCAAAGGCAACCTCGAGAGCATCGGTGGTGGTGAATCCAGGCTGGAAGGTCTCCCAGATCTTCTTCTTGGGGTTGAGGACGCCCTCGGACTTGCCATCGAAGCCCTCGAAGAAGACGCGCTCACCAGCCTTGGCACCAGGAGGAGGGGCGACGAGCTCGACGGGGCCCTTGTGATCGTCTTCGCCCTCCTTGGGGACGGGGGAGGCAGCCAGGACCATGGCGCAGGACTTGATGCCTCGCATCTTGACGGGCTTGAGGTTGCAGACGACGACGACCTTGCGGCCCTGCATCTCCTCGAGAGGGATCAGGCCGTTGAGGCCGGAGCAGACGGTACGGCAGATCTGGCCCTCGTACTCGGTGTAGTCCTCGCTGGCGGCGTCGCCGACGGCAATGGTGGAGACGTATAGGGAGTCAGCATCGGGGTGCTGGATGGCCTTGAGAATGTGGCCGACACGGAGATCGATGAGGGAGGGCGACAGGGGAGCGGCGGGAGCGGCAGCCTTCTGCGGCTTGGGGGCCTTCTCCTTCTTCTCTTTCTTGGTGGTCTTGGCGCCGGCAACCTTTTCCTTAACCTGCTCAACTTTCTCCTGGACCTTCTCCTTGGTGCGGTCGACAAGAGAGGCCTCACCACCGGTGGCGGCGGCGACAGCCTTCTCCTTCTTGAGGCGCTCCTTCTCAGCCTTGGCGTCGACGGGAGGCTTCACGTAGAGGACGTTGTCCTGGTCGACGGCGACCTTGTTGGCATCCTTGACCTCGAGACCAAAGAGGGGCGAGTTCTGGACGAAGTCAAGGTGGCGGACGATATGGGGGTGGCCCTTCTCGCCGGTGCGCTCCTCGGGCGTCCACTTGGCGACAACGGGGGCGAGGGTCTCGTAGATGGCGACATCGGCCTTGCTGGGCTTGCTGCCGAGGAGCGTGGCGCGGCTGGAGAGGTGCGAGTTGAGGGTCTCGAGGATGGTGGATTTGTCGTCCGAGGACTTGAGGCGATCCGACGTGGTGAGCCACTGCTGGATCTCGGCCTCCTCGGTGGGGGAGTAGGTCTGGGAGGTGAAGGACGCCATTCTTGCGATGTTGCGGTTGAGCAATGGGAGGAGAAAGAGGCTCCGAGTAGCCGGACGGAGGGATCGGAGGGAGAACAGGGTTGCTTTGGGCCGAAGAGGAAGCTCTGGATGGGCTTCTCTCGTGGAAATGTGGTGGATTGAGACTCGAGACTTGAGTCAGAATATGAATATGGTCGCAGTGTGTTTTTTATGCAGGATTTGGTGGGGTAACGATGGAGGGGCAATTCCTTGGAGTGAGGCAATGAGGCTGGTGTAGTGGCTCGTGCTCTGTGGCTAAGGCCATTAGTTAGTCATCCGTTACCCCACCAGTCTGCCTAATGCAAGCTAAGCACGCGGCCAACTCGTGACTGCGCTACCTTCTCGCGTCAAACAATCCCGGCCTTGGCGCGTTTCCCTACGCCCTTTTACCAACACCCTCCACCTTGTCACTTTTTATGTGATTGCCTCGAGAGAGTGACTTGACTCGGATCAGAGCGTCTCGTTTGTATGGCTCATGCACCGAGATCGGTTTTCTTGTTTTCTTCTTGTTTCAGAATTCTCTCTTTTTTTCCCCGTTTGAGATTTTTGATACTTTCTCCTTTTTCTTTTAGGTTAAGGAACGGATCAAAGCGTCATTGCTCTCCCTAGTGGCGAGTAGTCACCAACACACAAGGCCTTCGACATCGACCCTTTTATTCACTTCTTCTTGTCGCTTTTGGAAGCTCGTCTTTCGTTTCGCACTTGACCACTTGAGAATCATGGACTCGCAGTCGCAGTCCGACCTTTCGGAGTCGGCGGTGTCACGACTTCCAACAAGTGTTCCGAGTTCTCCGCCATCGGAGTCTCTCGTGAACGCGGACGACGTTGTTGACGAGACGTTGATTAAGGAAGAAGAATCGGCTCGAGCTGTCAATGAACGGGCAGAGGAAAAGAGACGACAAGCACTTCTTCGCAAGCGGAAGAAGAAGAAGCCAGAGACGAAGGCGGAGAGAGAAGCCAAGGCGCGTGAGCTTGACGAGCTGCTCATGAAGAGCGCTGCATTTAGCGACATCTTGACGAAGAAAACCCAGGTGCTTGGGCGGGTTGGCAGCAACCTCGACGGTAGAATCCTCGGGGAGCACAACCTCGAGATGGCCAAGCAGCCCGAGTGCATGGTTGGTGGTACCATGCGAGACTACCAACTTGAAGGGTTGACATGGATGTACGAGATTTGCTCGCAGGGAATGAGCGGGATTCTTGCAGATGAGATGGGTTTGGGTAAGTTCACGTTCCTTGCTGTGCTACAATTTCTTTGTCACGATTGTCCCTAACATGGCCAAGGTAAAACCGTGCAAACAATCGCCTTGATTGCGCATTTGCGCGAGAAAGAAACCTACCTGGGACCTCACCTGATTGTCGCACCTCTCTCTACCTTGTCTAACTGGATGGATGAGTTTCACAAATGGACGCCAACCATTCCTGTGGTCATGTACCACGGGAACAAAGCCCAGCGGGAGGAGATATTCAAGACGAAAATGATGCGACATCTTAACAAGGGTCGCCCGACCGACAAGTTCCCCGTTGTGTGCACGTCTTACGAGATGGTCTTGAATGACCGCCACAATCTGTCTCGCATTAACTGGGAGTTCATCATCATTGTAAGTCTCTTTTATTGTTCCCCTCGATTTTGCCACTAACTTGACCTAGGATGAAGGCCATCGGATGAAGAATGCCGAGGCAAAGCTGTTCCAACAACTCCGCCAGTTCTCCAGTGCAACTCGATTGCTCATCACCGGCACGCCGCTCCAAAACAACCTCAAGGAGCTTTGGTCGCTTCTGCACTTCTTACTTCCCAACATCTTTACTGACTGGGAAGCATTCGAGTCATGGTTTGATTTCTCAGACCTCGAAGACGAAAAAGGGACGCAGGAGTTCATTGGCGATCAGATGAAGCAGGATCTGGTAAAGAAGATTCACCTAATTCTGCAACCAATGCTTCTCCGCCGCGTCAAGCAAGACGTGGCTGCGTACCTTCCAAAGAAACGCGAGTATGTTCTGTTTGCACCGATGACCAAAGAACAGACAGACCTATACAATGCCCTGAGCAATAAGAAGATAGATAGTCGGGTATATCTCGAAAACAAAATCTTCGAACAAATCAGGAATAGCCCATCGTCGACACAGGCTAGTCGTGGCTCTTCTTGCTCAACTAGCATTGCCCCGTCCGACAGCAGCAGTGTTACTCCGAAGACGATGTCTTTACCACTGCGCGAAAGCCCGTGTAAGAAGCAGGCTGGGGGGAAGGCTTCATCTCCTGCAAACGCGTTCTCGATAATGATGGGGAAACTTGGCCCAGGAAGACCACGCAAGAACCCTAAGCAGGACGAACTGGCACCTGCTACGCCATCAACGCCGTCGAAGCGCAAGATCTCCCATAGCCCGGCCATTCCCCAGGCAAAAAGCGCGAGATCCAGTCGAGGGTCCACGCCTGCCAGTTCTCGTAAAGGGCTTCACAAGAAGCGAATCTACAAGGACGCTGATTCGGACGAGGAGAGGATGTCTGACGACGAATTTGAAGCGAAACTCGCCAAAGAAATGGCCAGCGACGATTCGGACAGTGCCGAGCCTGTTATGTCACCCGAGGAACTTCAGCGGGCTGAAACTCTCGCTCTTGCTAGTACGCTCTGAATTCTTCAACAATCTATACTGATGCTAACTGGACCAGAAAAGCAAATATCCCATAAGAAATTGGGAAATCCCCTTGCGCAGCTCCGACTCGTGTGCAATTCTCCTCACAACTTCTACAACCCTTGGTCAGCATCGACCGATGTGCCCGTCGATGAAACTATTCTCACGGCATCAGGCAAGATGCTTTTGTTGGACCGCCTACTGCTCAAGCTGTTTGAAGACGATCACAAGGTCCTCATATTTTCCCAATTCACCACACAGTTAGACATCCTAGAAGATTACTGCCGGGAACTCCGAGATTGGAATGTCTGCCGTATCGATGGTTCTGTTTCACAAGACAGTCGCCGCACTCAAATTCACAATTTCAACAACGACCCGGACTACAAAGTCTTTTTGCTCTCCACGCGTGCCGGTGGCCAGGGCATCAATCTTGCATCCGCGGACACCGTGGTTCTATTCGACAGCGATTTCAACCCGCAACAGGACCTGCAGGCCCAGGACCGTTGTCATCGTATCGGACAGACGCGCCCCGTCATTGTGTACCGTCTCGCAACCAAGGACACTGTCGAGGAGCAGCTGCTTCTCGCCGCCAATGCCAAACGTCGTTTGGAGAAGCTGATCATCAAGAAAGGCACATTTAAGACTATGGGTCAGAAGCGTGACCTGCAGCAAGATCTCGACGCCGAAAGCCTCAAGGCCTTACTTCTCAAAGACGGCGAGGTGTACAAGCTGTCCGGAGGCACTGAGGTGCTGAGCGATGCCGACCTGAAAGTGCTATGTGATCGGAGCGAGGCTGCCTACGAGCAAGCAGCAAGTGGGCATGGCGACGCTGATGGCTACCGCGTTGTCGAGACTGGTGCTGATGCCATCAAGATGACGAGGAAGAAATGAACATGATTTTGCAGACGATGGAATAGCTGATTGAGATGTACCTCGGTGGTTTTTGTAAAACTAGAAAGACACGGCCGGAAGAGCTCCTTTGCCATGTACTATATGTAGATGCTAGACGATAATTCATTGCTCGCTTATACGGAATTGCAACTGGCTTCTAAACTTAAGAAGAGTCCGTTCTCTAGCTGTCCTGAAAGAAAAAAAAAAGAATCTGGATATCGTGATTTTCCCAAACACCTAACGCCCAACTAAAAAGAGGTCATCCAAAACAAACAAACCAAACATTGCTCTAGTTCAACTCCTCCACATATCCAATCTGCCGTCTCGCATCCGTGCCCGCGGGCACCGACGCCAACCGCTTGGCTAGCTTCTCCTGGCTGTCGACGAGCTTCTTCTGGGCCTCGAGCCTCCTCTTGATCCTGTCCTCGGCGCCCCTCTCGATGCGCTCGACCTCCTCGCGCTCGCTGATGCGCAGGGCGCTGAGGGCGCGGGCGTTGTCGACGCGCTCCGTGTTCATGCGCGTCTCCCACTCGAGCATCTTCTTCTGGCGGCTCTCCTCGTTCTGGAGCTCCGAGGAGGCGATGGCCTTTGTGTGGGAGAGGGACGCGTCCTTGAGGGCGCGCTGTTCCGACAGGCGGCGCTGCAGCGAGGCGTTGAAGATGGACTCCTCGAGCTGTGCCTTGGACCGCACGGCGGAGAGGTCCTCCTTATGGAGCTTGTTCCGGCGAGCGTCTTCCATCTCGGACCTGTGCGCCCAGATCTGCTGTTCCATGCTGGCGACCTCCTTGCGGCGAGCGATGGTGATGCGGTGATCTTCGGTTTCCTGGGCGATGCGGAGGAGTCGAGCCTTTCGTTCTCGCTCTTGGACCTCCATATCTTCTGGGAGACCGATGGCGTCGTCAGGTTGATCACCCGAGTTGGCGTAGTAGACATCGATTGCCCTGTTTGCGCGCAGAAGAGTAAGGAGCTGGTCTCGCGTATCTGAAGGTGGCAGGACCTTGGTGATGTACATTGTTGGGGAGTAGGTGTATTCAGCGTCAACAAATTGGTTGAAGGGTTTGTTGATGTGCTTCCACATAGCCACCTTCAAAAAGCACCGGGTCGTCGTCACAGGGTCAAAGGCCTCGAAACAGAGGAGCAGCAGTGATTTCCCATGTGACTTGATGGTGATGTCCGACTCTGAATCAATCAGGCACGACATGACCTTCTGCATCGACTTCTCCCGGTCTGCCGTGAGCTCGCCCATATCAGATCCGTGAAGACAGACTTCGCCAAGTGCACTACGGCCATCGTGCAATGGGCTGGGGAAGTCAGGATCGTGGCCGGACTGAACAAGCACTCGGACAGCGGCAAGGTTGAGTTCCCTCGCAGCGTTGTGAAGCGATCCGTCGTCCTTGGATGGATCCGCGGCAAGGAGGTTACCCATTAGTTGGATTGCCAAGTCGCCACCGATTTCAGTTGCCATGGAAAGCGGCGTGCGGCCCAACGCATCAGTAACATCGACCTCGGCGCCCTCAAGTAGGAGCATCTTGACCACGTCGGGTCGACGGGTTTGGATGGCAAGCATCAGCGGCGTCGACCGACTTATTGCTGTCTCGAAATTGATATTGGCTAAGAGAGTATTAGCATTTTCGTGTTTCCATCAGATATTGTCGAACTTGCCTCCTCGCTCGATCAGCAGCTCAATCAAAGCAGTGCTGATCCTTTTCTGGGGTTGAGCAATGGCCCACACCAGCAGCGTCACCTCTTCTGATTCTTCTAAGTTCGGATGAACACGATAAAAGGTCGTCTGATCGTGGTAATAGCCTGCGTTCAAAAGCGCCTCGAGGACAGTCCTTGATCTCGGATACTGCGAGATAGCCCTGACGAGAACTGGCTCGGATCCAGGATTTCGGGCCGTAAAGTCCATCTGCACGTCTCCTTCTTGGTATTCTGTGAAGATCTTGAAGAGCTCCAGCGCCTCATCCTCCGACATGGCACTGTCAAAGATATGATCGAAACCTAGCGCAAGAGTTTGGGCCGAGGGCTGGCAGGCGAGAAGCTTCTGTGTCCAAGATATGTTGGCTTTCGAGGCAGCCTGCTTGAGTGGCTCTCCATCCATGAAATCGACGTCAGCCCCATGAGCTACAAAAAGGTCAACAAATTGGTCCGTGAGGGTGGTCGTGTCTTCATCGCTGTGTTGAATCGCAAGAACCAGCGAACCGCTGAGAGCGTCACCAGTTGCTCCCTTGTCCAGAAGCATCTGTGCCACCTCCAGGCCGTCTGGAGTGAACCATGTCTGGAGATTCTCTGCCGTGAAGCCCTGGGAGAAGATGTGATTAATATCGTCCTCAGGAATCTCACGGCTGAGCAGCAGCTTCATTACTGAACTCGAAGCTCGTTGGGTTGCTGAGATCAAGGTCTGGCACCCGTTTGTCAATGGCGATGCTCCACAGTCAAGCAGGAGTTTTATTAGTTGTTCGTCTGGGTCCTCTTCAGTGACAGCCTTGCTCAAGGCAATGTGGACGTCCTCGGTGGCTGGCATGCCGGCCTTCATGAGGTCTTCGATGATCTTGAACCGAGTCCCTTGACTCAGTTTCCAACAGGCCTTGAGTGCCCTTAAGAGGGTCGGGGCAGAAGCCTTCTTCTATCATGCCGCGTCAGCGACTCCACCCGGAATATGGCTGAGCCAACTTACCTGGTTCCCGCCTTCATGCCAAAGGCCAAGTAGCAACTCGAGGCTACCGATAAAGGCGCTTCTAGTCGCTGCCGCAACTGCTTCGCCGTTGCTAAAATTAGGATCTGCCCCTGTAGCAAGCAGCACTCTGAGAACCTCTTCGCCTTCTTCGCCGGATCTTGCGGCTGATACTAGTTGAGTATCGACAACTTCACCGGAAACTCCCCGTTTTAGAAGTCGCTGGAACACCATGGCTCGTTTATTCAGGTCTCGAACTTCCGTTGCGGCCTGGAAGCCCCGCTCCAAGGTCGTCTTCTGGGCGTTCAAGTCCGACTTGAGGAGAACGTCCAAAACCTCCACGGAACCACCACGACAGGCCTCGATAATCGCCTGGCCATCATTAGTGGATATGCTGGCGCCGTGAGAAATGAGGATGTCGCCGAGCTCCAAATCGCCGTCTCGAGCCGCGACCAGCAAAGCACTAGAAGCAACTTCAGAGGAAACTCCGGCTTTAGCTAGCCGACTGCAGATAGAAAGTCTGGGCGTCCAGTCCCTGATTTTCATAGCATTGTCTAGAGCAGCATTCCTGGCTCCTATTGAGTGCTTCGTTCGAGCCAACAGAATGCCTAGAACCTCGGGCAGTTCCTTTGACACTGAGAGCGCCAGAGCCTCTCCATCTGAGGCATCTGCCGCACCAGCTAGAACATTGATGAGAGCGATGTCGTTTGAGTAGGTGCTGATGGCGTGGTTCAACGCTCTGTTAACTTCCACCGGGAATGCACCGGATTCAACCAGTCTCTTCGTAAACGTCAACCGATCCATGGGATCAGAGATGCGCAGCGCATGTGGCAGAGCCGATGCCAACGACGCCGGGGTCGGCGGATGTTGACAGTTGAACAAGAGGTCGCTGAGCTGAGTATTACCTGCACCCACGGCATGACACAATGCTGCAGCTTGATACGCGTTTGGGTCAGCACCCAACTCAAGTAGCTGTTTGAGGGTGGATAGAGTTGCTTTCTTGGTTGTATCTCGGAGGAGAGACTGCACTTCATGTACAAGCATGCCGCTCATGTCTCCCTTTCTGGTCGACTTTGATTGAATGATACTGAGTTTCCAATTCTTGTTGTCCGTAGAAGCTAAAGGAGCTAATTCGTCAAGACAGCGACTGATGGTCTCTGCGGACGGTTTCCCGATGCTGAGTACTAGCTCAAGGACCTTTGGATCGGGGTTGTGCACTGCTCTCGTCACGATTGCCCCTTCGAGGGCGTTGATATCGGCTTTCCCTTGCTGCAGAATGAGTGCCAGGAGCGACATGTCCACCGGTTTCTCGGATAATGTCGTTTGCAAAGCCGCCGCCACTTCTCCGACTCCGACGCTTGCCCCTGCGTTGAAAAGCATTTGAGCCATGTTATGACGTACACGGTGATCGTCAACACTCATTACGTCGCTTATTCGTGCGGTTGCTGACTGGGGAGAGACTTTCTGGATCAGTAGAGATAGTAGGTTGATGTCCTTTCGCATAATAACAGCGTGGAGGCCTGCGCCCTTGTTGTGGTTGACGTCTGCGTTGTGCTTAAGTAGAAGCCGAATGAGAGCATCGTCGCGCTGAGAAGCATCTTCGTTGATGGCGTCTTGTAGGGCTGCATGGAGGGGAGGGCCTGATAAAGCACCCTTGAGAAAGAGCTCAATCATTCGATGACGGTCTGCGGCTGCCAGAGTCTTGGTCAAAGGGAAAACAAGCGTCAGCGTCTGAGGGGATGGTTTGGCGGCGAGGATCTTCGAAGCTATGTCAGTGTCGCCCCGCACAACGGCTGTTCGCAGCGCCTCTCCGTTTCTGTGGTCTGGGGATGCAACTGCATGGCGGTTGGTAATGCGAGACCGCCGTCGATGGATGGAATCCCGATGAGACGTTTTGGGGTCGGGAAAATGAGGAGTAAGAAGAAGCTGGACAGCCTGGGCATCACCAGACTGGACCGCATGGATGAGGCATTCGTCCAAGGCAGGCCCGCTAGCGCCCTTTCGAAGTAGGAGATATAGAAGGGTATGACGCGTCTCAAATGATGCTTGCCGAGGTATTAAATTTAAGCAACTAGAAGCCAAGTCAGGACTGATCGCCGAGTTCTCGTTTAGCAAAGAGCCGACAAGTTCGGATTGACCCCTGGAGATGGCCGTTTTGAGCACGGATGCATCGTTGAACTCGACCGAGACGCCGTAGGATGCGAGAAGACTAGCCATTTCGAAAAATTGAGAAGCGCATGCCAGTTCGAGGGACTGGGGGAGAATATCGCCGTTGGCACCGCAGCAGAGCAGAAGCTCAGCAAGCTCCAATTTCGTTGTTGGGCTGAGTGATGTGTGCTCAATCATGAGCTGGAAGGCCTCCTCGATACCGGGGCTCAGCGGAGGTTTGTTTCCCATGGCTATGGCGATGACAATGTCTCGGCGTCCGTTATTGACTGCAATTTTAAGAGCTTCAGCCTGGTTGAAGTTACCGTCGGCAGTGGTACGAGTGAGGTGCAGCACAGTTGCTAGATTTTGAGCTCTGGCGGCGTCGCTGAGACCCTGAGACACACACAACGGCGACGGCCTACCATCAGACTGGAGGAGAAGAGCAACCATGTTGGACAAACCCTGCGCGAGACATGCTTGCCGAAAGGCGTCCTGCCCCTCTGGGGTCTGAGACGCATTTGCGCCGTACTTGAGCAGGAGCTCGACGATGGGTGTGTTTCCGCTCTTGATTGCCACTGGGAGACAGTTGTCGAGGGTGAAGGGATCGGCGTGGGGGATCAGGACCTGGACCATTTCCAGCTGACCGCGCTCGACGGCGACCTTCAGTAGGCGAGTTCTATCTCCCACGTTATCGATACTCCGCCGTCGGGCCAGGAGTCCCGATTTTCCCGTTTGCATGCCATGAATATCAACACCTGAGGCAGCTAGCTTGGCGATGAGCGCCTCGGCGACACCAGGCGAGCCACAGTTACCCACCCATTGGGTGAGGACGTCGAGGATGTCTTTGGGGTCGTGGCCCTTGCCCTTCTTCAAGTTGCTGGACGAGAAGGCTCGAGACAGACCTGTCTTGGGTTTGAGCTGGGCGATTTCGGCGGTCCGTCTCACCAAGAGGTCTTCGGCCGTCTGGTCGTCGCTTACGGATCGGAACGAGGGCGGGTTCTGTGGTCGTGCGAGTGGCGCGGGAGCGGGCGGGAGCACGAGGCCCCATTGCTCGGACAGCTGGATGATGCGCCGCTGGCGGACGTCGGCCGGTGGGAGAGGCATCCTAGGTTTGGGCTGTCATTTGAATTGGAGCTGTTGAAGCTGTACGCGCAAGTGGGCGAGTTGGCCTGGCGAGGAGAAGCAAGAGGAGGAATCGAGGGACAGGGCTGATTGTACTCCAGCAGGAGGCGGCTGGGGAATCGGAGTGTCGGGGTATGGTATGTGAAAGGGCGAGGTGTGAAGCCAATGTGTGACGAAGAAAAACATGCGAGTTTGAAACTGGGCACCCGTAAGAAGCAGAGACTTGTTTCTGTCTAGTTAAAGCGATCCCCATCCATCGACGGAGCTGGAGCTCTCATTCCTTTTGTCAGGCGGAGGGGTTCGTTTGCACCACCATCTACTAGTAACTTATAGTGGACTATAGGTACCTTGCCTGTACCCGACCGAGGTGGGGCGCTGCGCCACAGCCACCTGGCGGCCCACAGGGGCTCAGGGCGGGTGCGGATAGTGCATGCCTTAGCGCCCAACGCTGCCAAAGCGCGCCCCTAAACTCGGCTCGCTTGGCGCTCATCCGAGGATCTCCATCCATGATGGGTCCATTCAAAATTCAGCCATGTTTCAACTACGAAGCATGGACGATCATGAGGCTGTCAAACTAATTGTATCTGATTCCCAAGACACAGCAACTTATCGTACATCCACAGATCTTTAACATCGGCTCGTCTGGTAGTAGAACAGAGCACAGCCTTCTAATCCTCTTACACACCTCACACCTCACACCTTAATTCCTTCGATTCCTCCTGGGCTCTCCCCGAGGCGCACCGCCAAGGCCCAAACCAGGAAACGCCAGGGCTTCGGGGCTGGGTCTCTTGCACTGCCCCTAGCCGCTGGAATCAGTGACATTCCACCAGCCATCCATCCATCCCCTGTCCGTCAATAGCGGGGGCTGTCATGGAGAGTCGAACCGCTAAACTACAAGCAGCATCATTTGGGCGACGCAGCTAAGAATAGGCAGCCTGGAAAGCCCCCGAGGTTGGTGGTGCCGATCGTCATAGGTGGGTTTCCCGAGTGGCTACAAGTAGACTACCCAGACGACCACCACACCTCGTGTTGCTCGGGAGTTGCAACAGGTTACGCGTACCATTCGTAACGGCTTCGATTTTTTCTTAAATAGAGCAGAAGTCTCTGCGGGGGGATTCGTCACCGTGGGCATCAGACCGACTTCGTACTTTGGCATTGGGCGTATCTCATCCGGCCCTTCCGATCTCTGAGACTCCACGAGGTTATTCGTCTTCAAAGTTGGGACGACGTTCGATTGAACGCAGACACCACTTGGGAAGGTCACCATTGCTGGAGGCCTGTTTTCCCATCACAGTTGCATCCCTTTGCGATGCAATCCCCCCCCGCAATGTAACATTACTGACCGTATTGGAAGACGTGTCGAGGGCGCATTTGTACACTTTGCGCAACACGGCAATTCCTAAACCGCGAGGTAACGAGGGTACTACAGCCGAAGCGCCCAACCACCACCAAGCACCCCCAGATGGGAAGATGACGAGAAGATTGTTTGGACCTAGATGGTTTACACCACATCAAACAAACATGCCGTCTTCCACGCAATGCGCTGCACATCATGCTGGTTTTCCAGCGAGATCATTCTTCTTGGACGCGCCAGCGCCATACCCAGAGCAAGTGTTTCGGCCCTGGGTTGACATTGACAGTTCCAGTCAGGTTCACTGGCAGGTTGTCGCGCAGCGTGACAATGGCAGCCCGAGCCGGCCAGAAAACCTCGTCTAGGTCCCGTCCGCTGTTGTCTGCCTGTTTGGTAAGAGTTCTCTTTCGTGATAATGACATAATGCAGCGTCACGAGGCGGATTGCTGGCTGCAAGTGATGCACTTTCCTCCCTGCTACCCATCCAATTAGACTGCCAAAGAAGCTTTCACATGAGGCCCGTGAAAATACTTGAGGCGTGCGAGTTTGCGACTCACAGAACATTGTTCCGTCCTCCCGATCACTCAGATCGCACCGCTGCGGACATTTCTACTTGACACACGTCTTCAGCCTGTCATGAGCGGCAATGGCATTTCTTCTCCATTCGTTTAGGCCAGAACCCCAACACTGGGATGACTTACCATCAGTACGCCAGGGCGTCATCGCAAGGTACGTTTGCCGCGTATACAGCCCGAGGTCTTATGACGAAACAAGCACGACATGCGTCGACCCATCCGCTCCCCCAGCTTCCGGGAGGACATCTTTGCCACTTTCAAGCGCGACCCCCCGCATGCTGTCAACCGCTTGAATGATTATTTACAAGGGAACCAGCATAGTGGTGATGGGGAGGAATGCAATCTCACAAGTTGGACGTCGTCCTTGCTTTTCGCCCTGTTATACGGCGCGTTTCTGATGAAAGGGGAAAAAGCCGAGAATGTAAAACTTCTCATCCTTGATACCCAAGGCATGCCGCCAGAAACATTTATCAAGGATACCGAAATCATGCGTGTCTTTGTTCCATACGAACACGTATAGGGCGATGGTCGGAATCTAGCAAAGCTCTACAAGATCCGACAAAACAAATATTACTTCGACGAATATCTTTCGCAAGGGAAAGTTGATATCTGCGGTAAAGCTGACGAGGCTAGCTTTCGCACCATGATGGATAACGGACTGGACGTTCTATACCCGTGGTTATTCGATGGTACACTATATGGGAAATGGGCTAATAGGGGTTTAAAAGCCAGAGAGAGGTACTATGTGACCCCGAGCTTGCCTGATGGCTGTTTGCAGAGAGCGATAGAGGTTGTTCAGAGGTCATTTGGAGATATTGTGGCCGTACCAGCAGTGGCTGCTATGTTTCTTGCTTTGGAGCGACGTCCTCCTCCCGACGAAGCGATTCTCGACGCTTCAAGACTGCTTCCAAGGATGGTAAGTGGACCACTACCTTCACCTCCGATCAGCGACTAACGGCCCGTTGATGAAGGAGGCTCATGCTTCTTGTTTGACAAGCCCATCATCTATGGTGAGGCCTTGCCAGAGATTGAGAGCATTAGTGAAATTCTGGAGTACATACGTGAGGGATTCAAGACTTCAGTCCCTGACTTGACGGGTCCCTCGTTGGCAATGCAACAGCTGACGCTCGATGCTGAGAAGGACCCGGAATCTGCTACTCCCGGTGTTGCGTCGTCTTGAAGGATGGTATGAGAGTCGCGTGGTTCCCAGTCGAAGAGCGGGACGGAAACGGAACACGGAATATGCTAAGAATGAACTTATCTGGAATCCAACATTATTACCAGTATTTTTCCTATAATCTCATTTCTGATAATTGTATCTCCACGTCTTGCTTACTCTCTCTCCATCAGCACTCCGTCATGCCATGCTCACCAATTCCTCTCTTCTACAACCCTTTACTCCACCCTCGAAAAAAGCCACCACGACAAAACTCAACTCCGCTGCTTTCCGAAAACCCCCAATTCCGTTTTCCCGCGCGCTGCCATGACGTGACGCCGTTCCGTACGCGTGATTGCTAAGCAAAACCTGCCCCCCACCTGAGCTGATTTTTACCCCGCCATCATGGAAACCTCTCCCGCCCCACTTCCGAAACGCGGGCGCCGGGGAGCTTGGGTTCTGATGATGGAATGGAAAGGCGACTCCGGATGTACGCGCCGACTGCTTCCGAAGTCGCTCGCAGGACTACTCGCTGGGTTCTCTTGATGGGGGTTGAGTTTGGTGTCCTGCAATTGACTGCATCCGGAAAGGGATAAATCAAAAAAGGAGAGCATATGGCTCTGCCGCTTCGTCTGCCGCTCCGTCGCCCACTCCTCCCACTTCTTAAGCTCCCCAGATCCCCGACGCTCGTCCGTTCGTCCCTCCCGCACCATCACCACGTCACCGGTTCCTACTCGCGTCGCATCGCTCCGCTGTCCACCATGGCCCCCGTCCCGCCCACCATGAAGGCCGTCCAGATCTCGCAGAACGGCGGGGTCGAGGTCCTCGAGTACAAGGACATCCCCGTGCCGACCGTCGGCGACGGCCAGATCCTCGTCCGCAACCACTACGCCGGCCTCAACTACATCGACACCTACTTCCGCTCCGGCCTGTACAAGGTGCCGCAGTTCCCGCAGACGCTCGGCCGCGAGGGCGCCGGCGAGGTCGTCGCCGCCCACGCGTCCGTGTCCAGCATCCCCGTCGGCGCCCGCGTCGTCTTCATGGGCACCTACGGCACCTACGCCGAATACAGCGCCGTGGCCGCGTCCGACGCCATCGTCATCCCGGACTCTGTCTCCACCGACAAGGCCGCCGCCGCCTACCTGCAGGGCCTGACGGCCTGGACCTTCGTCCGCGAGGCGGGCGAGGTCAAGGCCGGCCAGTGGGCGCTCGTCCACGCTGCAGCGGGCGGCGTTGGCGGCCTGCTCGTCCAGATGCTGCGTGCGGTGGGGGCCAAGACGATCGGCACGGCGAGCTCGGAGGAGAAGTGTGAATTGGCTCGCAAGAACGGCGCCGGGTGGACTATCAAGTCCTCCGACGATGTGGTTGCCAAGGTCAAGGAGATCACCGAGGGCCACGGCGTGGACGTCATCTTCGACGGCGTGGGCAAGGACACCTTTGACGCCGATATCGAGATGATTGCGCGCAAGGGCCAGATTGTTTCCTTTGGAAACGCCGTAAGGCCACACAAAACCTTCCACTAAGCTACAAGATTTGCTAACAGATTGTAGTCCGGCGCGGTGCCTCCCGTCAACATCCTCCGTCTTACCCCCAAGTGCATCAAGCTGATGCGACCCGTCGTGGGTGGATATCTTGCCGATCGAGCCAGCCTCGAAAAATACAGCAACGAGCTCTTCGAAATGGTCGCATCCGGAAAGCTGGATATTCTGATCCACGACGTGTACCCCCTAAAGGAGGTGGCAAGGGCGCACCAGGACATCGAGAGCAGGAAGACGAAGGGCAAGTTGCTCATCAAATTGTAATTATCTAGCGTGAACTTCATTTCTTTTCGCTACAAGTCTAAATGCCATGGATTTTTTAATCGCTGTGTCCAAAACATCTACGTTTATAGCTCGGTCTAAATCCAAAGGGGATCAGTTGTATCTGAGCTAAGCCTTCGTGGCCTTGGTGGCGTCCAGGAGAGCCTTGGGAGGATCTTGTCGGTAGCCCTGGGGGTTGTTCTCGACCCAGTGCCACAGATCCTTGCAAGCCTCCTCCATGGTGAGCTCCGTCTTCCACTCCAGCTCCTTGTTGGCAAGCGCGGGGTTGGCGGTGAGGTCCAGGACATCGCCGTCTCGTCGGGGCTTGATCTCGTAGGGGAGGTCACGGCCAACGACGGCACTGAAGGCTTTGATGATGTCGAAAACAGTGCTGCCGCGGCCGGAGCCCAAGTTCCAGGCCTTGACACCAGGGTTGTGCTCGCGGAGGTAGTTCAGGGCGACCAAGTGACCGCGAGCCAAGTCCAAGACGTGGATGTAGTCTCGAATGGCGGTACCGTCCTTGGAGGCGTAGTCTAGAGAGAGTCAGTGGAGGCTCGGGGCTATGAGCTTCGGAGGTCGCTCACCATCGCCAAAGACCAGGAGCTTCTCCCTGTCGCCAGTGGCAACCTTGCCCAGGAGGGGCAACAGGTTGAAGGGGATGCCCTGAGGGTCCTCGCCCATGAGACCACTGGGGTGGGCGCCGCAAGGGTTGAAGTATCGGAGGAGAGCGCCGTTCCACTCCTTGAAAGGCTTGCCAGCCTTCTCGAGGTTGTTGCGCTGAGCGTTGATGAAGTCGGTGATGACGCCCTCAATGGTGGACTTGGTGCGACCGTAGGGGTTGGTAGGGCCGATGGGGCAGTGCTCGGGGATGGGGATCATGTTGGGGAAGCGGGTGGCATCGCCGTAGACGGTGGCGGAGGAGGAGAAGACGATGTTGTGGACGTTGTTCTTCTCCATGGCGCGCAGGAGGGCGATGCTGCCGCCGACATTGACGCGGTAGTACTCGAGGGGTTGCACGGAGGACTCGCCGACGGCCTGGAGGTGCAATGCAGCAGTTAGTCCCTGGACCGGCCCGAAGAGAATTGGATCTGGGCTAGACTCGCCTTGAGGGCAGCAAAGTGAATGACGCTATCGATGGCAGGGTGCTTGGCAAAGACGTCATTGAGGCCGGCCTCGTCCGTCACGTCGACCTTGTAGAAGACGGGACGGCGACCGCACAGCAGCTCAATGCGGTCGAGCGCGACCTCGGAGGAGTTGTAGAGGCTGTCGACGACGACGACATCGTAACCGTGCTCAAGGAGGGCGAGGGAGGTGAAGGAGCCAATGTAGCCAGTGCCACTGCGAGGTGAGAGGCGCTCACGGTCAGCAAAAAGGGGGGTTCGTCCGTTTGTGTCTGCGCAAGTTGGACCCGCGGGCGTGCGTCCAAGCTGGCGGGGGAGGGAGAGCGGAGGGGCAGAGCAAAAAGTGCAAGAACAAAGAATGCGATTCTTTATCTGCGAGGTCAGGCTGCGTGTGTGACGTACCCAGTGATCAGGACGGTTCCAACAGCCATTGTGAAGTTCTTTGTTCGTGGAGGAGAAAAAAAAACCGATGTGATGAGGGTGAGGACGAGGACGAGGATGGAGTGTGGGTGGTGGTGTAGTGGCAACAGTTGCGCGCAGTGCGGGGGGTCCTCCTGGAATGGAGGTGAGCACTCGAAGGGCGTGGAGTGGTGATTGGTAGTGGAGGAGGGAGGGGTAACGTGAGTGGCCAGGGGAGCAAGGGAGCAGTAGTTCGTAAGAGACGTACGAGTACTTGTAAGGAATAGAGTGGTGGTAGGGAGTGGAGGGGCCTAGTAGGGGGGGGGTGAGGGGATTTCACGAGCAAAAGCCGTTGTTAATGGGGACAAGAGAGGCGTGGTTTTGTTTTCACTTTTATTAGCTCTTACTCTATCTGACATGTGCTATGACCATTGGCACAGGACTTTGGCTGGATTTGAACCGTAGGCTAATTGACTAAGTAGCAGTCTAACAAACGGTGAACGATTCAGGTCGGTTTTATTCTCTGGCGTGACATGAGGGTACAGAAAGTCCCTACTGCGCATTCTTGGGAAGCCCCACCAAAGATCAGGGAATGGGTGGTTGCTCATGAGACGCCCTTTACCAATAATCACAGGTATGATTCTGGCCTAGCTTTCTCTGTTGGTAGTGCTGTCTTGTTTATTAAATCAACGCGCGAGCCTCGGAAACCAGACTGGCCGATGCAATGCCCCCCAGATAATCTACATGCGACCTCTACAAAGCGGAAACCCCGCCGCTAGTCTTGTGTCACCCCAAGCCACGTTTGAATCATTTTCCCAGGATCCATCTTCCATTGTTGAGGGTTTAGGCCCATCTCATTAGGTCTAAAGTCGCGATCCCAAGGTTGAAGGTCGCAATGACCGAATGGTGAGTTACAGGGCTCGGTATGAAGGAAGGCGATGGTGGCCGAGGTTCAAAGCCCGAAGTCTTTGACCTAGGAAGAGTGGCAACGACTGATCTGGCGCACACCGCTTGACAATCCAATCGAATTTGCAGGGGATCTTGGACCTTAGACCTTGGGCGCTCTGAGACATACTATTGGGGGCATAGGCTTAGGATATAGTCATACTTTACTTTATAGGCAGAGAACTACACGCAGCATGAGGGAAGAGGATAGGGGCTTGTGGAGGAGTCTTTTATCAAGATAATCGTAGTTATAGGCTTTCTATTTTGAGTGATAAAGTTACGGAAATATTGCCTTAATACAAGGGCAGGTTCTCATCAGTCGGTACTACTCAACGGCATTATTGTTCTTCAAAATCTGCCTTTACATCAAGGTTCGAACATGGTCTTCGATGATATGCGTGCTGGAATTACCTGAATACGCGCAGAAGAAGAACGCTGCACAAGCTTATCTGCAGGTAGATCCGTAACACAGCTTCTCGTGGAACTTGCCTTCTATCAGCTGATGTATAATTGACTTCGACCTGTCTATCTGGACACCACGGCTAGCAACGGACGTTTCACGTGTAATTTTCAGCGTCTTTCTCCTCTCTTCCTGTATCCAGAACAATCATATCTCGCTTCTCAACATTCAATTGTCGATTTGGTATGATTTGCTTGCATCTTTTGCCATATCTAGAACTCATGCGTGGGTGGACAGAGCCTCAGCTTTAGTTGATTGAATCTGCATTATGTCTCGAGCGTTGATATTCCTCCGGGTTACTTACGAAAGACCGTGGGTAAACAACGTGAACGTGACCGCGAGAACGACGTCGAGCCTGATCCATCCAATGCGGCATGACGTGGAAGAAGCATCACTGATTAAGTTGTTTGGCGGCTTACTTGTACACTTGGACCTGGTTTAGGGAACCTGTTGTGTCTTATAAGGCCGTGTTTTACCACTTTTCACGGATGCCAGGTTCCGGCTGTTTCACGAAGAAGGTACTTAGAGACAAATGACATGATTGTAGGCAAACGAGAATTTGAGGAGACAACTGCATGACGGGAGATATAAAATCCCGACATTCGCAGCATTGTAAAATCTCAACCTCGGACTTTCCAACTTTTCCCTGCAGCACATTGGTACTTGCTCGCTAGTGGCATCTCAATACCGAGTGACTCCATCATTTTGGTCCCGGGGCTGGAGGAGCATCAAGCATCAGTGCCACGTTCACGGGTTTCCCAACGAGTAACAAAAAAATCCTACAAAGGAACAAGGAGGTTAAACTACCGAGTCCATTGGCTCTTGATGAATACTGACAGTTGCTGGGAAGTTGGAAATTGGCTGGTTGCGATCGGGTGTCCCTCACCGAAACTACAGAAAACGTGTCACACACGTGATCACACCAGCCACTTGATTTGCGCCGCCTAATCCTCGGCGCGCCTCGCGTCTCGCAGCCGCCATCACCAAAACACTCACACCAGCATCGCCCAAGATATCGCCAGAAACGGAATTCCTTTACGAAACACTCGCCCCCCGGTCATTGGCATTTTTCCTCTAGAGTCTTTGATCTTCGGACCGCTGTGTTGGCTCAAGTCGCGCATCATCTCCCCTCCCTAGCTCCCGTCACGCACGGCTGCTCTTTTGCATTCACGGAGCTCACCGTACGCCATCGTCCGCCACCACCAACATGCGCTTTGTCTGCGTGCACGCGCGCCTCGACTTTTAGCTTTCGCCGTGTCTCAAGGGAGGGCCGGCGCACTGAGATATCGCCTTTGTTCGCCGTGTTTGGGATGCGAACGGATCATTCACTGCGCTGTTCCCCACCTGTTGTCTCTGTTGTTCTCGCGCCTTGGATGCGACCTCTCCAAAAGTCTTTGACGACTGCGCATCCCCTTGCTTGCGCGATCCCTCTGGGGGGGATGGTCACGGCCGCCCTTTCATGACACAAAAGCGCTTGTTTTCTTTCATTCATCCCTCGATCTGAATTCTCGAGTCTACTGTTGAATCCGACTCTCACCGTCTCACTCCGTCATACTCATTTCATTCTCACCTCACCTCACCCTTACCCTCACCCTCACCTTCACAATGCCACCAAGATCTGTGCGACGCAGTTCGCGGCTGGGAAGCCGGGATCCAAGCCTAGAACCTGAAGCCGAACTAGAAGCTTCCCGCGAAAGCCCAGTCTCCTTGGCGAGACCGCGACTCCCGGCTTTACGTGGTACGCCGAGCTTCCGGAGGCAGTACACCTACGGCTCCGGCGTGGAACCTCAAGCGCGAACTGGTCACTCGCAAAGCCCAGATCTTGGCAACGCTATCAATCAAGCAATAAACGAAAATCCCGACGACGACGTGTTTGTACGGCCTAGAAGACCACGACGCGCTGCCGCTGTGGCAGACCCCGAGGAGGATGAGCTCGCGCAACCCTCCGGGCAAACCAGAACCACTAAGCGGGGTTCTTCAAGACGGGGTAAGTCTCCCTGCCGGAAGTACAATCAGCAACACCTAACATCAGCAGGCGCCGCACGCAATCCAAATCCTCCTCCGCCGGTTGCGCCAGGCGGTGCCACCGCAGGCACCGCTAGACCTACTGCGCCGGTTGCGTCTGGCAGTGGCACTGCGAGCACCTCAAGACCTCCTGTGCCGGTTGTATCGGGCAGTGACGCCGATAGCTTGCGCAGCTTCAACGTAGAGAGTGATTACTACGGGGATGCATCGATAGAATCTACCCTTGGAGGCACTCCAATGCTAAGAGACCACCAAACAAGAAACCAGGAAGCAAGAGAGCACCAAATGAGAGAGCGCCGTGCACAAGAGCGCCAAGAAAGAGAGCGTCAAGAAAGAAAGTGCCAAGCAGACAGCCCCGAAACGACACGACGGCTTCATGGACAGTCTAAGGACCACCTTTCCCCAGTTTCAGGCAACAACAAAGAGGCACAGCAGTTTGAAGACGTTTTTGCTACAGCACTTGCTGCAAAACCGCCGTCGCCAAGTACGAATCGGAGGAGGAATGCCCAACTCGAACAACGGCAACTTGAACAACGGCGAGAATCCGAGAAAGGTCCTGGTGAAAGCGAAAAGTCTGACGAACTGGCGTCCAGAATTTCTTCTCGGGGACACGGTCGCAATGCCAACACCCCAGCCCCTACTGTTCGAATGCGTCAGTTTAGCACTGGGCAGGTGCTGCCCCGAAAGGCCGATACAGTCCAGGAGCCAGAAGCTGGGGACGACCTGGAGGACAAAGACCAGGGTGATCGACGAAGGTCAAGTAGACCTCCAACACAAACAGCCGAAGGGCCAAAACCTGACGAAGACTCGAGGACAACCTTGCGAATCGAGAGTGGAGGCCGTCGGGGCCTGTTTGCACAGGCAAACGAGCTCAACAGCAAGAAGACCTCTTTCAACACCGACACGTATCCGGCCGACCGGCGGGAACGCGACGCCGCGATCCAGCGCGACATCTCAGAAGCCGAAGACCGAGTCGCCAGAGAACGGTTGGCAAGAGAGGCTCGCGAAGCGAGGCGTCGACGGTGGGCTTGGTTCATATCTCTGTGGTCACTGGACTGGCTCTTCGGACTCTTCAGAACCCACCCACCACCAGCGGAGGAGGAGAACGACGGCGAAGGAGACCAAGACGTCGAAGCTGACGACGACGTCGCAGAGAGCCCCACTGAATGGTGGCGTTTACTTCATCCGAGGACATACGTACAGAGCATGCTTTGGCTTATCGACACGATTATGGATCAAGTTGTCGATATGATGGACAGGGTGTCCAACGCAAATCTCCGAGGTCAGATCCCAAGGCCGGGACAAAACTTTGGCATGGCGGCTGTTGGCATTGTTGGCTTGATTACCCTGGCGCTTATCGGACCTGTTATTATTGGGATGTTGAGAACATTCAGCCTCCCAGACGTTGCGTCATTTCCAACCACGGGTGGCATCCACCTGCCCAGCATCGGCGGCATCGCCGGAAAGATTGGTGGTTTTATTCCCTCATTAGCATGGCCATTGCGAAGGTCCAGAGGTGATCTGGACGATCTCTTTGCCTCATTAGGACCGGACGACAACGCGCAGGAACTTGTCAACAAGGTGTGGGAGCATTACGAAAAGAGCATCGGCGCCATGAAGAAAGACAGCAAGCTTCACCAGGCATCTCTCCAGAAGCTGGAGACTGTGGTCCCCAAGATTGTCAGGATGGAGCTCAAGAATGGCAAGCCCATTGTCACGCAGGAGTTCTGGCATGCGCTGCGAGACCTCATTCACGGAGACGGCAGCTTCGTGACCTTGGAGAAGAACAGCGGCGCGTACGAGTTTACGTCGGATGAGCAGTGGAAGGCCATCCGGGCTCGTCTCGTCAAGGACCCGACGTACGCGTCCAAGCTGAACGCCACGGCCGCGGGCATCGAAGACCGCCTGGAGGCCAAGATGCCCAGGGCTTGGGACGCGTGGGTGAAGAACAACGAAGACAAGATCGCCGAGCTCATCGGCCCGGCGCTGGATAAGATCCAATCGGCCGGCTCGGGGCGCGAGTTCGACGAACGGCTCAAGAAAATCGTCAAGGACCAGGTCCAGGGCGGCGACCTCGAGGACCTCATCGTCACGCGGGCCGAATTCCTGCACCACCTCCAGAACGAGTTCGCCTTGCACCGCGCCGAGATCCGGGCCGAGATCAAGGCGCTCCAGCCGCAGCTCGAGGAGCTCCGCGAGGAGATGCAGGCGGCGACGCGCAACCAGCCGCAGGGGGTGAGCAAGGGCGAGATCGCGGCGCTGGTCAAGTCGCTGGTGCTCAAGGCCGTCGGCGACATGAACCTCGAGGCCATGGCCAAGGGCAAGATCCACTACCACTGGGCGGCGGAGCTCAAGAACCAGGTCAACTACTTCGCCATCGGCGCCGGCGCCACCATCGACGGCAAGCGCACGTCGACGACCTACGACCCGCTGGACCAGGGCTCCGTCGCGCCGGACGCCTTCATCCGCGGCATCCGCGCCGTCGCGCCGCTCCCGCCGATCGCGGCCCTCAGCCCCTGGGAGGACGAGGGCGACTGCTGGTGCGCGGCGCGGTCCGTCAACCACCGCGGCAACCCGCACGGCGCCACGCTCTCGGTGCAGCTCGGCCGGCGCGTCGTCCCGCAGCACGTCGTCGTCGAGCACGTGCTCCCCGGCGCCACCTCCGACCCGGCCGCCCGCCCGCGCCACATCGAGGTCTACGCCCACTTCGAGGACCACGTCGTCCGCGAGCGCGTCCGCGACTTCGCCGCCACCCACCTGTCCGACGCCACGAACGACCGCGACTTCCAAGCCCCCGGCTACGGCCCCGCCTTCGTCAAGATCGCCCAGTTCGTCTACGAGGGCGCCGAGCTGCACGACGGCGTCCACGTCCACCGCCTGCACTCGGACCTCGCCGCCCTCGGCGCCGCCACCGACCAGGTCATCGTCCGCGCCGTCAGCAACTACGGCGCCGACACCCACACGTGCTTCTACCGCGTGCGGCTGTTTGGCAAGCCGCTCGCGATCGACGACTTGTGAATGTGAACCATTGGGGGGGTTCATTGTAACGCTGTTTTTGTTTGTCGTCTTTTATACGAAATGTATCACTTGGAATGAATGCCATTTGTGGGAAGCGCGGAGCTCGGGGGCTTTTTGGGATTGATAGTTTTATGTCCACTGCATCCATGTACGTCTGTCTATTGGATACTGTGACTTGCCACAGCAAAACAAACGACTCTTCAACACGTGTGAGTGATGAACCGTGAAGTGAAGAAGGAAAAAAAACTTTGTGAATTCCAGCCTCTTATCTTTTTGTCTAATCCTATGTACAAGGCCACAACGACAAAGGGTATCCCACCTGTCCAGTCCAACCTCCTCCTCCCCCTTAATCCAGGAGCCCCGTCGCCAGCGCCTCCAGATCTTCCAGCGTCTCGGGCTCCTGATCCATCTCGATGACCTTGCCCCTGCCCTTCTTGGCCTTCTTGGCCTCCCGCTCCTCGTCCGAGTCGTCCTCGAACCACTTCTTGGCGCGCTTCCTCGACGGCTCGGGTTCCCCGTCGGAACCGGAGCCCTCGCCGGCGATGGGCAGGGAGCGCATAAACTCGAGCGGGTCGTCGCCGTCGTCGCCGTCGTCGCCGTCGTCGACGGTCTGCAGCATGGGCGCCGCGTCCGGGTTGATGCCCGCCAGCTCCATGGCCTCGCGGGCCTTGCGCTTGTCTCGTTTGTCGCGCTTCTTCTGCTTGGCGACCTGCTTGTCGTCGACGTCGGCGTCGCGCACGCGGGTGGCCTCGTCCTCGACAAACTTGCGGCGCTGTTCCTCGGCGGGGCCTTCTTGGCGGAAGTCGTCCTCGTCTTGGAGCTCGTAGACTTCGTGGGCGTTGCCGTCGTCGTCGTATACCAGTTTCGTGGGGTTGCCCTTGAACTTGAGCATCTTCTTCTTCGACTTGAGCGCCTTTTCTCGTCGTTTTGAATCGATAATGTAGGGCTCGTTGCCTCCCATCCCGTTGATGATCTTGGCCGAGCTCTCGAACGCATTCTTGGATTCCTCGTCGAGGTCGTCGTCGTTGAGGCGCCTCTTTACTGACAAGAAATCCTCCCCATCCTCATTTTCGCCATCCTTCTCGTCGTCGCCTATAACCAGTTTCGTGTAGTGACTTGACAACACGTCCTGGTTTGTACGCTCAAACATGCGGTCATACTTTGTTCTCACCTCGTTCTTCTTGGTCTTCGTCTTGGGCCCGTCGAGATCCATATCTGATTCGGAGCCGCTGGACATGCCCGCGCGGGGAGCGTTCTTGATGCGCTTGATATCCTCTCCTTTCTGGAACTTGATGTGCGGTGTTCCAGGTAGACCGAGGCTGGCTGCGAAGCCATCGAGGTCAAGTTTGTTGAACTTGAAGACTTGCTTATCTTTCTGTAGGTGAATTGATCGCGTGTAACTGATGAACGCCTTTTGGCCGAGGTACTTCAGATCAGGGTTCTGGAAGCACATGCTTTGTAGTTGGTCCTTGATGGACTTCTTCTTCTTCTCCTTGACATTGACTTTTTGAATGGGGATTTTCTTCTGCTCCAGGCGCTTGAGCATCCCTGCTTCTTCATTTGGGTCCAAAAAGATGACGGCTCGACCGTTGCTCTCAAACCGGGCTGTTCGGCCGACGCGATGAATGTACGTGTCGGCGTCTTCAGGGCAATCGGCCTGGATGACCCAATCCACGGCAGGGAAATCGATTCCTCGGGCGACAACGTCGGTCGCAAACAAGCACGACTGCTTGGCGGCTGTGAACCTCGAGGTGATCTCCAGGCGGGCCAGTTGTTTTTGGCGGCCGTGAAGATGTAGTAGGGGGATACCAGGTTGTAGGTGTCGGAAGCTCTCGTACACAAATCGGACCTGCTTGCCGGAACTAAGGAAGACGATGATCTTGCTCTTCAGGTTTGCTTTGATGAAGCCATAGAGGGTGTCGAGCTTCTCCGTCAGGGGCGTGACAATGTAGTGCTGTTGCAGGTTCGTCGGGGTCGCGGCAACGGCGGCTTCGTGGACGGATACGTATTCAGGGTCCCGAAGGCTCAGACGTGCCAGATCGGAAACCTTTCTGCTCTGGGTGGCACTAAACATGAGCGTTTGTCGGGACTTTGGTAGATGCTCGACCAAGGCGTCGACTGAGGACTGAAAACCCATGTCCATAATGCGATCTGCCTCATCTAGGACCAGGATCTGCAAGTTGTTGGCATCGAAACCTGCCGTCTGGTCCAGGTGCTGCAGCATTCGGCCAGGAGTACAGACTAGGATATTCATTCGGTCTAATCGTTCAGCCTCCTCCTTCAAGCTCTTGCCACCAATGATCAGACCGGCCGAGAAGGCGTGATTGCGACCGATCTTGCGCAGGACCTCGAAGATTTGGACAGCCAACTCGCGAGTCGGCGAGATGATGAGGGCACCAAGCCCGTCAAACTCAGTCCATTGCGCTCGGTAGAGCTTCTCGAGCACAGGAACCAGGAAGGCCAGTGTTTTTCCGCTGCCCGTTTTGGCGGCTCCGAGGATGTCGTTCCCCTTCAGCGCCAGCGGGATGGCGCCGGCCTGGACATCGGTGAGGGTCTGGAAATGCGAAGCCTCGAGTCCGGAGGCGGTCGGGACGGAGAGGGGGAGTTCGGAGAAGCTTTTGATTTCGGTAAACTTGGGATCCTGCGCAGAATTAGTGAGCAAAGACGATTCTCGAAGGCATTGGCCGACGCAACGAAAACCCCACCAAAACTTACCAGGTCGTTGACGCGCTGCTCGAGCTTCTGGAGGTCTTCCTGCTCTCGCTTGCGCTTCTGCTGGCGCTGGTCGGTGCGGCTGTTCTTTTGCGGCTTGGGCTGTCGCCCACCGTGTCGTGCGTTGGGGGCCATTCGTCCAGCGTTGAGGAAAGTGTGCTCGTAACAGACTGGAATGGCTGACTTGCGATGCTCTCGTTGGTGTCGCAGGAAATTTTTTGGAGGGCGGCGATCCTGGACGCCGATGGCCGATGCCCCACATTGAACTATGTGGGGCGTTTATTGTGCAGGCATTATTCGTGCTTCGATCACCATCAACACTGTCTACGAGATGGGAAATATGCTGTGGAGACAATCAAGTCACAAATCTGAACATTTGTAATATATGAAAGTTCCAGAAACTGATTCACAACAGACGTATATACCTCTGGGTAGAAGATAATCATGTTATTCCTATATTATACCGTCGGTCGGCGGCGTACATATGTATCGGAGAAGGTACTGGCGATAGCAGAGGTTGAGACACAGCACTATAAAAAATGCCAAAAGCATAAATAGTTGCACCTCAGTCCTCAGCTTGGGCTCTCTGTATCTAGATTTGAAGCAAGAAGGGTATACAAAACATGAAAACTTAATATGCACCAATAGCACAATGAATCAGCTTTAGTCTGGGGAAATTCTTATTATCGCTCAAGCTATCATGCAAGATCTAATGAGCCTAACTTCACGACGAGGCTTTCAAGACTGAGTGAGTTGAGGCTTAGACACATCTAGACTCGAATCTGCCCAGATTAGCGATTAGGCAGGCATTTCAGCCGCTGCATATGCACCAACACACGCCCTAGCCCTTCGCTCTGAGACAGGGATGCAAAGTTGCCAGGGAGGTAAATAGCTGGTCTGTCGTGCATAAAGGACGAGGTAGTCAGCTACCTCTCCATTACACATAAAATGGCCATCAACCCGATTTCCATCCGCAGATGGCGATGAGAGTTGTCGTTAGACTACAGTAGACGCCATGGCTTACGACTACAGCCGTTACCGCTCCGTGACGATAATCCAACCTCCGTCATGGCTGCGCCGCCTGGGCAAAGTGTCCGCCTTCATGACCGTCTTCGCCATCGTCTGCGATATAGTCGAGCTTTGTTTTATCCTCATGAGCATGTCGGGTGGGAAGGACAAGACCGACAAGGCCCAAGCGAGGATCAAGTATCCGACCGCAGCCCGAGCGATCCTAGGATGCAAATGACCATGGTACGAATATATCCCCACGCAGGCAAGGTAAATCTGCTTGGCTTGAACAATCGCTCAACGTGACAATTCAGGCAATATTTGGAATAATCATTAATACATGTATTGGGATCGGGCATTGTGGCCTCTCGGGAGGGCTAGCCCGAAACTATCGCGAGCGAGGGTGTTGCGGGACGAATTCGTGGAGAACGACGATGCTTCGGTTCTGGTTGCCTTGCTACCTTTTGTTTGCTAGCATCTGGGCCATCCTCATTGGCGTGCAAGTAAGATTCGTGCCTATTTTGGGCCATGACGGACTACCGGAATGTGTCCCGTACAGCAACAAACTCGCTCTTTGCATGGCGTATAGCGCATCATGGGCCGGAGGTGTCCTTTGCTGGTAAGTGCGCAGCTGAACCGCTTGTGTACGGGCCATTAACGCTGGCAGTGGTGTCTACTGTATTGAGGGCGTAATTCTTCCCACTATGGCATAGGGCATCCGTCAAGTGAATGTTGAGCAGGAAAAACTGACAGAATCGGTGGCTAGAGATAATAGGGCCATGATTGAAGCTAATGCAAGACTTAATATGTTGCGGGTTAGAAGGCCAGGCTCGAGTCAGGATACGACTACAGCTGAAGACATCATCATTGGGGGGCCGTCCAAGATCGAACGGTAAGGGGGTGCTTTGTAAGGGACGGGAGAGAAAAATGCAAGTACGGGTACAGGCAGGACCAGAACTAGAAAGAGTTTCATTAAACGCATAGATAAGACACATATTCTATGATTTTAATGTACTAGCAATTTATTGATTGAGTTCATGATGACCTCGACGAGTCCCCGCCAAATTGAATACATCTTGTTCACCGCCCTCGGCAGAAAAGTTTCACCGCCAAAAAATTGCTTTCTGCCCCTCCATCACCGTCGCCAGCCCGCTTCATCACCACGTCCACGTCGCAACACACAACATGAAGAACTCCAAGAAGAAGGGAGGCTCGGCCTCGGCCCCCATATCCGATGCGCGATTCGCCAGCTTCGAGAGCGATCCCCGCTACAGACTGCCTTCTAAAAAGGCCGCCAAGACCACAATCGACAAGCGCTTCTCGCGCATGCTCAAGGACGACGAGTTCACTGCCACCGCAAAGGTTGACCGCTACGGCCGAAAATTGAAGTCCGACTCCAAGAAAAAAGCCCTGCAGAGACTGTACCGGGAGGAGGGCGAGGAAGAGGAAGAGGAAGAGGATGACGATGACGACAAGAAAGAGGATGACGAGGAGGAAATCGAGGTGGACGCTGATGAGGTGGTACAAAGGGAGCTCCTCGCTGCTCATGCCAGCCACGATCCGGCGAGAGGCGGCGGATTCGCATCCTCAGATTCCGATTCCGACTCCGACGATGATTTCGAATCGGGCGAGGTGGAAGGTGGTGTTGATATCCCCGTGGGCGATATGCAAAGGTTCCAGGACGAGCAGGCCGACGCAGAAGTAGGAGAGGTGACCAATCGCGTCGCCATCGTAAATCTCGACTGGGATCACGTCAAGTCAACCGACCTGATGGCCCTGTTCTCCAGCTTCATCCCTACAAGCGGCGGCCGAATCGAGAAGGTCTCCATCTTCCCCAGCGAGTTTGGCAAGGAGCGCATGCAGCAAGAGGAGGTTGAGGGCCCTCCCAAAGCGCTTTTCAAGACTGCTGCGCGGAGCGATTTGGGCGACGACTCGGAAGACGACTCGGACGAGAAGAGCGACGAGGATAGCGAGAACGAGGATGAAAGGATCAAGAATGATTTGCTCCAGGAGGGAGACGACCAGGACTTTGATAGCGATGCGCTACGATCGTACCAGCTCGATCGTCTTCGATACTACTACGCAGTCATGGTTTGCTCGAGCCCCGAAGTTGCGCGACAAATCTATGAAGCCACCGACGGACGAGAATACCAGGCATCCTCTAACTTCCTCGACCTAAGATTCGTCCCTGACGACGTCACCTTCGACGACGAGCCCCGGGATGAGTGCGACAAGACACCTGACTCCTATAAGCCGATTGAGTTTGTCACAAACGCCCTGCAGAGTTCCAAGGTCAAGCTCACCTGGGACATGCACCCGGATGAGTATTCTCGAAAGGAGTCCATCAACCGCGCTTTCAGCGGAAGCCGAGCCCAGATCGAGGAGAACGACCTACGCGCCTACCTCGCCAGCGATAGCGAGGATGAGCAATCAGACGGAGGGGAACCAGACGAAAACGAAGCCGGAGAGGGTGCGCCCAAGTTGACCAAGAAGGAACTCGCTCGACAGAGGATGCGAGCGGCTCTCGGACTGGGAGATGAGCCACTTGCCAAGGCGTCCAAGTCCGCGCCCGTGGGAGACATGCAAATCACCTTCACACCTGCTCTGTCTGAGGGCGCAGCCAAGAAGGACGAGACGGAGGAGACGACGCTGGAAAAGTACGTGCGAAAGGAGAAGGAGCGCAAGGAGAAGAAGCGGCAGATGGCTCGAGCCAAGCGCGAAGGCAAGGACTCTGACGCAGAGGATGTGGAGGAGGCCGATAACGGGGACGCGGACGAGGTGGCTTCGGCCGCGGAGGGCGACGATCTCGGCTTCGACGACCCCTTCTTCACCACCGAGGAACCCGCCGCCGCATCCAAGGCCTCGGTCCGCAAGGTGGAGCGACGGAAGAAACGCGAAGCCCGCGAAGCCGCCGAGGCAGAAACGGCCGCCGAGAAGGAGCAGCTCGCCAAGGTCATGGCCGCCGACGCGCACGACAACCAAGCAGAGCACCTGGACCACTTCGACATGAACGAGATCCTGCGGGCGCAGAAGCGCGCGGGCAAGAAGGGCAAGGCCAAGAAGCGCGCCGAGGCCAGGGCCAAGGACAAGGAGTCGCGCGGCGGGCTGCAGGAGGACTTCGCCATGGACGTGGCCGACGACCGCTTCCGGGCCGTCTTCGACAGCCACGAGTACGCCATCGACCCGTCCAACCCCAAGTTCAAGGCTACCGAGGGCATGAAGAAGCTGCTGGAGGAGGGCAGGAAGAAGAGGAGGGCGGGCGACGAGGAGGCGGAGGCGCCGCGGGTCAAGAAGGCCAAGAAGGGACGGAGGTGAGGAGTGGTGGGCACGCGGGATGGACGGGTTGTAGTAATTCAAAAGGACCTCTAGGCGGCGTACAAAACGGCATTTGGTTGATCATGACATGCAGTTATATATAGTCCGTTATTTGTGAAAGGCATACATCGTTACAACGCTGGTCCTCCTTTTCCTCCTGCATTACAAGCTCAAGGTAATACTCTCGTTGGAACGGGGAAACGAAACACGCTCAACTCCAATTCAAAACAGGGACAGTCCCGGTCTTAAACGACCAGACTAACTCAAAACACAACAGCCTACAACACCGACAGGAACATGGATGAGACAGGACCGGGGGGGTCACTCGTCTTCTAGTGGTTTCTGTCTGCTCCAGAAGTGCATCTTGCCGTAAGCGTGAACCGCAGGATCGCGCATCGCCTGGCGACACTCGGCAAAGAACAGCTCCATCTCGGCCTGGGCGTCGGTGCCGAACTGGGCGAAGGCCTGGACGAGGATGGCGGCGAAGCGCTGGATGGGCCAGTCGGCGGGCATGGAGCCGTCGTCGCTGTGGCACTGGCCGTCGACGTCCTGGAGCTCGACCCAGGCGCCGGGCTTCATGTCAGCTTGAGGGGAGGATGAGTGGTGGTGATGCGTGGGCTGGGGCTGGGAGGGGACGTACTCGAAGGCTTGTCTGAGGAGGTTGACGGGGCACTCGAGGATGGGGACCATGTTGCGGAGGTGGACGAAGTCGAAGTCGTCGACGAGGAATCTGGAAGCGGGTGTTGGTGTGGTTCTTTGGGTTTGTCGTAGAGGGGATGGCTGGACACTTTACTTGACGTTTGAAGGAACCCAGACAGGTTGTATGGGACTGAGATCCAGCCCAAGGACTTGAGCACTAGGGAACTTGTCTCCAACTGCAAGGACACGATGATCAAGTCAGCCAGTCAGCCCAGCTCGCAAAACCAACAGCACTCCCCCGTAATGAACAATACCCTCGATAGCCCAAAGCCCCGTCCCCGTGCCCAAGTCGGAGGACCGGTCGCTGAGGGAGCCGGCGTCCAAGTCGCTGGCCGAGAACTCGCCGTCCTCGTCGCTGCCGCCGGCTTCGACGAGGGCGTCGCCGTGTAAGAGGCCGTGCGAGGCGGGCGGTTGTTGTTGATGGTCGTCGGGATCTGTGTCGTGGCTGGGGGATCGGTCTTGTTGCGAGTCAGCCATGTCCATCGTTCGCCATGTAATACAAGCTATCTTCTTGTTCTCTCTCTACAGCTGGATGCGTGCTTGCCTGGGGCCGCAGGACTCGACTTGTCGTCAGACCGCGGGCTGCCCTTGGGACCCGCCCTGGGACTCCGCTTGCCCCCAGAACCACTCGAGGTGCCCATTTCTACTAGGCAATTACGAAGCCGTTCCCTGGAAGTTCTCGTATCTACCTATCTCGGAGACGAAGCGGGAAGGAGGAGAACGAGACGGAGAACGGTTGGGCGACTCGACGCAGCGCAACCAAGAACTAGTGGGGCGGCCCGGCGAGGAGACAATGCGACGGGATGGATGCGATACTGGGCACGTTGCGTCGAGTTGGCGAGAATGCGACAGGTAACAAGGAGCCAACGAGGAGGAGAAGGATGGACTTGGGAAGTGGGCTATTTGGAATCCGCGACGAGGAGGAGGCGTTTCCGCAGATGCCGATTCAAGCCCGGACTCTTCTTATTCTTGTCCATGTCATTCCCCCATCGGTTCGACGGTGGAAAGCTTCAAGGTCTCAACGTCCGTCATGCCAATTGGAAGCTTGACCAAACCTTGAAGAAAAAGAGTCCGGGGTCTGGTGTAGACGGCCTGGAACAGAAGTAGATGACCTGATAGTGACGAGGATTCTTCTTTCCTCTTTTCCCCCCTTCCGTTTTTATTCAAAAAAAAAAAAAAAAAAAGCAATAGGTTTTTTGTTCCCTGGTGTTGGGCGCATTCCAACCAGCTCCGAGGCGGCGGTCGTGACAAGACATGGCGGCGCGGGCTGTCGTTTGTTAGTAGTTTTGTTCGCAGGAAGGACGAAAACTTGACAGCTTCGTGGGGGGGAACGGGGAACGGGGAACGGGGAATTGGGGAATGGGGAAACTAGAAGGGAAGAAAGACCATGGTTCCAGCGGAATGGTTCGACCATTTTGCTCAGGCTCTTCCCCATCTGTCTGCGTCGAGGAATGGGCCGTGATATGTCGGGAAATGCATGTTTTCTTGGCGTCGTTGGACTAGTTACAACGTCGCCGAGGGAAGTTCAAATGGGAAGATTGACTCCCGCGACCGAGTCTCTGGAGAGCGAGAGAGCATGTCGGGGCGATTTCAGCCACCGAACCTGATTACCTGACCGCTTGCAGGGAATCGGAGTGAGGCGACGTGACGGACACAGAAGTGGACGTGGTGGAGGACGACGACTGAGACACACATACGGGTTGGTGTCACCAGCCACAAGAAACAAGACCACCCCAGGTCTGCATGCAGCAGGTCAGGAAAAAAAATAAAAAAATGGCGTGCTTCTTTTCATTTTCGCATCGCATCGCATCGTAAAAAAAAGAAAAAAAAGAAAAGGATCGTGCGTTTCCATCACGATACACGAGAACTGGAACCAGCCCACCCACGGCCCATTTTGTCGCTTGATGCCGCACTAATTCGGGGTCCCTTGACCATTCGGTGGGTTGGGGTTGAAAGAGGCAAGGTAAGCCGGCTGGACTGTGCTAGTTGGAGAAGAGAGAGAGAGGGTGTGAAAGAAACCGGTCGGTCTTATCCGTCTCCTCCCACCAGTTCGCGGGTGAGTGAAGTGCCGAACTGCGACCAACCGCCGTTGCGCGGGATGCCGAACATTTTTGTCTGTGCAGTGTGTGTGCGTGCGTGCGTGCGTGCAGTGCAGTGCGTGATGTGCACCATCTTCCGACAAGGGGGGGGGGGGGTTTGTATGGTTGGTTGCGATGGAGATGGGGGATGGACGCGGAGACGGCTCTGCGACCGGCGTTGATGCGATGAGAATGAGACGCCATCAGACAGACACAGACAGACGCAGACACAGACAGACGACAGACGCAGACAGATACCCATCCACCCATACTGGAACACAACTCAGGACAACAATAAACCCTCACAACTACCGTCATACAGCCCGTCACGCAGCCCGTCACACCGTCCATCCTCACCGACCCCCCGGAGCTTATCTTCCAGCCAACAAACATCGCACACCATCTAGCGCCGCACTTAGCATCCAAGATCCCCCAGGCGCAGGGATCCGTGGAGGGGACCGCCGGCGCAAGCAATTGGACGCGCCGCTCCCCGCCCACCATCCCGGAGAGGGGGGGGGAAGTGGCTAACTTGTCCCCCATCATGACGCTACTATTATCGGTGGGTAAACGCGTGAGCTCGTTAATTTTCTCTCTCTCTCTCTGTCTCTCTGTGTGTGCTCCTCTGTTCTTGCTGTCTCCTTTTTGGTGTCTCTTTTTGGTGTCTCTTTCTGTGTCGCCCCAGGCGGTCGGTGGGAAAATACATCCATCTGTGTGGGAGGGGTTGTGCAGTGTGTAGAGTAGTAGTACTACGGCAGGTAGTCAGTCTACTTATATCAAGAGAGTTGCAATCTCGTGTGGCCTTCGTCGCCTCCTCCTCCCCTTCTTTTCCTTTTCCTTTTCCTTTTCCTTCGTGGCAGTTGTTCGTGTCCAAGTCCCAACCGACCCTTCCCCTCTTCATAGCCGACAACCCCCGTCCGCCCAGCTTCCTGACATGGCCGCGACCGTCACGACGCCTCTCCTCCCCATCTCCTCCTCCGCCGCCGTCGCGCTGCCAGACCGGCCCTCGCCACACCTCCAGCTCCAACTGCAGCAACAACTCCAACTCCAACTCCAACTCCAACTCCAACAGCACCAGCCCGCTCCCCAGCAGCAGCGCGTCTCCCTCGCGGCCCGCATCCAGCGCGCCGCCATCGCCACCTTCTGCCTCGTGCGCTTCTTCCGCGGCCTCTCCCTCGTCGTCTACCCGCGCTTCGGCCTCTACGCCCTCGACGTCCCCTCCGATGGCTCCTCGTGCATGCTCGCCAGCCTGATCGGCGTGCGCGACATCCTCCTCGCCGGCCTCCTGCACACGGCCGACGTCGCCCGCGCCCTCGACGGCGACGCCTACGCCCGCCGCGAGGTCAGCCGCTCGCTCGCCGTCGGCCTGCTCAGCGACGCCGTCGACGCCTTCGTGCTCATCTTCTACGCCGCCTGGTCCTCCGACTGGGGCAACCCCGTCACCGTCATCGTCGTCACCGCCGTCACCGCCATCCTCGAGCATCTGACCCTGTGGAGCCTGAGCGAGGACGAGTGGGACGCCCCCGAGCACCGCAGCCTCGAGGAGGACAAGGTGTCGAGGATGAACGCCTGGCTGCGCGAGCTGGGCCGCTACGAGCAGGACCAGGAGCTGGCTCAGGCGCGGCCCGAGTCGTCGTCGCGCGCCTCGACCTGTCGGAACGGGGACATGGTGTGAGGATGTGTGTCTTTTTTTTTTTTTTTGTCCCTTTTACTTTCTTTCCTTTCTCGGTGTCTAGGGGTTTTGGCATTTCCGCAAGCAAAGGCGTTGGGACTTCATATGGTTTTTGGAGTTTTGGTTGCAACTCGGGACATGGAACTTGCACGGCGAATCTCTCTGCATTGGGCGTTGAGCTGTAATGGCAGCTGAGTTAATGATGGTATGAACGAGCAGCCTTCAATGGACAGCCAAGATGGAACCCACTTCAAATCAACATATTTCCTCAAAATCCAGGAGTGTAGGACCCAGACAGTCAATATTGCATGACGATTATGGTCGGTCTACAGCATGACGTTACAGACCTCTATGACAGTTGCCGCTTCTACTAAACCTCCACCCTCTCTCTATATCCCGTCTACAACATCTAAATCTACCGCTATAACTTCACCCACAACACACATCACAACCGCGCCGAAGTATCCCTCGCCTCCTCCTCCGCCCACGCCGCCTCGTTCTGCCGCTGCCACATGTCCTTCCTCAGATCCAACCCCGTCAGGAACGCGCGGTACCACTCCCTCCGGAACCCGGGCAGCTCGCGACCCACGCCCGCGCCCGGCCCCGCCAGCGCCCGCAGCCCGTCAAAGTAGTCCTCAAAGTCCGGGAACACCACGGTGAACCGGGGGCCGTCGCCGTGCGTCGCGATCCGCCCCGCCTCCCACTCCCGCATCGCCTCCGCCGACGGCCGCGCCGCCCGCCCCGCCAGCAGCCGCGCCGCGTACACGGCCTGCCACTCGAAGATCTTGAAGGTCAGGCCCGCGCCCACCGCGCCGACGAACAGCAGCGTCGGGTCGTGCTGCCAGACCACGTGCTGGTAGAGGTCGGGCACGCGGTTGTTGCGCACCGGCACCGACGGGAGGAACGGCAGCGTCCAGGTGTAGCCCGTGCCGAAGACGATGTGGTCCACGTCGGCGATGGCGTTGCCGTCCACGAGGTGCACCGTCCGTCCGTCGACTCGCGCCATGGAAGGGTGCTTCTGGATCCGGGGGTGGTTGAATGCCAGGTCGCCGAAGTAGCCGTTGGGCGTGTGACCCAGGACAACCGTGTGGACGGGCGATTTGGCCGTGTCGATGAGGTCAACTGCAATGTCTGCTGCGGAGACGGACGCTCCGACAACGACAACCCGCTGCAGGTTCATCCGATCAGCATCGTCCAACATCCTTAGAACAGGAGCTCCTCAGACCTACCTTGTTCTTGAACAGGCTCCTCCCCCGGAAGTGTTTGCTATGCAAGACGCTCCCCGGCCGAGACTTCTCAAACTGCTCCAGCCCCTCGATGGCGGGGATATACGGCACCCAGTAGTGACCGCTGGCGACAACCACAGCGTCAAACCACTCGACCCACCAGTAATCCTGCTCCCGGCCGTCCTTCCGCAGCGTCACCTTCCACTCCTCGCCCACCTTCTCCACGCGCTCCACCGACGTGCGGTACGACACGAGGTCCTCGTAGCCGTTCCGCCGCACCAGGCCCTCGATGTAGCCCCGGATGACCCGCCACGGCCGGAACGGCGTCTCGGCCCCGTGCTTGCCGACGGACCACTCGCTGCGCACCTCCGGGATGGGCTCCCGGCTGAACTCCATGGCCAGGCTGTCGACGTTGGTCTCCAGGTAGGGGTAGACGGACGACTCGGCGAAGCGCGGCTGGTCCGACTTGGGCACCAGCGCCGGGAGCCGCTCCGGCACGGCGAGGGGGGCGTCGGCGGAGCGGTCGGCCAGGCGCGCGAACCCGGAGAGCGTCGGCGGCTTGGCCGAGTCGCCGATCCTGCGGCCGGGTCAGCGATGGTGGGCTCCCGAACTCGTTTGTCCCTGTCGCAACTCTACCAGCATCCTCCGGGCCCCTCGCGCCGCTCAAAGACCCGGATCAGGTCGAATGTCTTTTCCTGGGCGAGCGCATCGATGGCGATGGCGCCCGCGGGACCGGCCCCGATGACTGCGACGCGCTTGACCGGCATGGTGGAAGTGAGGCTTTTATCAAACTCCGACAAACAAGCGTAAGATCAGTTTTCGAGCCCGCCGCATCGATCCAATTGCTCCAGAAGAGATGAACGGAGAAAATGAAA
>JAZAVK010000197.1:0-62187 GCA_037954305.1 Neonectria magnoliae
CTTATATATACTATATTATATAAAAAGAGTAGTAATAAATAAAAAATACTTACTTAAAGAGACTTATATAGTTTAATATTCTATAAAAGTAGTATAAATATATAGTATACTTACTATAAAATATAATAGTAAGTATATTAATACTAATAATATTAATTATATTAATTTACTTTATTTATAAAGGATTTTAGATAGCCTTTAAAATAGCTTTAGGCTAAGATATATATACTAGCTCTACTAGCTCTAATAGTAATTAATTTAATAAACTAACTAAAAGAGTAATTACTTATAAAAGTAAGAAAAAGTATATTACTAAGTAAGAAAGATAATTAAAAAGATAAGAATTAAGAATAATAAAAGTAACTTAAACTTACTTTAGAATTAAAGATATTTTATAATACTATTTAAGCTAAGCTTTATAAGGAAATTTTAAATATAAGTATATAACTAGCTTTTATAGTAAAGTAAACCTACTTATAACTTATATTATTATATATATATACTAAACTTAATTTATTTTTTCTTTAGGTAAAGATAATAAAGAGTTTTTACTTTATAGCTTATTAATTAAGTTTTCCCTTTTACTTTAGACTAATTTAAGTAAAGAAGGACTAGATAGCTAATAGCTAAAGTAATATATAATTAAATAAATAATAAATAAATAAATAATATAAAGATATTTTATATTATTTTAAAAAGTAAAGATAGAAATAAATATTATAAGTAAGGATAGTATAAAGAAGGTAAAGGCCTAGGTTAAGGATTAACTAGGGATATTTTATAGTCTATTTATTAAACCTAGGGGCCTTCTAGGCCTCCTTAGTAATTAGGATCGGGGTGCTCCTACATCTTTCGCGGCGTCTTTTCGAGCTCTATAGTGATGCTGCCCTTCAGTCGTTGTTTGTTATAAGTAAAGACCTTAGTGATGCCTATCATCAAGGCATCGGCGGGCGGCGGGATTAGCGTTGAAGACCCCCTGGACCTCCTGGGCCCCCTCCATCCCAGAGGGGAGCCTGTCGTATCTGTCGGTTAAGCGCTCGCAACTCAGACTCTAGTGCATCGAATTCGCTAACGATACTAGTGATGTCCATGGTGAGATAGGTGACAGGGAGCGATGACCACATGGGCGAGCACCCGGTGTATTTCAAACGGTACGTTCTCATTGCTACCCCATTCACCTCCGATACCATGTCTCTAACATCTCCCTCCCCAGACAATCGGCTGAGTCTCATTTTAGTGTCCGATTACTTCTTCAGAAGGCGTTCAAGCGGCAGCAAAGGCCCAGGACGTACTGCATCTCCAGATGCTCAATGCCATGGATGGCGGTGTCCAAGGTGGTACAAGCTCCACCGGCAACGCCGATATCGACCATCTGCTTGTTCGGCAGTGTGACACGGAAGTTCCCGTTCCGAGACAACTGGAAGATTCGACCATACAAAATCCTCGAACGTTTGTTAGCATGCTTCTTGCTCCGCCTGACCACACCCACACAATGGGACAAGCGGATTGCTAGGAAATCACACGCGCGATTGAACAAGCGGATTGCTGGGATGTCATGCGTGCGATTGAACAAGCTGAACAGGCAACTGAACAAGCAACTGAACAGGCAGCTGAACAACTGATATGTGATCGTAGAACACCAAACAAGTCAGTGAATAGTGAAATAGGCAGCAGTCATAGAATAGGTATAAGAGATCAGCTTAACCCATCTCTTATCAATACAACTCAACTTTCTTCACAATTCTTTACTGCGCGATTATACTACGATACAGTTGTTGTGCTTCCTCCTTACCAGGTCTAATCTCAAAGTGCGGCTCACAACCCACCCAGGCTGATTGCAGGTCAGTAAGGTTCCCTTCCAAGCGTTATCACTTTTCGCTAACTTCTTCATGGCTACTCTAGAGCAAGGCGAGGCATCGCAACCTATCGAGTTCACGACCATTGAGAAGCTCTTTGATGAGATCAATTGCACTACTGGAGATGTGCTCTATGTTCGTCGTAAGTAATCATATATATATTATTATGCATATACTATACCCCTTATTCATTTATTAATCTTGATTTAGATGTATCAGTCCAGCAGTTTGCTGAGATCGAGAAGGCGACAGAAGAACGAGGAAGGAGGTTTCGCCCCCATTACAATCCTACCAAGGCCCTGATCATCACTGTCCCAACCGGAGCACATGAAAGACTTCATTCAGAGCTTTGGAATACGACTCGCGATGCGATAGTTCAGATGGGGTTAAAAGCTTCTTGGTGTTCAATGTCCTCAACGACTTTTCAATCACCACAGGACGCCTCTAGCGGTGAAAGCGATGCATCAGGAGGTCCAAGCCCAGAGCGCGATTATGCAGGAGCTTGGCCAACCTTGGTGATTGAAGTAGGGTATTCACAGACGCTACCAGGATTAAGAAATAAGATGAGATGGTGGTTCAAAGCCTCAGATCACCAGGTCAAGATTGTACTTCTAGTCAAGTTCCAGCGCGAGCGCGGCTCAGGAACAATCATCATCGAGAAGTATACCGAGACCCCAGCTCAGATCCGACCAGGCGCCACCACCACGCGGGCGGCAGCCCAGCTTGTGCCTACTTGCACCCAAGTCATCACCATTACAGAGGATCCTAGTAATCCTATATCGCATAATGTCACTAGGGGGGCTTTGCGACTTGAGTTTCACCTCTTATTCTTACGACAGCCACGCCAAGGCGAAGGAGAAGGCGACATCGTGATTAGCATCCAGGAGCTTCAGGAGTATGCAGGAAAAGTCTGGCATATGCTAGTTTAGTTCGGATGAATCGCAATGGATGAGGGCGGCATGGAGGGCGTCGGCGATACCGCCTTCGGTCGTTGAGGTCATTCCAGCCACGCAGGCGGAGCCGTCATCACAGCCGGAACAACGCCTGGACTGATGAAAATGCTGTTTTTCACAGGAAACATTGGAAAGTCGTTTTTTCTTGGACCGATTTGGACATGGCCGGGCTCGCGGGTTGTTGTGTTGTATTAGTTGTTTATTGAATTTGCTACTAGTTTTTTTTTATTGCATTCCCTAACTTACACTGTGATTTTGGTTTCTGTTCCCCGTCGCCTTGACGATCCCCTGTCGCCGTGATATTCCGTGTCACCTTTGGTGGCGACGCCAGATTCTCTTGGCGCTTATTCCGCGAAGTTCGATGTTCTGTTAAAGGTCGAAGTCCTTTGCCACTACCACCGTCGGACCAGCTGTCTTGGTCTTGGCCATGAAGCCAGAGGAAATACGTGGGGCTACCAATCCGACACGAAAAATGGCTGGACAAGTTTCTCTACACCGGGTCCATTAATATATTCGCGCTGAGTGAAGCTCAGGACACTACTGGAAAACTGGGTTGCTTTGGAATAGGGCTGATAACTAAAGTTATCCACATCTCTTAGGGACAATCGCCCCCCTGCGCATCCTACCGCTGGATATATAGCTGGGCAGCGGACTGACGACACTAAGGCTCCATACCACGTGTCGTAGATGTCTCCTTAGCAGCCCACGCCCTCTCCTGTGCAGCCTCCTTCTCACAACTCTCTTATTCAGAACCAGCCTGGATACGCACCTCCGCAGTAGAGTGTCTCAGCCGCAACCCCCATCGCCAAAGCACGACCCTCGAAGAATACCGATGCAACTGCCACTTCCACATCCAGCAGAAATTCACGCTCGCTCACAAATCCAGACAAACGACGGGATTTACAAAGGTCGAGGGCAAATACTATCCCAAGTGGCTTCGTCCCTGGACCAGTCTTCGTCGAGCCTCGACAACGGGGCGTCATGAGGAGGGGCCCCATCTCCATCTCTCTGTCCCTTCATTTCTCTCTTCTCTCTGCCCTTGTCCTCTTCTCGATCTACCTTGCTCTTGTCCATTATTCAACTCTTTCCACGGTTCCCCCCATTATTCGTCGGCCCACAATCTCCCTACAGGATCTGCAGGCTACCCTAACGGCCGACTTAGCCATATCCTGAACTCCCAGGTAACCTACTCTAAATACCATTCAGATCACCAGGTCAAGATTGTTCTTATGGCTAAGTTCGAGCATAGCACGAGAAGAATCACCATCGAGAAGTATGTTGAGGTCTCAGCTCAGATCCGACCAGGCGCCACCACAACGCGGGCGGCAGCTCGAGCTATACAGCAGCTCGAGCCTACTTGTACCCAAGTCGCGCGATTCAACCGTGTGCATTCCTGGCCAGAACTGTCGAAAAACGAAGGACATTATTATTGCCGTCGCCAAAGTCGTCCCCACCACACATGCCTTCAAGGGGCTTCCACCCTCTCTTCAGAGCATTTTAGCTTGCCAGCCCGCCGAGTTGATTCCAGTCACCCCCCACGACAAACGGAAGGGCCTGCAGCTGGCCCACTTACTGGCTCATGCCAAGGTTCGCGTACTCGACACTCCAATTGCCAATAAGCGTCTTTAGGTCTGCCATCACTTGTCTCTTTTCTCCATCACCTCCCATTTTCCCTCCCAAACCGCCATGGACAACTTTTTGATCCCAAATGGGCAGGCCGGTGCCGAACCCAACAAGAATCGGGCCTTGTTTGCGGCAGTGGTGTTGATCTTGGCCAGGGCACTGGGTGATGGTACAGATATGGCGCCAGTACGGAGCAATTCGAGGACCAAGCAAACAGACCAGGATGGATAGCTGAGGTTCTTTTATCCCACAATGGCAGGAAAACGGACGTACGTCGGATGGTAGGATCTGGGAGTGGCAGAGGTAAAGCCTGTAGCTGTCGCGATCGTGGCCGTGGCCGTGGCCGTGGCGTTGGCGTTGGCATCGCCGTAATGGACTCGGCTGTCGTTCCGGGAGCAAGCAGTTCCATCCAAGAGCTGATAACCTCGGTCCATCTCCATCTTCATTTCTCTCCCTTTATCAATCCCACTCAACTTCCAACCACTCGGGTCCGGCCGTCAGTGCTCTGAGCTCGTGTGCTTTGGAGGGAAAATATGGCTGTCCAGCAGCGCTTGTTGGCCGTCCATCGTTGGGACGGTGAAGGAGAGTGCACGTTGTTGTCGCGGTTGGGGAAGATGGAAAGTGAGCTTTGAAGTTTTGTTAATGATGGAGGTTGTGGAGATTGGGAAAAGCGACGGTCATCAAGCGTCATTCAAAAAGACGCTTTTGTGGCAGTTGTTGCCAGCCATTCCTTTCCTCCACAGCAAAAATTATGTTGTGCCAATAGCAAAGTCCCTCCCTGTTAATCTCTCCTCCTCAACCCGAAAGTACTGATTGTGGCAGGGGAGGACACGGACCACATCATGACGGAGCTTGGCATCGTGTGGTCGTGGCTCTGGTTGTGACTCTGCCTCGAACTGTGTCCGTGTCTGTGTCTGTGTCTGCGGCTGTGGCTGGTGCATAGGTCGCGGGGGAACCGGAGCTACTCCGGCTGGGCGGCGAGGGAAGTAAGAAATTCAGAGCAAGAACTGGCGTGAACGGGATAGAAAACCTGGGCGTGATGTTGCTGTCGATTGTTTACCAACCGACCTGGTACCTGCCCAATTGATCCAGTGCACTTAATGGTTGACCAAGTAATAATGGCAGGAAGAGGAGAGCAGAAAAGGACCACGCCTATGGCAGCTCATCCTTTACAAATAACGTAAGCACCATCTTCCACATTGTCGTGCCTCCCGGTCTGGCAGACTTTAAACTTCTTTCTGCAACCCCTTGCTTCACCGGTGTACGAGTTGTGCTCATTGTTGGCATGGAGGCATATTTTGCACCATCCCTTGACTCCGGAGCTGGCTGACATCTTCTCGTATCTATATTCGTCAGTCATAAGCTTAGCTTGAAAGCAACTCAAAAGGAGGGGGATAAGAAGCAATAAAATGAAACTTGTATAGGATCGATATAGTAGGGTCTGGTTGAGACATACCACAGCTAATTCTCTTCCAGAACCAAGCCATTAAATAGCTCATGATCAATGTCTGTCATAACCAGATGTGTCCATTGCTCCGAAAGGTCTGAATATACTCTTTCTAATCGCGCGGCAAGCAGGAGATTGGTATAGGTTGCAACCTGGTGGGCGTTAGCCCTAGGTCTGGCTCCAATGTTTTCGCGCGCGGCTGCCCCCGGCCACGGCCCTTCATGCCCCGTAATTCGCTCGCTTCAATAAATCAAACACTGACGTCTATCTGTTAGTGGGTGTCGAATGCTACGCGAACAATCCGGTTTAGATTTAACCGGCGCCTGTTGGTGGATCAGGGTGTCATAAGCCTGCCTGTTCAAGCGGCATCCTAATTCACGCCTAAAATGTAAGACAACTAGCGACACGGCCGATCTCTCCCAAGACAGTATGATTGCTTCTGCAGCACGATAATTACCCTGCAACAGTCATTATCACGGTTATCGTTCCTTTTATTCTTTACCAACCGCTTCCCTAAAGATGCATCACATCTTGTGGCTGGTCTCCCAGTTGCAGGACGAGGAATATGATGAAGAACTTGTTCAGGAGAGGTCTGATATATGGGGGGGCAGAGTGGATTGTACAGACAGCCAGACCAAGAGTGAAAAGGAGGAACAGGGACATGATAATAAAGAGTCTAATGATGAGGACTATAACGCACTGGCGAAGCTGGATCAATTTTCAGCCAAGCATCGGAGGAGGGCTTATCGTGGTCAGTCGCGTTAGATAGCGGCTATAAAGTCTTCCTTGATGGAGCGCTATTAGCTGCCTGTACAGCCAGTGTAACTTCTCTGGCCGTAAGGCGCTATTGCGTTGGGACGCAAATAGATATCTTAATCTCGGAGGGTATTCGGTCGACGTTCGTAGAGCATTCCTTAGTTCAAACTCAGGAGTGCGCCAGTCAGTACACAATGAATAAAGAAGAAGGCTAGGAGAGGACGAAGTAATGCCCATATATAATGCGTTAATGTATTCCCAAGATCAAAGAAATACACAATAGGGGTGGAACCGACCAGCACATGACCCCGGGACGCCACAGCTAGGGTTGAGGCGATGAGCTAGCGCCACAAGGGAGTAGACGGGATGATGATTCTCGATTCAATACTTCCGGTGCAAGACACAGGTAAACCCGAAGCTGGGCATGACTCCTGTCGGCTGCCGTCTGCCGGGTTTGTTGTGTGTTTGGAGAAGGGCATTGAGGAGTGCTCAATGGCGAGCATGTCTCACTCGGGTCCCATCGGCACGCGTCCAACAACCCCCCGCAACTGCCCTCCGCAGAGACTGTGCACAGCTAGGCAACAGACCGGGCGTGGTCGGCGGAAGCCAGACTGAGGTGCTGATGAGGGCGGCCGATTGTGCTAGCTGAAATTACCGGGTTAGACGAGGTACTGTTCAGTTGGCGAGATGGATGAGGGCAAGGAGCCTCGAACCTGAGGCCGGCGGCTGCTGCTGCGGGAGCATGGCGTTGAATGGAGGAATAATAGCCTTATGCTGTTCGAGCCTGAAATCTCGACAGCGGAAAGAACTTGAAGCTACCGAGCATCTTTGCCGACATTGCTTGTGTAGAGGAACAAAAAGAATCACGATCAGAGAAATTCACCTCGATATGATTATGTTTATGAAGACCCGAAGACCAGGCTAATGACCACGACTGCATATATACATAAGGGCTGAGTCACACCAATTCCTAGGCACCCTAGTTTTGAGACCCGCCAGCTAATCCCCCTCCCCTAGTAGCGGCAGTTTCTCGTCTCCTTCGTCCATCCCAGCTACGCCGCAACAAACCACTCTGAAAAAGGTAGCCGTTGTTAAACAGAAGTCAAAGAGGTGCCTTAAGGAGATGGGTGTGGATGATGGCGGGGAAGAGTCCGAGTATACGCTAACATCTCTTTCAAATGGCCCTTCAGACATCTTAACCACAGTAAACTAAATTATCTTAAGATCAGTATTCCATAAAAGGCGAATGATAATCGACTTACTGTGCGATGGACCCAAATCTTATTGTTAGGATTGTTGTGGGAGGACATGGTTCGCAATGATCAGCGGGGGAATAAACTAAGGCAACGAGGCGAAAGCAGTGAGGCTGCAGGAAAGTGCAGCTGGGCCTAGGTGCATCAAATACACAGCAATGCAAGCACGACGTGGAAGGGACTCAGAGGTTCCTATCCATGGCTGGGCTTCTCGGTTTCTGACCACGTAGTCGTTAATTGAACAAGAAACCAAGGGGCTTTTGCGCCTTTCCTTTCTCGGTCAAACTTACCACTGTGGGAAGTTGGACCAAGAAAGGAGAGGCTCCTTTTTTGGTCAGCTGGGGTCGAGGGGCCAGGCGAAGAATCGACGCTCCACGCGTCGTCTCGACGTCCACAGTCACTGGCACTTCTCCTTACCCGAACAACAATGAGCATCGATCAGATTCGAGACTTCTGTCGCGGCATTCTTGATGCTTGCGATCAAGCCGACCCAAATGAACCAAGCATCTATCCCGAACTGGTCAGCAAGGTCGATAAGAATTCCAACCCTATACACTCGTGCTGACCAACAGCTAGGTACTGTTGGGCTGTATCACCAATTGGGAGACAATCCCGCAGCAAACACAGCAGAACATCGCTAAGCCCCTTTATTCGGGGCATTATGCCATTATCCGCCAGCCGACAGGGGCATCGCGTTCAACCAAGACAAAATCTATAACCAAGACCATCACGAAGTCAACAGGGGCGCCGCGTTCAACCAAGATAAAACCTAGAACCGAAAACACGATCACGATTGACGAAACGCTATTGAAAGAGTTTCACAGTTGGATAGCTTCTCCAGCACCGTCTCACCGACTGCCTACCTGCAGCCGTTACTTAGCCTGTATTGTGTATTTGTAGTGTAGACACTAAGGTGGTTACTGCCGCCATTGGCCAGTTTCCGGGTACTTGGCTTGAGTTCGACTTTGGAAACGAGTCCAACGACAACTGGTCCGGAGCCGATGTTTCCTGCCTGGTCGCTGCCAAGAACCGCCTCGAAACTCCCGCCCTGAGGGTCTGCGGCTCCGGCATTTGCTCCACCATAAAAGCCGATGGCACTGGTGATAATGCCTATGCCAAGGGATTGGAGGCTGAGGATGGTATTGGCACCTTACACCTGGTGAAGTCCGCCTTAGTCTCACAGTTGGCGAGTAACGATGAATATGGCCCGGGCTTCTGAGTATTGGAGGGCAAGAAACCTTAACCTATACCCTAATAGGAGCATCTTTCTCACAGAACACGAAGCAAGGATAAAATGATGATAGAAACATGTCTAAATTATACTCACTTGCGACTATTTCGCTACCCACATATGAAATTAGCTTCCGCAATATCCGGTGCCCTAGGCATATGATACGGCCATCCCATCACTCTATAGCCCATTTTTCTCTGACATTTTACGTCGTTTCCGTTCGGGCAGATTCTCAATGCTAGAACGCGTTTCTAGGCCTAAAGGTCAGCATCTCGCCAAATCGACCTGCTAGCTGGACTTAACTGTACCTTGAGTCTGATGGGCCTGAATTAGGCTCTCATATTCGGGCTTGAAGCGTTGTCTAGTTGAAATTTCTTGCTCGAAGATTTTGGCTATTTCGGGGTGCTCATTGATGAAAACAGTGCGTAGGTCAATAACAAGTTGTTGACCTGTTATATGAAGCCTACGGAGACTTTCGTTGAAGAGCTGAACCTGTAATGTTGGAGATTGTGCACACCGGTCACTATAGTTAAAATGAATGCAGACAGTGGACATCCTCCAGGCTTTACCATGTTGAGTTTATCACCCAGTTGGCCTAGTCCCTCGAGGTCGTTAGCAATAGAATCAAGCACTCCTGGTTTAGTATCAAAGATGTTCTGAAATCGATTCAAGGGAATAGAGAATCCTTAGAACCACCCAATATGCCAAAATGTGAGGTTAAGATAGATCCGCAAGATATCGAAAGAGGAATCAATAGCTTCCGGTGATAAGGTGGCCTGAAACATCTTGTGAACTTTAGACCGATCAATTGACCATATGCATGTCAATTGGTGGAACATAGAGTAGATGTCCCTTGGGTCTGCGCTGGCATTCAGCAGACATCTCTCAAGTTGATGATAAGCAGGTCATTCTTCAGCTCAAGAGTCTTAATGCACTCGAGAAAGAGCACATACTGCAGCAATGGAGACAGGTATAAACGATCCATTGTGAGGTCAAATGCCGTCAGAGGATAGTTCCGAGCTTTCACCGTCTCCATGTCAAGTGCCCAGGTGGAGGAGAAGTGCGTCAAAAACTCGACAACTTCCTCTTCGAGGCGTGGGCCGATAGGCAAATTTCCGAACCACTCGGATGACGTTGGGATGATAGGAAGTAACTTTGTGAAAACGGAGTTGAGAACCTCTGGGATCAGACTGTTGTGAAAGCGCTTGTGGATGGTTGAGTTGTCAAGAGACCATTGGTAAACCAATTGATGAATTGCGATACATAACTCATCCTGACATGCACAGGCATGATTTATAACCTGGGACTTTGGTCCTATTGTCTTCCCTTTCGGGTTGAAATCTCGGAGCAAGGAAGTAGTATGTATACTGATCCCACAGGTCCTGTTGGGACAGCGCTTGGGTGGATTCGGCATGGCAGGGGCGGGGTGCATAAGCATTTGGGCCGGGGTGGGGACTAGATCCCAGTTCAGCATGGCTGAGGCGGTGGTAGGAATCATGTTGGTTGCTTCCAACTGAATGGCACTCTGTTTGGCCTGCGTCTTGGAACGGGTTCGAAATGACCTAGGTCGGCGTATGTGCTAGAAATGCAGACGAGATATCCATTCTATCACTTCTAGTTAGCGAACTTCGAGGATGTAGTAATAACCAGTCACCCTGCGCGTCTATCCCTCCCAAACACCGAGCCACACTTCATATTGCAAAGTCACAATTGGAAGATGCGAAGGACACGACACCGACCTCTGCTGTTAAGAAGTGACGAATGAGGGATGATTTCTCCGAGATGCGATAAGTGGAATCATTAAAACCAAAAGAGCTGGCAGAGCTGAAAAGAGGATGAGTAGCTGTTACAAGTGACTTCATCAAGATTGCAGATTGAAATTTTCATTTGATGTTCTAGCTTTGCCAAGAAAGGTCAACTAATTCACAGAGCTCCTCACAGACTCGTCTCCGCTCCTCTTTTTCACCTTGGGCCATGCCTTTCACGGGGTGTATTTCTTCGCCCAACATTTTCTTGATATCCACCACAAGATCAGCAACCTTTCGATAATACCCATTCCAACAATTTCGTATGATCCTATCGATAGGATCTTGCAAGTTCGTAGCTGGAAATTGGCTATCGGCTATCAAGCAAGCGATCTACTTGCTCAGGCCTTTCAAGCTCCGAGTACAGCTCAGATCCGCGTGTTATATACCAAAAGACTGAGCCAAGAGCAAATGGCTCCGTGCTCGGACTGGCGATCCCGAAGAGGCCACCAATCACATCTCTATGTTGTCGGATATAGGGCTCATAACCGACATTAAGTTCATCGGCGATCTTGGGCGAATGGTCGAAGTCGATAAGTTTGACCTGATCATAGGAGTCGAGCAAGATGTTTTGTTGGTTGATATCACCATGAACATAGCCCAGAGCCTCCAAACACGCGGCTGCTGATGATAACTGAAACATCCATTGCAAGACTGGTCGAGGCTTGTTGATGATGCTCATTCGGTCGTGAAGTGTTCCGTTCGCAATTAATTCGAGAAAGGTGACATCGATGCCGTGGAAGAAAGATTGTACAAGTTGCGGGCATCCGGTTTGATCGAGTAGTTCAAAAATATCTTGTTCGTGACGCAAGCGTTCGTCGCCTGGCTTCAAGGCAACCTTTGCCGCTATGCTGGTTGCGACTTGAAGCACAACAGAATGGCCGCCAATATTAAAAATAGATGAATTGGGGCATTTCTCGAGTATTTGCTTTATGATCGGATTAAGGTCATGGGCGAGGTCTGGGACCTGGGCGAAGTAGTTGGTCAAGTCGTCATATTTCCAGCGCAGGCCAGCCATTCTTCCAGACAAGGGAAGTATACAGCTGGAATAGTGAGAAAGCGAATGTATTGATCAGCGGAAAACACGGATGGATGTAAAGTGTAAATTAATTGCAGACGTTGCGGGCCACGTGATCCAGCTTTGCCCACCACCCTTTGATCTCAAGCCTTCCTCCATGGCAATGCAGTCGTCACATGGGTCTCTCTTCCTCGTACTTGCAAGATAATTGGTCTGAACCACTCCCTCCGTCACACATGGGGTCTGCCCACATTGCCTGGGCCGGGCGGGTCCGTCAGGACCTGGATGGCCACGTAACATCCTAACAGGATTAATGTCGTTCCAGCACATCGCTAGAACCATAGTCTCAGTAAGCGCGTCACATGAGAGAAAGGGTAAACCGCGTACTGTACCGTGAGTGTTTAAGATCAAGACAATTTCTGAGTCAGGCGATACTAACAGAGGACTTGGACAGGCAGATACATCCCAAACTGAAAGGAAATCAGGGCCATCTTATAGACAAACCCCAAGCCCGAACATGCGATTAGACAAGTGATCTCTTGGGGGCACTTTACTCAGTACTGAAGTTGGTTGGAGTTGCCTGGAAAGGTGGCTGCCTACAATTGGGTACAAAACCTACCTGGCAACGGCATGCAACATATCTGAGATCCCTGATCATGACCATCACTCGGACGGGCAAAAGCTCACGGTAAATCTCATCACGCTCGAACTGGACCTCATGGGTGGCTGCCTAAATGCAATGCCCTCATGAACCCCGCATCGCGCGTAGATGATGGTCACACGGTGTGGGACGCCAAGCGACCTGCAAGCGCGTGACCAGCCTACGGTTCGAGGCATGAATTGAGAGCAGACCTCACCAACCACGGGGCAAGCTGGATGTTTTGCCTCTGCAAGCTCTATGTACGCGCATTGCAACAAAGCAGTATCCGGGATCCAGCTCCTTCATACCGGCCGCCATCCGGGGGCTTGGCCAGTAACGAATCTCCAGACGTGGATGGCCAATGTTGCTAGGGACTTTGCATAGATGGGATATTTCAAGATAGCTAAGGAGCTCGGCGAGAAGGTTTTGGATACGAGTATAGAGATCCTAGGGGAGAGCCATTCAAACACTATCCTTTCTATGTCTAATTTTACTATAGTTTACCGCGGTCAGGCGAAGGAGAACTAAAGCTATTTAAGAATAGCAGCGGTAGCTAATTCAATAATTAAGGCGATATAGAGAGGCACTAGCTAAGTAGGACCTAAGCATCTAATTATACTCATTAGTACGTATAATTTAGCTTTAATCTGGCTAGAAGAGGGCAGAAGAGAAATTGCATATGATAAGTGGGCTAGCATCGTGGGAAAGATAGAGACGGTGTTAAGGCCGAGCCATGAATGCACCGCCCGCTGCAAGCGGTACTTAGCAATCATGGACGGAGCCGGAGAATTGGCACAGGTAGCTATCTTGTCCGCTATCTCAGGTTCAAAGTAAAACATCCGCGTGGCCTTCCTTATTGCGACTGTCAATTCCCACCCTTATTGACTAGAGCTCTTCGCTTTGATTGACTGTAAACATACCCTATTAACCGCGCAGGATTTCCTCCGTCCTGAACCATCGGTCTGGGTTAAATATGTCTGGGTGAAGGTCTTTCTTCCTCATCTGAATTGCGTGATCTAACGCCGTTAACACGAGCGCGTCGGGAGAGTCTCTTGGTAACCCTATGCCATTGCAGAGAAAGCCCAAGGCACCATTGGTAAGAGAGCTTGCTGTGGCCGAATGGTGCAACACCGTGCAGCCTTCTGCATCTTACTTTCGGAGGTCTACGCCGGAGCTCGCCAGAAGAGGAGTGCCGCATTAAGACTGAAGTCCGGGTCGTTCCATTGGTCACCCTTAGGCAGTCTCGAGTCCTTGTAATGAGATATGTCGACATGCTTCTGACATGATTTGGGTAGTTTCACCCGGAATTCAAAGATTGTCTCGTCGCCCTCGGTAAAATGTTGGAAATTAATGTCTTTGAGAGATTATCCTGGGAAAGGGCAAATATGTTGGCCTCGGCACGTCCTCCAGCGACGCCCCAAATGAGAGGATCCTGGTATCTTTCATGTCGACAACAGTGGTGATATGCCGCCATCGACGACGTTGTTATGGTGATACTTGTGGTCTTAGTTAATCTCTTATCTGAGGTTGATAGGCCGCCCAACCCTCAGAAGGCTAGCCTTCTTCTCCTCCGTTGCTTGTATTTGGATTTGTCGTGCTTCCAGCTTCAGACGGCTGTCGCGTATTCCTTGATGAATCCCGGGCCTTCTGGTGTAACTGATTGACTGTGGGACGCTGGGAAGATGGGGTTGAACGGGTACCCCATTCAAGGCGAGCGTTGTCCGTCCACTCCGAGTGGTCGCTCATAACGGCCCGGTGAGGGGTGGTGTCTGCTTCGTGTCGGTTGGGCGACGCTTGCGGATCGAGTTTGGGTCGACGGGGGTGGTGGAGCTGTTGGGGAGGTCGCAGTTGGGAACGCTTGACAGGAGGCGGGGGTGGGCGAGAAGCGAGTTCGAGGGCTCGTTGGCGGAATTCTTTGAAGTTGTCTTCGCGGAGGCCCAAAACTGATTCCAATAAATCGACAGTGTCTTCCGGGTTTTGTATGACAATGGAGTCCTGGTCGTCATTGTCAGAGCCGGAGTCACCGTTGGAGTCGGAGGAAGAGTTGTAGTGTGTATGAGGAATATCGTAAAAGTCGGCGAGATACGCGAGCATGCGGCGTTGGTGGTCGGTAGTGGGTGCCCTGAGGGCGTAGAACTCATCTGCGTGTCGGGGGAAGCGTGCAGGATCGGGCTCGACGATGCCGTTGTGAAGGATGGCAATGAGAGGGCGGATGGGGTACTTTGGATTGCGCAAAGCGGTGTTTCTCATGTAGGCGGTGTTGCGGAGAGATTCGGCTTTGAGTTCGTCGAAGCGGCGGGCGAAGTCATCGAAGCGAATGTTGACATCATCAAAACGATGGTTGACGTCGTCCTTGAACTCCTTGACGTCGTCCTTGAACTCCTTGACGTCGTCCTTGAACTCCTTGACGTCGTCCTTGAACTCCTTGACGTCGTCCTTGAACTCCTTGAGCTCGGCTTTGATCTGGTCGATGGAGCCACGAATGTCGTGGAACTCGCGGTTGAGAAATTTGTCGTGACGATTTTGGAGGTCCACGTACTCCTCGTGGGTAAGATACGTAGAGGAGGACATGGTTCAAGTTTGCGATCGAATGAGAGAGCGATTGGGGGAGAGATGGGGATGTTGGTGGTGTCGGTGGATTTGGGTTGATTCGTGGTGAGAGGGGGTCTGGGGGCGACGCCCCCAGGGGACCAGGAAGGTCACGTGACGACGTCAACTGTCAGACACGTGATGTCGAAAAGTGGATCAAACGCGCCGAACTCGGGGTAATTGAATACAGTAAAATAGATGATGATGATGAGGTCTAGAGAGATCGTACATTGATGATCTATCTGCTAGAGGTCTGTGGTTGTCACCGTGGTCTTTTTCGATCTTGTGCGGTCTCCCTGTCTGAGGCATTTTTCCTGTCTGAGGCTCATCCCGGGCCCATTGCCCTTAGTCATCCCTTCGGCCGGATCCCTCCGTCCGACATCAACCGACCTGGCCTGAGGCGAAAGGTGGAGGCATCTTCGGCTTGTTGAGTCACGCGGCTAGTTGTCATTGTACAATCCACTCCCGGGCATTTTGCAGGAGACGCAATGCGTCGCTTTTAAGCCCCCCAGGAATGCTTTCAAGCATGCGCCGGTACGTCTCGTCCAGATCGCGCGGCAGGCATCCGACGGCCGTCTCAATCGCGGCCTGATTGCGCCAATCAAGTTGCCAGGGTTACCTGAAGTAAACAATTCACGTCCAGAGCCCATACAGTAATCACTCGACGTCATTCGTCATCCTTTATGTATGCACAGTGGCCCTTCCACCAAGCCGATTGCCAGAGTAAACATTCTCCTGCTCAATGGGGATACTTTGAAGATCCTATCAGAGGTAGGCTATCCCTACACCCAAACGGTGGTCACTGTCGTGCTAAAAACATACAGCTTCGAGAATATTCACAGCCGATTCAGTCATCGGGAATTCCAGCACTGCCTACCGAGCTGCTGCTTCAAATCTTGATGCAAGCTGACTCGGTTGATAAATTATTCCTGGCACTCACATGCAAGCGGCTTCTTTGCGTCTCCAGGATGGCAGACATAATGATCCCTTCTGCGCCCAAGCATTGGGCTCGTCGCCTAGACTGCCCCGCAATGCTCGGAATTCTACATATAGTGCGTCCATTGGACGCTCGGGGCCGCTCCAAGTAGTCATGGGCACCATGTTGTGTTTACTCTGCGCATTTCACGACGACATCCTCGATAGCTTCAGCCCTGCCGCCATTGGGGAACTCAGTGTCTAGCGGCTTCATAGATTCTATCAGACTGAGTGCTGTGTCGCGAAAAGCACGAAGCTGCGGAGATTGTAAACCGGGCTTCTTTGTAAGTTCAACAATCCGGTCTCGTAGATAGGGCCGTGGTTTCCGAACATAGGGAGGTGGCTGCATCCACGGTGGCCGAATTCTTCCCAGTAGTTTCTTTTCACTGAGTCGCAGAATTCTTCGGAACAGATCATTGCAGAACTTCTGACGCCGTTTTCCTGATGTATTTCTTAGCTTTGCATCAAGGTCCAAGCACCAGGAACCTTACGAAATCCAGCGTACTGGCTGACTATTTTAAGAACCTCATGCAGCTCATTTATGATAAACTTCGATGGTGACGAGTTGCTCGTAAGAATGACGATCAAACCATCCGAATGTTCTTGCAAAGTAACCGTTGAAACCCATTCTACGCCCTCCTGGTAATGGGCAACGAAGGCTAACCCATCAGCGATCTGCATCTTATCTTCAAAGGCGAGGATATGATCATCGGTGATAGTCGTTGGAGCCGAGACCGTACCACGGTAGAGGCGAGCTTCGGTTGGGATTTCTGTTAGCCGGCGCAATCTCGCCACAGAGCCATGGAACTTGTGGCAAGATTGTGGCAAGAGTATTGTGTCCAGATATTTTCCATGCTCAATGGAATCATGATAGGGGCTGCTATTCCGAGACATGTATCTAGCCTGACGGTTTGCAAAATGAGAAAGTCTCGCATTGTATCATCTTTATATCTAGCTGCAGATCGGCCTGCAGAGGAGGCTTGGTGATAGTGAAGTTGTTTCCGTGCGTGCGTATACTATTGTGTCACATGTATCGGGATATCGGATATCTATAGCATTATACTACTAATACACTATCGCTACCAGCCTCGTCACTGGCCTCGTTATCTAAGCCTAGCTTTTCCTTGATTTTATCTATAGCTAGTTAAAGCTAAAGACTCTGAAGGATCCGGAGCCTCTCGGCTGTCCGAGGTTATCCGAGGTTATTATTAGTCTCTTTATCTATAAGACTAACCTAAAGACCCTTATTAGATAGGAAGAATATTAAGAGCTTCTCGCATATATAATTATATCTATCTACTAGATGCAATAGTTATGAGCCCGGCTGGCTCCTCTGACTAAGTGATTATCTTTATTATCTATCTTTAACCCTTCCTAATATCCTTCCTTCCTTAAAAGAAGGATTTCTTTTTAGCTCCTCTAGTAGCCCTTATTTTTACTGTCTTAACGGTATTCCTCTTATCTTCTATTTCTACTACTATTACGGTAGTTATCTTATTAAAGCCTTCTAGGCTCCCTCTTTCTAGCTGTCTGACTAGCTAGCTGTTTAATATACTGTCTAACTAGCTGTTTAACTAAGCTATTATCCTAGCTACTTAATAGACTATTAAGCTAGCTATTCTTTCTTTCTCTTCTAGATGGATTTTTCTATTATCTCTTAAGATCTCTATTAGGTTAGATTAATAGCTTCTACTATAGCTATCTCTATATCCGATAGATCTAATAGATCTAGGAAGCTCTTCCTAGACTACCCTCTAGGGTTATAGTAACTAGAAATAATAGATTAGTATTATCTAGAAGTATATAACCGCCTTAGATATCTAGGTCTATTTAGATCCTTCTAAGCCTAATAAGCCTATCCTAGTAGCCCCTATAGAGCCTATAGCTAGTATAGTTAAGCTAGGAGCAATAGGGCTAGAGGCCCTAGATTCTAACTAATTTAGAAGACTTAAATTCCTTTATAATTAGTATAAGATTAAGCTTTAGGTCTATTAGGATAAGTAGAAAGCCCTAATATCTATCTAGCTTTATATTATAAAGACTATTAGTAGCTATTATAGTACTATTAAGTCTAAGAATAACCTTACTAAGTAGCTATCCCTTCTAAAGGATATAGTTAAACTAATAAGCTAAAATCTTAAAGATAGGACCTTAGAATACTTCTAAAGTATCCTAAAGAGCCTAGATAGAACTAAATTAATAGAATAGGTCCTAAGCTAGTAAAAGGTTCTAATAGAAGCTAAGAAGATTAGCCTTCTAGATACCTAAGGGATTAGATCTACCTAATATTTCCTTTAAGCTATTAATACTATTAATCTAGCTTTTTCTAACTTCTAGCTTTAAATAATTGAAAATATTACTTATAGTAATAAAAAGAGATAGAAGGCTAAGATCCCTAATGGTATTAAGATTAGTAATATATTTAAAAAACAAACCCTAATTTTATTATTAAGGGCTAGTAAGGGTAGCTTTTCTAGCTTTTAAGGGTCTTTTAAAATATTTAGTAGATCTAGCCCTAGCTCTAGGACTCTCTCTAGACCTTCCAGACTAAGGCCTATAAAATTAGGCCCCTCTAAGCTACTCTATATATATAGAAAATAGTATTTCTATATAGAATACTTCTATCTAATTAGCTAGATTAGACCTTCTAGATAGAAGGCTAGAGAAGATATTAAGACTAAGGTTAATTAGCAGCTTAAAGAGCCTAGGATTAAGGAATAGGTTAATAGGGCTATTAAGAAAGCCTAGAGGAAGGAAGCTAGGCCTAATAATAAGCTAGAGGACTCTAAAGATAGGGAAATTAGAGGATTTGCTTTTGCTAATACTAGCTTTCCCCTATTTCGAGGTTAATAGTAATAGCTAGTCTTATAGCCTAACCTATAGATAGCTCTAGAGATAGCTTAGTAGCTTGGTTAGTAGCTAGGATAGTAGCCTAGTTAATAGATAGCTTAGTAGCTTAGTTAGCGGCTAGGATAGTAGCTTAGTTAGTAGCCTAATTAGAGGTTTAATTATTAGCCTAATTAGAGGTTTAGTCTATAGCCTAAACTAAAGCTAGGTTAATTATTATTCTTAGCTACTATAATCTACCTATTAAAGGATTCCTTTATCCTAGATTCTAGGTTAGATATATATATCTATAATAACCTATTAAGATTCCTAGGATATTAAGCTTCTAAGGAGATTAAAGTTATTTATATAGGAGGCTTCTAGATAGAAATTCTAGGCTATAGCTAAATCTATCTTTAGATTAAGAATAGTCTTTTCTAGCTACTAAAGGTAGCTTATATCCCTGCTTTCTATATAAATATTATCTCCCTTAATACCCTAATTACTAAGGGATATAATTAGAATCCTACTTCTAGGGCTATCTATAAAGGAAGGGATACCCTATTCTATATAATATAGCTATATTATTAATAGGTTATTAAATTTAATAAAGTTAGATAGTTAGATTAGCTAGTATTAGTATTTTCCTTATTTAAGACCCCTAAGCTAGAAGCCTATAGATAAGATACTAGATATAGTGGAAAAATATAGCCTAATCTAATATATCTTAAGGCCTATAGATATAGAGCTTATCCTTTAACTAAAGAAGCTTTATAAGGTACCTAAAAATAGTTTCTTAAGATATTAGCCTATATAGAAAAGGGCTACCTTATTAGATATAAATCTAGTAATATATATAGGATCTAGGTCCCTAGCTAGTCTAAGGTCTAAAGAGTTAGGGATATAACCTTTAATAAAAATATTCTCTATAACCTAAAGGATTATCCTAACCCTCTTTATTAGCTAAAGCTACTATAGCTATAGCTTCCTAACTATATTAAATCTAATTCTAAGATTAATTTACTAGATAATAAAGATATTAGGTTAATGATTATAGTCTTATAAGATAATTAGAGCCCTTATTAGAGCCCTAACTATAGCTCTATTTAGAGCCTTAATTATAGTCCTAATTAAAGCTTTAAAGATCCTAATATCTCTAACCTAGCTAAAGACCCTAATATTAAGACTTCTTAATCTAAGGATTAAGAGACTTTTAACTTTAATAAGGAAGGTCCCTATTTAACCCTAAGGGTAATAAGCTCTCTATTTAGTAAAGTAACTAGCTTAGTAGTTAGTTTAGTAGCTAGCCTAGTAGTTAGTAGAGACCCTAGCCTATAGAGGCTAGCTAGATAGTACTACTAGAGGTAGGAAGAGATATATAGTCTTTAACCTTCTTAAAGCTCTTAATACTAAAGGTAGGATCTACTAGCTAGCTTTTTTATAGTATTTTTTAATAGAAGAGAGGAAAAGGTCTATAGATAGTCTTTTCCTCTAGAGCCTAGGACTTATAGGGACCTTGAAAATTATCGATTTAGACCCTAATTTAAGGAAGCTACTAATAAGGAAATAAATAGCCTATAGGCCTAAGGGACCTTTAAAGCTATTGCTAAAGATAAAGCTAAAGGAAACCCTTTACTAATTACCTAGGTCTTTAAATATAAGCTAAATAAGTATAGCTTCCTTATCTAGTTTAAGGTATAGCTATATATTTAAGGGGATCTTTAGCCCTATAATTATAAGGAGATCTATATAGTAACCCTAGTAGGGAAGTTATTTAGGGTCTTAATAGTTATTACCGCTAAGTTTAACCTTAAGGCCTAGTAGCTAGATATAGTTAATACCTTTACTAATAGCCCTCTTAATAAGGTTATCTATATCTACTATCCTAATAGATTCTAAAGGGCTAGTTAGCTGCTTTTACTATAGAAAGCTTTATATAGGCTATATAGATCTCCCTTACTTTAGTAATAAGACCTCCTTTAGACCTTTAAGTAGCTAGGTTTAATCTAACTTAATAAAAATCCCTATATCTATAATAATAGCTAGATTATAGTCTTTTTCTTTATAGATAATATTATCCTACTATATTAGAAGAAGGATTAGCTAGCTACTAACTATTTAATTAAGTAGTTAAAAAATTAGTATAGGATATAGGATCTAGGATATCTTAGCTAGTTCCTTAGCATTAGGGTCCTAAGGGATAGGCTAGCTAGGAAGCTATAGCTCTATTAGGACTCTTTTATTAAGAATATTATAGCTAAGTTTAAGGTTACCCTTATAGATTATTTCAAAGGAAATCCCCTACTAATAAATAACCTACTTCTAAGCCTTATCTAAGCTATAGCCTCTTAGGTCTATCTCTTCTAGTAGAAGGTTAGATTAATTAACTATATAGCTATTATTATATAGCTAGATATCTTAAAGGTAGCTTTAAAGCTAGTAGAGTATCTAATTAATCTATTAGACCTCTATTAATATATAGCTAACTAAGTTATTAGCTACCTCTATATAATATAATTCCTAGCTATTTAATTCTAAGGGAAGGATTTTAGGGACCCTAAGGCCTCTAGAGATAACCTTCCTAGAGACCTAGACCTTCCTAGCAACCCTAACTTTCCTAGGACTTTAAAGATAGCTATAATAGCTTAATACAGTACTGATCTTTAAATAGTGTTTAATATATCCTTTGTAGATGATTAGATAAGCCGGAAATTGTCCTAGGGATTGATTTTATCCCTCTTTAGTAGACTTATTAGCTAGAAAGCTAGGAAATAGGATATAGTTATAATATTATTAACAGAAGCTAAGCTCCTTGCCTTTATATATATAACTAAGGAAGCCCTAGTAACCTAATAGCTATTCGATTAGCTAGGCCTTTAGCTAGACTAACCCTTAATTATTAAATATAATAACTAATAGACTATCTAGCTTATAACCCTTAAGACCCCTAGGATTAAGACTATACTTAAGTATATTAATATTTATAGCTACTAGGCCTATTAGGGCTATCTTAATTAGTAATTTAGGGTTAAATATATACTAATAGCTTAAATACTAGCTAATAGTCTAACTAAAGCTCTACCTAGCTAGAAATTTAAAGAATTCATTAGATATATCGGTCTTATTAATATTAGAGTAGTTATTAAGTCTTAGATTGAGTTAGATATTAAAGACTAGCTCTTTCTATCCCTATCCCTATTTTCCTTTAATTTTTCAGACCTCTCTAATAGTATCTCTTTTAATAGGGTAGCTTTTTAGATATCCCTCTAATAGGGATCCTATTTAGAATAAGGAATAGATTATCTAATAGCTTAAATACCTTTAAGCTAGGGGGGTATATTATATATATTGGGATATTGGATATCTATAGCATTACACTACTAACACACTATCGCTACTAGCCTTATTACCGGCCTCGTTATCTAAGCCTAGCTTTTCCTTGATTTTATCTATAGCTAGTTAAAGCTAAAGACTCCGAAGGATCCGGAGCCTCTTAGCTGTCCGAGGTCATCCGAGGTCATCATCAGTCTCTTCGTCTATAAGACTAACCTAAAGACCCTTATTAGATAGGAAGAATATTAAGAGCTTCTCGCACACATGATCACATCTATCTGCTAGATGCAATATATTGGGTAGTTACGTGGGGTGTGCAGCAAGTCTGCGTTAATGCCAGCTCACAGTGCAGGAGGTCGGCCACCCACACCATTACCGAAAACCTTCACGTGGGATCACTTAGGCGGAACTGAGTCCTCTGAACATATTTGCTGAATAGAACTTGAATACTGACGTTATTCCTGGCTTCCACACTCGATCATCGTCCTGCTCTGGGCCTCGCTATACCGCTGACTTCATGCCTAGTTAGCGGATTGAGGCGATCGCCTTCTCACGATGCATGCGTGGACGGCATCCAAGCTGTCCAACCCAAGGTGAGTATGGTAGCAACGCGTTTCGAAGCTAAGCATCGGGCAGCTTGGCTCAAAGAAAGGTGCGCTCTCGTGGATCCGACCTCACGCGCCACGACAACGCAATGAATCTTGGCGCTTGCTCCCTTGTGTGTGAACCTTGACGCGATCAAAAGTAAGAGTACGGATGTCATGAACATACTACGACTGTAGGCGTGCCTCGACAACAAGCAGTTATGGCATGGTTTACTCCAAGCAGTCAAAGTTATAGATTTTGGGGAGCAGTGGCCTTCTTGGCTGCTTCGCATAGCAAATAACTTGGCCTGTTTTATCGACGAGATAAGTCTATTGCTCCGCTACTCGATGATCCAGACCCAGGAAGAACCCAAAGGAAGTTATACCATGTACCCGGTAGTGCACCGGTGGGTGTTGCATCTGGATGGCGACCAGAAGAATAAGGAGTTTGTTCGCTTGGCGCTGATCTTGGTCGGCCATTTGATACCGAGGCAAGACACAAAGAAATTTTGGATTTTACAGCAGAGGATTCTTCCTCACGCAGAGAGATATTCGCGGTGGGTACAAGAGGAGTTGTTGCGATCGGATGGGAGAGTCATCAATGATAGTATTCATTGGCTTGGGATTTTGTACTAGGACTAAGGCAAGCTGAGTGAAGCCGAAGCGATGTATAAGCGAGCACTAGAAGGTTTCCAATACACCCTCGGACCGGCTCATCAAAAGACTCAGTTGGTTATGCATGCTTCCAGCTGTTGCGCTCTGGCCGAGGTACAAGGCCACCTAACTACACTGTCACGGCGGATCGTCTAACCGATGTAGCGAAACCCTCGGATGGACCTGAGAAGAATGAATTGGTAGATAGGCCAGTATTCTAAAACTCTCGGTCAAGCTTCATAAAACCATACCATTTCGTACAGGGTGAGAACAGGCAATAAGCGATAACTGGTATACATGGACATGTCTTCGATATCAATTGAAGCCGATTCCGATCGCCGTAGATACCTAACTTGTCTATGCATTGATAATTCGAAACGTCACTAACCTGGGATAGAAGTCTCATTGACGCGCTCAATCTGCAGGCGCTTGAGATTCGCCGAGTACTAGACTTGGATTGTGCCTGGAGAACGATGTGGAAACGGGGGGGATATTTTTCGACGCGTCTATTACATTTCCACCCTTTGAGGAATGCCGTGCCAATCTCCGCCGGGTATCGTTGGGAAAACAGCTCAGGATCACCAGTTTCAGGCTTGAGACTCTTGTTCGGGCACGAGTTTCGGCCATCCCTCAAGCCAAGGTACCGTCTAATCCAGTGACTGCCAATCTTCTTCGGACAAGCCATAACGGCTTTTCCGCAGCCCGGGTTCTGAAGCCCTGAAACCTCGTTCTTGAAAGCCCGACAACACTGGTACTTGTGGTAATCTCCTTGTACGTGAACAACAATTCTCAAGCCCTGCCAACATCGTGCGCATCATACACACCTCAGCATATGTTCGAGAGGGACTTTTTCTGACCTATGCTGCCGAGAAGGCGTTCGTCATTGAAGGTTGCCCTAGACATGAATGCCTGTTTTACAGTGCCCCGCACCTGTTGCGGTGATACATCCCGCAAAAATACACGGTGATATGAAGGATCTAGAGAGACATACGTTAGTCTTTGGGTATGCTAGCTTACTTTGTTTGTATTCTTGGTGGCTAAGTGTATGTTAGAAATATATCACCTAGTCAATCCATTCAAAACTTACCATATTGGTGCAAGGAAATGTATATCTCGGAATGGCTAGCCCCGTCCCACATGGTGTCATATCGTTAACTGCAGCTGAGGAAACTTTGAAGAGTGATAGTTAATGTGGAGGGAGTGAGAGATACTGAATAATTGATCGGATGAACTTTTGGTGGGAAGACTCGACTTTAAGTAGAGAGTAGTAAGGGCTTACTAATTCGCTGAGTAGCCAGTATCTTTCTTAAACTTTCCCTCTAGAAGGAGCCATAACGCGTCCTTTAGGCAAGGAAACAACGTTGATGCATAGCTGCGTCCTGTCGCAAGGGGTGCCTTGTTCTTCCAGTCAGCTAATTGCAAAAGCAACAAGGAATATGTCAGGAACGATGTGGAAGCCGAGGCGAGAAACATTCCGCATACCTAGTTGGCTGGATTTCAAAAGATCCAAACACAGATATGCCCAATCGGGAGCTCCGAGCCATCACCATTAACAACACCAAGTCATCGGGTGGAACCTTCTCTTCCAACTAGAGTCTGAGTTCATGTTCCCTGCTCGTATTCAAGTAGGTTGACACGATGGTATTGACCATTCAGCTTGTCAGGGGTAGCATCATCCCTAAAATGAGTGACCACAACAACCGTGCTCACTAAGCTAATAGGACTAGTGAGGAAGACCTGCCCCGTTCAAAACAGCTCGCAAGCAAGGTAGACAAAGGAGGCCGCGCGTACTTGAGATTGAGGCACAGGATTATGTGCTTCCTTGCGGTTGGTCCGGTTTCCTGCAGCCCGAATCACCGTTGTCTCAACAACCTCAACCAACACTAAGACATGCGTGGATGGTGTTCACTTCGGTACTGCCACACACTAAGGTAATTTCTGGGAATATCCGGGGCAAACTAGGGGCGCATGTGCTCGGCAGAAAGGACACCACTTACGTGGCCAAGAGGTTCAAGGGGCTCATGCTATTATTAACAACAGATGTTACCCAAAAGCCCCGCAGTATCACACTCCTGCAGGTATCTAAATGTTTGACCAAGGCATAGCACGAATGATACGATATTATTGTCGGCTATCCCACACTTAAAGAATAGAAACTATATCATACTGGTTATGTGTTAAGGCATCGGCCTGGAGCCCTCTTGCCATAGTCATCTGAGACTGCGGGAGTTCTAAACCATCCTCTGTTTCTAGTAATGCCCAACCGCCATGTTTCTCTCCCGCTTGTCTCCGCCCTATGCGGGCGTCCATAGCGCAGGCCGTAGCTACCAGAATAATTGGAAAACCCCCGTGGTCTTCTTCCTGACATACTCTAACTCAATACAGACCGTTTGGCCCATCCTTGCCGACTAGCCAAGTTAGGACAATGATGGTCGTACAGTAGCCTTATCCTCTACCAACGAAGGAAGCCGAGCGCCTCCGCCTGTCGTACGACAACTACACTAGGCCAGAATAGAATCAACAATCACACCCTTTTACGGAAACGAATTGCGATAGGATTAGGAGTGGTGACATTGAGAGCGTGGAGGGCTTTCAGTATCCATCTAGCCAGGGGGATACCTGGCACTTACACCCACCAGCGGCAAGTTACAAGTCGAAATTGCCTCCTCTTGGTAAATTGGCTTAGAGGGTCTGGTTGGGGAGCGTAATTGCGGAAACCATATGTGTATTCGAAGTGAATGAATGGAGAGGCGGTATGGTAGCGTGCTCGAAAATTGGCGGATACTCAGGGAGTTCCTCCGTGAGAACCATGCTTGGCAACGAAGTGATCGAGTAGAGAGGAGGGATAGTAGCGTCCTCGAATATTGGCGGATACTAGGGAAGTTCCTCCATGACACCCAGAGTAGGCTGCGAAATAATCGGGCAATGAGTCGAACGAACGCCATCCTCTAGAATTGTTGCTTGTTCGACCTGCGTCTGTGGTGCTTCGATAATGGTCTCCCCGTCTTCCCACTGCGTCTGAGTTAAATGAAATTGGACTGGCTGAGCTTCCGATGAGTGGCTTGTATTATTTCGACGCGGTACATCTATTGTTGACGTATTGTTTGCTTCGACAGCAGAAGCCACGGTTGTCCTCATCCTCTTGGTAGCACTGAGCTTGTGGCCCTGGTGCACTGGATTCGATTTCCTTTTTCTGCTCTGCGGTATTGAAATACCGAAATGGGTCCTGTTGAGGAAGGCTTCCGGATGTGTTAGATGCTCACGACGATCCGATCTATAAACTTCCTCCCAGTTGTTTGCCGAAACCCTATCATTCCGTTTGGTCACTTGCCTCTCATCACAATCATGACTTAGAGCCATAGATACCTTTGTGAATATCTCGCCACAAAAGGCACATATCCGAAGGCAAGCAGTAGCTATAGCTTCTAGTTAGCACCGCAATTCTTGCTTGGTTTTGATAGAACACTTAGCATACGTGATTTGAGGTGCTTGAGTATCTGCTTACGTGTTGGGAAGACACGCTGCTTTGTGCGGCATTTACAGGATGGGCACAGCACCGAGGCCTCATTTCGAGTTGTTTCGTTTGTGAGGCCGAATTCAGGAGCGTAGTCGGCGTTGATATCCTCACCCTTAGATTCACTACCATCGGCATCTGTCACATTGCATTGGCTATCACAAGGTTCCCCTACATGACAAGCTTCCTAGGCCCGATGGTCTTACAAAGGTTGATCATATTTGACCTCTCTCAACAGCCTAGCTACGAACCTTGATGCCCTCAACAACCTGGTCATCCTAGATGACACGTTTTCCTTCCTTTCTCATCGCTCTAGATGACACGATTCCTATCCCTTCCTACGGACCAAATCATGTATTTAAAGACCTTCCTTTCCCGCTAGGATAGACAGAAATCAAGAGCTTTTACCCCATTGATCCCGGCCTTTGGATGTGATAGCATCGCTATAGTAATCGCAAGTACAGCCATCATCATCATTATTATTGTCTAGGCAGTTGAGGTAAGTGGCATCCCCCATAACGGATACTTACTCTCGAAAACCTCGAGAGGGTTTATCCTGTATAGAATGTACTTAAACACAAGACAACGTTCTAATGAGATACTCTTGTTCTAGATGTAGAGAATGAGCATAGAAGATAGAGATATCTAACCGAAAGAATACTGGCCTGGTATTTTGCAATGTGCCGATGCAAGGCGTTGTCTATGTTAAAGGCTCTAAAATAGACTATTACACAATGCGAATATCGACTTCCACTGTTTCCTGTCTCGCCTACGATCCTGAGTAGTTACTGCTTTTACCTAAGCCGGTAATGAGTTTAGGGGCGTTGCAGCGAGCATGACGACTACCTCAACCAGAGAGAGAGCGACGAGTTGCCTCTCTTAACCATGCAGTGGAGCAAAGTCGTTTCCATTGCGCAGGCAAGGTTACTGAGTTTCTAAATTCAGAAACGAATGCAACCACACCCACTGTGAGTCATCTCTCTCTTTGTCTCCTCTTGGTGTGTAGGCTCCGTGCCATAAGCGCTTTGGCAGCGGCTCAATCCCGGGCCTTTTGTCCTTGGCCATCCCCTCAGCCGGGTCCCTCCGTCTGACAACAAGTGTAAGTCATACAGAACAAGCGGACTGCCAGGAAATCACATGTGCGACTGAACAGGCTGCTAAACAAGCCGCAGGATGACTGATATGTGCGATTGAACAAGCGGATTGCTGGGAAATCACACATGCAATTCAACAGGCAGCTAAACAAGCCGCAGGATAAATAATAATAATCGCAAAACACAGTGAATAGTGGAATAGGCAGCACTTACAGAATAAGTATAAAGAGATAGGCTTAATCTATATCTTCTCAATGAAACCCAACCTTCTTCCTATCTCTATCACTATTCCTACGCGATTACACCATATTACGGTTTTTGTGCTTACTCCTTACCTGATTCAAAGAATCTCGCGTAAGTAAGGGAAAAGACTTTACGCTGCCACAACTTTCTCCTATCACCGCTTTCCTTCTTCCTCTCCCACCACAACTTCATCAGCCTTCCACCTAGCCATCATTTGCCACTAACAACTTTCTCCCACAACCATTTTTCTTCTTCCTCTCCTACCACAACCTCGTCAACCTTCCACCTAGCCATCATTTCTCAACAACAACTTTCTCCCACAACCATTTCCCTTCTTCCTCTCCCACAACCTTCCACCTAGCTATCATTTCTTACTAACTTTATCATGGCTGCTACATTGCTAGGCGAGGCATCACGAACTATTGAGTTCACGACCATTGAGAAGCTCTTTGAGGAGATCCGTTGTACTATTGGAGATATGCTCCAGGTTCACGGTAAGTTATATATATACCCCCTTATTCTTTTACTAATCTTATTTTTCTTAGGTGTATCAGCTCAGCAGTTTGCTGAGATCGATGAGGCGAGAGGAGAAGCAAGCAGCCCCCGGTTCCATCACTTTGATGCTTCCTCTAAGACCCTCATCATTACTATCCCAACTGCACTACACGAACGCCTTTATCAACCACTTTGGTCTACGATTGGCATTGAGATTTATCGGATGGGGTTATCTGATGCTTGGCTCCCAATGGGCAGACCAACGCTTCGAGCAGCACAGAACACCTCTAGTGGTGAAAGCGATGCATCAGGAGGTCCAGACCCAGAACGCTCTCACGACGGAGCTTGGCCAACCTTAGCGATCGAAGCAGGGTATTCGCAAACGCTGCCAGGATTAAGAAACAAGATGAGATGGTGGTTCAAAGCCTCAGATCACCAGGTCAAGATTGTTCTTCTAGTCAAGTTCCAGCGCGGCTCAGGAACAATCATTATCGAGAAGTATACCGAGACCCCAGCTCAGATCCGACCAGGCGCCACCACCACGCGGGCGGCAGCCCAGCTTATGCCTACTTGCACCCAAGTCATTACCATTACAGAGGATCCCAGCCATCTCTTATCGTATATTATCACTAGGGAGGATTTACGACTTGAGTTTCACCTCTTGTTCTTGCGGCAACCACGTCAAGGTGAAGGCGATGTTGTGATTAGCATCCAGCAGCTTCAAACGTATGCGGCACGTGTCTGGCGTATCCTAAGACACTGACTTCACCGAACGGCTGTGGCGCAAGTCTTTGCCTTTATGCTTCAGGCCATTCAATCGCCGCTATAGACCCTATTGGTGGGATAAGGGATGGTCCGGTGTAATAGGTGGGGAGGAGACCGGTACAAGACAAGCGTCATGGAAGTCAGTAGACAAGTAGCAAGACAAGCACAATACTACACGATGAATCCACCCTAGCTTCACCGCCCCCCTCTCCAGCGTGGCAGGACACTACCCAAAACTTTGATATGTGGGCTGCGGAGTAATTATAAAGACGTGCTGAGGAGCATCCTGGTAAGGATTGACAAAGCGAAGCGCACGACACTATGTAGAGCGCAAGGCTGGATGTGTGCTCTCGAGTAGGCCTCCACGGTGAAAAGTTCAACCAGGTTGGGGCATACTCCAACCTATGAAATGGAGTGCGCATCTTCAATGTGGGATTCTTTTGCGATCAAAGTCACTAGTTCATTTGATAAAAGTGAAAATATTGGTGTTAAAACTGCCCCGGTGGTTGGAGCTTTGAGAATGGTCACGCAAGTTTGACGGTGGGTGGTTTCGTACCACTAACTAAGCGACGGTGAAAGAATGCTGGATTATATTATGCCTTTGGAATAGAGTTACATACCGCTCGTACGTACGCATAGTGTCAGCCACAAGGCGCCACTTAGCCATAGTGGCGGTCGAGATCCTATTGTGTATTGGGCCGCGCGAGGTGGCAGCGTCCTCCCAGCGATAGGGTTGGCTTTACCATGCGTGTCATTGGGGGTCGGTACAGATAGTGCAATTCAGGGCTTGGCAGTCTCCAGAATAGTGTCCTACTTTATGACACTTGGGGCCGCCGCAGATAGGTGGTGCCGTCGCTGGAGCAGAGCTAGGTGGACCGGTTCCCCAGTCCCATGTTCCTCGCATTCAAGCCGGCTGGTTGGTTGGCTGTGGTCCACAACGGACCACATGTGTGTGCTCCCGGCTGCTCGTTCGCGTCATCATAGGCAAGGTCAAGGACGTGGACAGGCTAAAATCCATCTTTAGGGAAATTCCAATTCGACCCCAAGTCGAAGGATGGAATTGCGTGGCGTGGGTGAAAGAGGCTGTCGAGGCGGCCCTGCAAGACAAGAGGGCTTTGGGGGTCCCTCAAACCCTCACCTGGGACTCAATTCGAGATGTTGCGATGTGGTATGTCGAGAAGAAGAAGGCCGCCCATCGTTTTGACGGACAGGGAGACTACGACCAGAGCAAAGCTGCGACTTAGGACATGCTTGAGGGGATTGAGCGAGTGCCTTGACTGCGCCGGATAGTGAACTACAGCCTATGCGGGGGAGGAGAAAGACGCAGGGAAATGAATAAATCTATCAGAAGTCACTGAAATACTTGCGTCTTATGGTTTCGATCTTTAACTCGTCCGGCATGGGCGCTAGAAACTTATCGACCTCGTCTGCCCAGAAGGTATTCTGAGGATTGACATTCTTCGCACATGTATACTCCCAGTACGCCGGAAACCATCCTGCCGTCTCCCAGTCCAAAATTCTCACGACGGCATCCCCCCGGACCAAGATATTGAAGCTGCTCAGGTCACCGTGTGTCAAAATCAACTCGTTCCCTGCTTGCCGATAGAAGTCGAATAGCTCAGAAAGGTCGGGATCGACAGTGTAGTCGGTATCCAAATCCATGCCATCGACGAGCGCTTCGTGGAACTCGCGCACAGTAGCATACGGGCCCCAGTAAAGGCCGAATGGCAGACGACAGTCGTAGAAGGGCCCGCCATCAATGCTGCTAACGCCAGCCCTCTCGAGATGGGGAACCGAACGGAGCTCCCCGATCATGCGGCGCAGCTGGTTTAGGATTTGCGTTTTGGACTCCTGAGTACGGCTTCGCCAGCCGTACCCTGCCATTTGTCCCTTGATATGGCGCATAACGATGTAGGAGGAACCTTTATAGGTGAATGCATAATACACCTTCGGCACGGGAATTGAAGTGTGACTGGCGACGAATCGCATAGCGTGGGCTTCGCCCAAGTTCTCGTCTGGTCTGGTCTTGATACAGATGGTGAAGATGTGAAGAAGTCCGGACTGTCTTCTCCAGAATCGTTGCAAGAACCTGTGATATCTTGCTCTGACAACAAGAAGGACGAGTGCTCGGACGGCGCGTCCGGGCGTGGGAGGCGGAGGCACCATTCGAACTTCATCGAGGGTTCAGGCAGACGTACGGCAAAGGAAGAAGGACTCTGGCACCTCAAGAGTCACCAAGGTGACAGATGACCGTCGAAACGGAGGGCACACGCCCATAGCCAAATCTACTAGAACCCGTTGCGGCATGCCAAAACGGGCTGGAGGATGTCTCTAAGGCACCCCCTGACCCTGAGCCGGCAGGTACAAATGGCTTTTACTCATGGCCGGGACAGAGTAGTGGAGGGGCACGAGCGGTGCACAGTACGAGCCTGGTAGAGCCGCCTTGGCAGGTTTCATCCGGCGTTGTAAGACAACTTCCACCAGGTGAAGATACCAAATACGGCAATGACCGTCTACAAGGATTCCCACTGATGTTTATGGGAGCTAGAATCAGGGCCATGTCAGCTAGGTAGTTTCCGATATGCTTCTTTAGAGCTTCTGCCTCCTTTTCGCATTCTCAGTCGGACTGATTCTTCCTAATTTCTTCAGGAAATCCACCACGAAGGGGACACTCCTTCAAGGCATGTTGACCGCGCATCATACTGTGCTTAATGAGCGAAGGATATACCGCCCACGGCAAACGGCCACAGATCACCACCAAACGGTGTGCGCTCGTCCAAAGCGACCTATTCAGAGACATCGATAAGCTTGAGGTTGCAGGGATGATGGAACGAACACGCGAATGTGTCTGGCAGGCGATCGCTACGTGGAAAGTTACCTCTTCGCGCCTGGCATAAGATACATCGGCATTAAGTGCCGTCAATAAACCAATGGGGCTCCCTTCAACGGCGCTGCCGGAGCGATCGACGTTGAACGGGCGCAAAGGTCTCTTATAATCAAGACTGTCTAAGTCAAGCCCGAGAGATGCTGAATGTTGTGAGACAAGGCGCGTCAGCCACATCCAATTTCCTCCTCCCCCTCGCCTAGACCACACACAAACGACAACACGGCATTCTTCTTCAAGGCTCTACAGCATATGCACCATCCACGGTGTCGCGTGATTGGCAACTTTACTGAACTCCAGTGGCACCGGCAGGGAGGCAGGGCTATTGCCCTCACCCGGTCTGACATTAGCTATGCACGCCCCGCGTTGGCGGTACTGTCTCAGGCCGCGAAAGCCTTCGCCCTTGACGGCTTTAGTCAAGGGAGTATGCAGAAACCTCATCGGCGTTGAGCATCGAAGCTTATGGCTGAGCCTGTTCCTGGCCGACACGATTCCGGTGGCTAGCTAGCTCGCCTTACTTACGGCCGAAGATGCACATCAGACAGAACACGAACAAGCGTTGAGGCCGATTAATGACAAGATCCAGTGTATGAGTGTTTACGTCGGCAAAACAATGCTGGTCTGAGGTTACCAGAAACGATGGACCACCGGCAGAGCAACGAGCGTCGAAGAGATATAGACTCCTGTAGGTCGAACACCTTAGGCGATAATGCTCTGTTTGACCAATGAATCTGGAAAGTAGATGATATGAAAATCGAGCTTGCCTTTCACAAGGAGGACGAACAGACCAATTCCAGAAGCAGTGAGAATAGCCAGAGTAAATCAACTACAACGATACTTAAGCAGGACACCACCACCCCAAAAATAACACTCTAGAAAGTCCTTATCACGTTCTAAGTCTCTAGTATTAACTTCACGACCTGCGCCGTCAACGGGCTCATCGTCATCGGACTGCCAGCTATCACGCACGAATTGCATATCGCCGACTCGCTAGCTGTCTGGCTATCCTCCGTCACATCCTTATCCACCGCGGCCACACTCCTCCTGGCCCGCACAATCGCCGATGTCGTTGGGCCACGCGCGGTCGAGACCATTGGGAGCCTCTTATGCGGGGTTCTGATGCTTGCTGCCGGTGCTTCGCAGTCGAGCATAGTACTCGTCGGTGCGCGGGCGGTTCAGGGCATTAACGTGTCTTGCCACCTCGCCTTATCAGTAGCACTTGTCACGCAGAGCCTTGCGCAAGGGCGCAGGGGAAATATTGCGTTTGCCTGTCTAGGGTTGAGCCAGCCTTGGGGATTCTTATTTGGCCTTGTTCTAGGAAACATCTTGGTTAATACGGTTGGGTGGCGGGCTGGGTGGTACATCTCTAGCGCCATCACCGTGGCGCTTGAACGATGGGTATGTTCGTTCTTCCGTGCCGCTCGGTATACAAAACGAAACGAATAATTATGCGGGAGCTGAGAGAAGACATCAATTGGGTGGGCGCACTGCTTATTTCTGGCTTCATGGGCGTTATCTCGACGTTTCTGGCGTGAGCTGTGCTATTGATCACCGGCTGGATGCGCACAAGGCTAAAAAGGTGCGCAGGATTCTCAGCACCAGTGTTGAGTATAAAGAAAGACCCGAAACTATTATACTTCTCTGCCTTAGCGCTACCCTTCTCCCCTCTTTTACAGTCTGGGTTTACTGCTAGGTTTGTCGAAGCAGACCTACGCTAATCCCAAACTTATTGTGGGTGGTTTCGTCGTTACACTTCGCACAAATCTTTCAGCCTATTAGTTGTGATATTCTCTTCACCGTTAGGCTCATTGTGATTACTGACATATTTCATGGTATATTCAAAGTCTCCGGTGTCCTTGTCGACTTGCCGTTACAGTCATAAGAGCGTTGTTATTCGCGGTTCTTAATGCCTCAGAGATTTTCTGCAGCCTCTTGTAAGTTGCATGAAGAGCGCATCTGTTGGTTTAGGAGATGACACATGTGACTCCATAGTTTCTAGGAGATTCAGAATATATTAGCACTTCAGGCTGCCATTCATATCCTCCCGAGTCTAGTCGTCAACATGATACTGAACGTCACCACCGGCATTTGCGTGCACAAAGTCCCCGGCTTCTGGCTGGCGGTGGTGCCAACGCTGCTGTCCTCTGTCGCGCTGTTGCTTATGGCGATATCGCATCCCGAGCGTACTTACTGGTCAGACACCCAGAGCAGTTCCTCCCAACTGGTAAACCTGTGGCGCCATGGCATGGCGGAGAGACACCTTTGATCCGCTTCGAGACAAGCTACGCGATACGAACGAAAACCACTACGTGACCTCCTATAGTACCCTGTGTCGGGAGTGGGCTCGTCTTACCTGGGCCCCAAGCTTCGGAAACCTTCCTCGGGCCGTCCGATCCATTCGGTGGCGCATATACAATGAGATTGTAGGACCGCAGAGGCAGAGGCAGAGCCATATGGCCTACACTTGGGTGTTGAAGCCGATGGGTAGGTGGCAGATCAGCAATGGACCCCGCACGAGGGGGAGATTTGGACTGTATCGCAGTCTTAGACCGCGATTAGGGGATAGAAAGAAGACACACAATACACAGACGATTTAAGTGCTATACAAGCTATTTAACAGTAGCGTGCTAACCACCAAGCAGGTGACTGAAAAGCCGCCAATTCCACCGTTGATAGGTTCGTGAAGACCTAGCCAGGCGAAATGCAACCGCGAGGGCCCGGCAACACGTCGATGGTGTGCTGAAGGAGGAGCTCGGCCTTATGTATGTCGGGCTCCCAAAGTTCTGGGATACGTATTTCGGCGGCATGGACAACCTTAAGACGGCATCTAAGGCTTTCTTTAAGCAATGCGTTCAAGAACCGAGCCCAATGTTTATAAACGGGTGGACAGGTTGGCAAGCGGACGTTAGGGAAGATAATAGTTAGCGATATATTCAGTAAGGCTTATTCGCTGGTTCTATTATTTAGCATGCATCGATCAGGCCCACCACAATTGCGCTACTGTGCGTGAGGAAGCTGTACGCAATCTTTCTCCATCACCCCAGCCTCGACCGATTGCAGCCAAATCGACAATCGTAGCGCCTTACAGCAGACCTCTCTCTCTCTCTCTCTCTGCCGCAGCCCTCGCTACACAACCTGCTTGAGGTCCGGTTAAACCGTGGGCCAATCATTCCTGGGGAGCTATGCTGGCCGTGCAGGAAGAAAATGTGGGACTCTCTCTCGGGTCATCAAAGCAAGAAAAATGTATTTATCCGGGGACAGGATTGAAACTGAATGTGTCATGCATCCACATTCCTCTTCATCACCTCAAGCTCGTCCAACTTCCACATCGCCACCTCTATCAAGTCTTTCCAAGTATCCATCTCTCACTCGCTCACCAGACGAATGGCGACGCTTCATTTGGGCAGCGCCCACTTTTCAGCGACCCGGCAGAATGCTATCAAGGATGCCAAGGAGATGCAAGCATCCATTACGCAGGAATGCATCGAGTCCGGTAAAGAGCCACCTCCCTATCTTCTTTTGGAGCTCATCGGCAAGGGAAGCTTCGGTCGCGTCTACCAGGCACGTGGCACCAGACCTGGTCAACTCGTCGCTGTCAAGATCATCAACATCGAAAACGGGGATGCGCTCGATCCTAGCGCCGATACATTTGGTGATGTTCTCAAGGAAATCGAAACTTTGAAGCTCCTTGGCAGCAGTGGAGCGAAGAATGTCAACACCGTGGTGGACGCCCTTCTCGTTGGCCATACCATGTGGATGGTTACAGAGTATTGCGCTGGCGGGAGTGTTTCGACGTTGATGAAGCCTAGGGGACATTTACCAGAACAGTGGATTATTCCTATTCTACGCGAAGTTGCTGAAGCTGTTTTCTGGGTTCACAAGCAGGGGATTATCCATCGGGATATCAAATGCGCAAATGTCTTTGTCACCGAGGCCGGCGGCGTACAGCTCGGCGACTTTGGGGTCGCTGGCATCATTCAGACCAAGTTCGACAAAAGGAGCACCATCACCGGTTCCTTGCATTGGATGGCACCCGAACTCTTCAATCCTGCCGTGAGGTACGGCACCGAGGTTGATATCTGGGCATTTGGGTCGATGGCCTACGAGGTCGCCTGTGGACTACCCCCAAACGCTTCTTTCAGAGATATCCCTCAGTTTGGCGCATACCTCAAGAACCATTGTCCTCGCCTTGAAGGTGACCAGTATTCACCGGGATTGAGGGACTTCATCACCCTTTGCATGGTCGAAGATCCTTCTCAGCGTCCTCCTATCGAGGAGCTCCAGCGGCATCCTTACATCTGCGATACTGAGATCGACTACCCGACTGTATCGCTGTCCCGACTTGTTCACGCCTACAAGGTCTGGGAAACTCAGGGAGGAAGTCGTGCATCACTCTTCTCTCCAGGCGGGGCGCAAAGGGAGCCCACCTCTGACCTAGCGGCTTCGCTTGTCCCTGATGAATGGAATTTCAGTACCCTAGATGATCCGGGTCAGCTCGCCATTCTAGATCCACTTCAGTCCGTATTCGAGGCGTACGACACCAATATCGATGTTCGGTCTAAGCCATCAAGACCTCATCCACGTCGCCGGAAGCTACCACCACCAAATATCAAGATGCCTGCGGCCCCATTAGAGAAGCTCTTCGACCCAAATACCATTTCCAATTATCAGGACAACTCTCGTGCTTTCTACGCCCCTCCAATCGGACTGATGACATCTGAGCTTCCACTTCGTGAGCACTCAGACAACTCAGACACGCAAAATGTTCGGGAATCCCTCATCGATCTAGATGCTGCCCTAGGCGACAACGTATCTCAATCTGCGGATTTGTCAACCATCAAACCCTCGACCAGGTTCCTCTCAAGCGAACCGATAGATTCAGATCGCCGTCGGACCTTGGATTGGACCTTTCCAACGGAATCGTCTGCCTGGGCACGACCCCATTTCCAACATCAGCCTAATCCAGCCGACCATGACCAGGAACTTACCCTGATTCAAGTTCAGGGAGGCGTAGTTGCCGGGGCCCCTCCAGACGAGACGGTATCGGACAGCCGGGCGTCCGCTCTGAGTCTTATCGATCTTGATGCTAGTTTGCTCGATGGCTTGCGCGAGACCTCCCGCCCATCCACGGCGAGTTCAGATGCTCCATCTGAGATGTGGCATACACCCTTTGAGCTTGAACGACATGCATCTAGGCCAACATCGCATCCATCAACTGTAAGGGAGCCATCCATTTACATCAAGGATGGCGATTTCAGCACCGGCATAGCTGTCGATGTGCCAGAGGAGCCAAGCCAGACGATGCTCCACAGCCCTCGGCAAATCAACCAGCAAGATCCGCCAAGCAGCGACAACGAGCATGCTAAACTCTCTCGGATTCCAGGGTATAGCAGCAATATCAGGCAAGATGGACTTCCAGCGTTGCCGCTACCACCGCTGCCAGAACCGCCATCTACAGGAGTGCTGCAAGGGACCGGATCCAGAGAAGATGTCAAGGACGAGTTGTTGCGGCTGATCTCTGGTCTTAAGGATCACTTGGGATTTACAAGTCAGTTTCTGGACACCATGCCGTCTCGCAGTGGGCATGTTGCCTGCATAGAGGGATGCCCTTAGGGCTAACTGACATTCCTGTTCCATTCGCACACTTGTTCCATTCGAACACTTCTTCTATTGGCACACTTGTTCTATAAATAATGTCGGTCTATTTTTAATGCCATCTAACGTAACGTACCTGGCACGAGGTTAGTTCCACTCACCACACTCCAATGACTCCACCTTTCCGAGTCTTCATCATTACCCGAGGCACTCATATCTAGCACGCTCTCACCTAGCCAACCTATAAGTCAGGCACCAACGGTCGTACAAGAGATCAGCTCAGCAGCGCATTATATGTTTCTGTTCTCTTGTTGTGTTACTTCATTACGCGCCCTAAACGCCGCCAACGCCATCAATGACTGAAGTAGGTTTCAACAGACTTGTCTTGCGTTTTAAAGCTAATTAGTTATAGTCTGGAGGGAACGCAATTAGCTCGCGCAAGACCGCGAGCACCTTAAGCGTTAGCAAGACTATAAATAGTAAATTCATTTAGATTAATAAGGCTATCTTTAAGCTATTAAATTAGGATTAGCTATTATTATAGAAAGATAGTAGTAATTATATAAATATTAGTAGAATATTTAGTTTTATAGCTATTACTTAAGAAAATATTAAGCTTTTAAAAGAAACTATAATAAAATAATAAAAAATAAAAATATAAGTTATTATAAAGCTTTTTATATAATATATTAAGAGAAAAATTATTAGGTTTATAGAAAGTTTAATATAATTAGTATTTTTAATAAGATTAAAATTAAGAAAATTATAAAGAATATATTACTTTAAAAAGTTTATATTTTATATAAAAAGTAATATATTTTTTATAACTTTTCTTAATTTTAATCTTATTAAAAATACTAATTATTTTAAGCTTTATTAATTATCTAGCTTATTTATTATTTATTTAATTATATATTACTTTAGCTACTAGCTATCTAATCCTTCTTTATTAAGATTAATCTAGGATAGAAAAGAAAACTTAATTAATAAGCTATAAGATAAAAACCCCTTACTACCTTTACCTAAGGAAAAAGTAAGTTAGGTTTAGTATATATATATAGTAATATAAGTTATAAATAGGTTTACTTTATTATAAAAGCTAGTTATATATCTATATTTAAAATTTCTTTATAGGGCTTAGCTTAAATAGTATTATAAAATATCTTTAATCTTAAGGTAGGTTTAAGTTATCTTTACTATCCTTAATCCTTATCTTCCTAATTATTCTCTTTACTTAATAGTATACTTTCTCTTACTTTTATAAGTAATTACTCTTTTAGTTAGTTTATTAAATTAATTACTACTAAAGCTAGTAGAGCTAGTATATCTATCCTAGCTTAAGGTTACTTTAAAAACTACCTAAGTTCCCTATAGGTAGAATAAATTAATATAGTTAATATTATTAGTATTAGTATATCTTATAGTAAGTATACTATATATTTATATTACTTATTTAGAATATTAAACTATATAAATTTCTCTAAGTAAATATTCCTTACTTACTATTACTTTTTCTATATAATATAGTATATATAGGATTATACTAAGTATAACTTATTATAGTTATAATATACTAAAGGGATTTTACTAATAAAAGTAAGGTAAACTATATTCTTTATATAGTAAGCTCTCTTATAATAACTATACCTAGCTTACTTTTAGTAGTATTATATAATATATTTAAAGTAAAAGTACTTAAAGTACTACTTAGGTTAAATACTCTCTAAATAGAGTTTAGTTTAATAAACCTTTATAGCTATAATTATACCTTAATTATAAAGCTTATTTATATTAGTTAGTTTAGTTAATAATATAATTAGTAATTAGTAAGGCCTAGCTATATAGTAGCTTTATAATAATTTAATAATATATACCTTAATATTATTTACTTATTAAATATTTATAGTAATATCCTTAAGTAAGCTCTTTATATAGCTAATTAAAACCTCTTTAGTAATTATTATAAACTACTTTAAAACTTAATATATATTTAAACTAAAGATAGTAAGAATTTAAGTATTATCCTTTAGGAGATCTATAATAAACTTATAAAAAAGAATTATAATATCTTTACTAAGGAGGTAGTATAAAGTTATTATAAGTAAGGGGAAGCTTCTTAAGAAAGTATAATTAATAGTTAATACTATATTAAAAAGTATATAATTTCTAATATTAAGAGCTATACTTAATAATTTAATAATAATCTTCCTACTAAGATAAGGGAAGATTAGCTTTAAATATAATACTATAAAGAATTAAAGTACTCCCTTATTATAAATAACTTAAGCTTATATTAAGATTTTATTAAGTAGGTTCTTTAGGGTAGTTAATATTACTCTTTTAATAATAATTATAATTATTTTTATAAGGAGTAATAAGATTAAGATCTTACTATTTATACTTTAAGTATAGCTTATAATAATATTAGCTAAAACTATTATTACTCTTTAAACTAAAGGAAAAGTAGCTTCTAAAATAATTACTTTAAGTTTAAGTTTAGTCTTAATAATAAGATCTTTAAATTAATTATAGATTATTTCTATACTAGGCTTAGCCTACTATAGTAAATATAGGTTTTATAGTAAAAAACTTTCCTTAAGAGGAGAAGAGGGATAGTCTATAACCTTAATTCCTTCTATTCTACCTAGTATACTTATTGTATATAATATAGTAATAATATAAGAGTAAAGAGAAAGTAAAGAAAGCTTATAGAGAAAGTTATTTATATTAGAATTAATTTTAAGTATATAACTAAGGTATAGTAAGGGTAACTATAGAATATCTATAGTATATTATTAATTATCTAGCTTTAATAAATATATCTAAAGTTTTTAAAATATATAATAAAATATAATAATCTTATAATAAAATAATATTAAAAGTATAGAAATTATAATAAAAATATATCTCTTTATTAAACTTTTATATAAATAATATTAAAGCTATACTTATTAAGCTATTAGCTTAAATAAACCCTTTATTTAATAGTTTATATAGAGTTTTTAATAGGATTAATAATTCCTTTTCGTTATTTCTACCTTCCTAGAGATTATCGTTCGCGCTCCTCGAGGTGATTCGCGTGGCATTAGTTGCTGCCCGTTTTGCCGTTCCTAAGCTTTTCTCTGGAGCTTTCTCTTGCGCTTCGAGGTTCTCTTGAGCTCTTATGCTGAGCGTTCTCGTGCGACGTGGCCGCTGAGTCCCGGACGCGTTAGGGCCGACTACGATTTTCCGGCTGTCGGATCCGCCATCCTACCCAAGGGCGACGCGTCCTGCTTCCGTCCCACGCGATAAGGTCCTGATCGGCAACGCCGTTTAAATTGACCGGCGGACTTAGGAATTGTATAAAGTTAGCGCTAAGAGTGACCATTCCCTTTTTATCACTGTTTCCTAGTATAAATTAGCGAATGTAGTCTCTACTTATATATCTTAACTAAGACCCCGGTCCCTAATATACTAGGCTAGTAGGGGCTGCGTAGACTGCTGGATAAGGCTTAGATGCTAAGGAATGCTTTAATTTTTAGTATTTTCTACCGTTTAATTTAAATAGCTTAAAAAATCTAGTTAATTTAACCGGTAGCCTTATTATTAATACCTTATAGCTATATTAAAGACTAATATAACTATAGGTTATACCTCTATTATAATACTATTATACTTACTTAAGCTTAGGCTTAGAATAGGGACTTTATATTAAGATAATAATAATTTTAATAATCTTACTACTAATCTTACTACTCTTATAATCCTAGATATAATTATTATTAGTATAAGTAAAATATAGTAGAAGGAGCCCCTTACTATAGCTTCTAATAAAGATATATAGCATAAGATTAGCCTAATACTTATAAGGGCTTACTACTTATAGCTCCTTATAGCCCCTAATATAATATTTTAAGATCTCTTTAGAATAATAAAGCTAGTATTTTAATTACTTTATTAGTAGCTTTAGTATAATATAACCCTTTATAATACTTAGTATTATAATATTAAGCAAAAGGTTATAGTATTCCTTTAGATAGTTATATATAATAAGCCCTAGTAAAATATAGTATACTAGTTTAAAATAGTATAAAGTATAATATTATCTATCTTCTATTAGGTTATTATTCTAATATAGTATTTATATATAAGATATATTTATCTTCTAGGGCTAACTTATATATCTCCTAATATTAAGTTAAACCCTAAGTTTATATAATTTAATAGTATAATTAGTACTATTAATAGTATATATATCTATACCTTTATCCTAGCTAAAAAATAGAAGAGATTTTAATTAAGAAAGAATAATATCTCTTAAAATATACTAATAGTAATTATATTTAATAGACTATTTTTATATATACTTACTAGTGTAGAAGGGTTAATAAATAATGCTTTATTAATTAGGGAGGTATATACCTAGTCTTTTATAATCTCTAATAGTTACTTTTATCTAGGAGATATAAGCTTTAGGTTAAGGAAAGGACTTATTATCCTATATCCTTATATTTATTATTATCTTTATAACTAGAATAATATTAAATGCTTACTAATAACTCTAAAAGAGCTCTTTAATAAGTAGTATACCTAGCTTTAAATAGTAGTTAAGTATATCTTTAGGTAGTGTAAAAGGAAGTTTAAGATTATTTACTATAGCGCTCTTAAGTATTACTTTAAGGATTAGGTTTAGATTATATATATAGTTATAGGCCTATATAACTTTATTTAGCTAGAAGGTAAAGAGCTAGATAGTATAAAGGATAAGGAGGGATTTATAGACTAAGATTTTAATACTTTTATAATAGCTTATAAGTATATTAATTATATAATTAGTAGCTAGATAGGTATCTATATAAGAGATATAGTTTTATAGTAGGTTTAGGATATATTTAAGGATTATCTTAAGTATAGAGTATATAAGGTAGCTTAAGAAGGTTAAAGTTAATAATATAAAGATATAAGAATATTACTAGGAAGGCTAGGGCGGTTAGAAATATAGTTAAGTTAGATAGACTTTAGATAGGTACTTTATAATTATAGTACTTAATCCCTTAAAATTAATAAAATATTAGTAAGTACTACTCTAAATTTAAATTAAAATACCTTATAATATAGAGGCTACTACTAGAATAATATATAAGCTTGCCTTAATAGCTATTAGTACCTATATAGGTAGTTATATTACTAAAATTTAGAGCTTACTTATTATAACTATATTATAATTATTTTACTAGCTAGCTTAAGCCTTACCTTTAAGACTTATTATTAATATATATATTAAATTCCCTCTTAAGGATCTTTTTCTTTACCCCTATAAACCTTAGGGTATTCTAAGTTATAGCTTTTATTAATAAGCTTAAAAACTAAATAGTAATTTACCTTAAAATATTAGGATCCTTATCCTTAAGCTCCTTAAGTAGCTCCTAATAATCTAATAGTACCCTCTTAATATTACCTACCCTAAGAAGCTAGTTATTATACTTTACTAATCTTAAGAAAGCTATTACTAGATCCTAACTACTAAGTAAGATATTAGTATCTCCTTACTTCCCTTAACCCCTTAATAGAATACCCCTATTAAGGAAGATCTTAGTTACTTAGTATACTAGTATAGATAAGCTACTTTAAGCTACTTATATAGTTAAGCTACTTTAAATTATTAATATAGATAAGCTACTTTAAGCTACTAGTATAGAAGGAAGGTATTAAGATACTAGTATAAAGGTAACTATTTCTTCCTCTTCTTTAATAGCCTTACTAATTAAAAGGGAGGTATTATATAGATCTTCCTTACTAAAGGAGTTACCCTCCTTATTATCCCCTATACCTCTTATACTAACTATTATTATAAATAATCCCTCTTATATTAATAGGATAATACTAATATCCTTATAGGCCTTTATAATCTATATACTTATATAAGGGTCTCTAGCGAAGATCTCCTTATATACCTTAATCCTAATACTATTTCTAACTAATAGGCTATTCTAGAAGGCCTACTTTACTCTAATACTATATCTATTAATGAATATCTTCTTATTCTACCTACTTACTAATACCTTCCTAGTATTAGGATTATATAATGTTCCTAAGGAGTCTAAGATCTCTCGGAATACCCGCTAGAAGTTACGTATCTACTATAGCTTTCCCTCGAAGACTTTAGTATCCTATATAGTATCAGGCTAGAGCTCGTTAAATATAACCTCTAATTAATCCCAAACCCCTCTCTTTATTGAATCCTTAGTGCTATTTAGCTTGCTGTCTTATGTTACTAGGCATAGCTCGTCCATAAAGAATAACGCCTACTCCATCGTCCACCTCTATCCGGGTGGATTCCTACGGCACGGTGCTGCAGCTATGCTGGCGGCTGCTGATAAGGACCGCCGGGGCATTAGGATCGAAGGTACACAGCAGTCGGGCTGGATTAGTAGGGATTCGAAGTCACTTAGATCGCTAACGCAGTCATATAGCTCTAGCAACGACCGCGACGAGGCTAACCGCGCGGGGTCATGAAGACACAGAGACGCCGAAGGCGGTGTGCGATAGCTTCAAATCGGGCATAGCGCTGTCAATCATAGGGTGGGATGGACCCCGGACGGTACGAGAGTACAGCTCCACCTTTTTACATAAGGTAGAAGTCTCTTCCTATGTCCGCCGGTCAATTTGAACGGCGTTGCCGATCAGGACCTAAAGGAGTGTAAAGGAGTGTCCTCGCCGGAGGTGTAGAAGTAGTAGTAGTAGTAGTAGAGTTAGCAGCTGTGAATGCTGATTAAGCAAATGTGTCTGCCTGTCCGCGCGGTCACCTGACTTGTTTGCCCAACGCTCTACAGAAATGCGGTGTAAAACATTCGTCCTTCTACAATCATTCGGCCAACCTAGCCATTCCACGATGACGATCGCAAACCCAGCATACTCTGCCAACGACGAGATCGTTAGCTTCTTTACTAAGACATCTGCCACACGTCTAGAATGCGACGCTCGAGCGAACGAGCTGACTGGAGGCAAGGTCGTTCCGATTGAGGTGCAGGGTGTTTGTAGCTACTCGGTTTATGCTGGCCCTGATCTTGAATATGTCGTTCAGTTCCGACTCAAGTCACTTGAACTTAAGACTCAAACTTCTGCCTTAGCAAGTAAGGTTTATGGGTCCCTGGCGCCGAGCGTCTCCTCTGAGGGTGAAATAGGAGACGAAGCTAGCAACAAAGAACCCCTTTACATCTACGTGATGAATCGCATCAAGGGACTCACTTATCTAGACTTTATTTTGGCAAGTGGGTTCCCCGAAAACTCGCAAAAGGTCTTCGCCTATCGTAAAAATCTTGTTGCGGACATCGCAAAGTATGTTAGGCTCCCGATCTATTCACGACGTGATGCTAAGCGCGCACAGGTTTTTTGCTCTTTCGTGGAATGCCCCTCAGTCAATCGATCCAGCCTATCGTGACCAGTTACACGAGAAATGCGTCAAGGAGCTAACACTTTTGCACGCCGCTCTACCTGATCGATTCCAGCCCATCATCCAAAAATGCATTGACTTTATGGACGTCATTTTGTCCTTGCCGATGGTGCTTCTCCACCGAGACTTTGGAACATGCAACATCATGGTCGACGAGGCATCCTGCCACTCCACTTAGTTGGTATTATCGACTGGGCAGAGGCCGAAATTTGCCCTTTTGGACTAAATCTTCATTCCATACAAGCCCTGACAGGCAAACTTCACCTTCGAGACGGCTGGTCGCGGTACGATGATTATGACGATTTGCAGAACGTCTTTTGGTCGACCTTCCAAGAGAAGGTTGGAGCTCTGTCAGAAGAAACTCTTCGTACAATCAAACATGCGAGGATCACAGGACTGCTCCTCTCTCGTGGCTTCACTAGTCGACTTGCGAATGAGCCTGAACATGTGCCCATTCGCGATGACCAGCAGGGACGCTACAACATGCTGTTTTTGGACGGGTTTCTTATCAATGCAGCTACAAAATTTGATTGAGAAAAATCACTAGACGAGGCACATATGGGACTGAACTAAAGTGTTTAGTGTACTAGATCTAGATAATCAGGCGTGTCAGTTCAGTTTAGAGAATGCCTTCTCCAGCGAGTGCCAACTTGAGATCCTCAACGTTTTCCAACTTGGGAAGTGGTTTGCCGGCATTGAAGATTGCCGGCATTGAAGACCTTGTGGTTGCCCGACGTCATTGTGGCGTGAGTCTCATTCGACTGGCACACCCGCGGGTTTCCGTGTGCCGTCTCAAAGTTCCATCCCGTGATTCTATATGAAGTACATCCCTTGATGACTAAGGTATCGAGCATAACAGTTCCGTCTTCTAGAATGAGCTCTGACATGGATTGATCACCGCACTTGGTGAGCACCTGAAGACCAAGGAGATCTGTCAGATCGTTGGCAACCAAGTAATCAACGAACTCCTTCAAGAAGCCCTCTCCAACACCGGAAATATTAGGCATCGGTCCATTCTGGTACTCGTAGGCGCACATGTCATCTTTTGCGAAGACGAAGATGTGCCCATGGACAGTGGCAGGATCCATCTTCTCAACAGGGGTCACCCTAGCCCATCGGCCTTTTGGTTCTTCGAAGTTGGTTCCCAGCAAGACAATGCTCTCGGGAATCTTGAAATGGCCATGGACAAGATGGACGCCAAGAAACTTGTGAGCATTATGGCGGACGAACAAAGCGGCAAGATTCTGTATATGTTCGTCGGCGACGGGGGGTTGATTGGTATCATCGCGTAACTCGTTGTACCTAAGAGATGTCAATAAAGGTATTGGGCTTCTAGACTTTTAGTGACTTACGCCTGGCGACTTCTCTGGAAGTCTTAGATCTCCAATACCTTTCCAAGTGTCGTGAGAACGGGAGTGTTAGCCACAAGGGTTGCCATGGTGGGTAAGTTTAGGCTTCGTCGACTTCTTTTGGGTTATCCTGAGTTGGCCGGTAATGAGTACCAGACGTATCGCAAAAAGTCTGGTAAGGATATTTATACCCCAGAGATGCGGGGTAAGCCTGAAAACTTGAGATATCTGTCATCAAGCTGCGAAACTTGTTTCCGGCAGAGTAGGCAGACATTGGGTGAGGTTGCTAGGTATGTTGGGTCGGTCGGCAACCGCGTTACGGCATAATGGATCCCGGACCGTGTTCAATTGCATGGGGCCTGAAACGGTAAGTGACAGTGGGTTTCCCCCCCTCCCCCTCCCCCTCCCCCCAGAAGGGGTATAGTGTAGATAGCTAACATACCTCCAATGCCGATCCTGAACAGCAATCCCAAATACCCTAACTTCCAGGTCGTTTAAGAAAGTAATGAGCAGACGGAAGACCGACCGGTAGAGGGGACTCGGGGAGTAAGAAGCATTTCCCCGCTGATGTGCAGGCCGTTGGGCCATAGGTCCAAGAAGAATGAACTTGGTATGGATACAGGTCACAAGGAAAATGGAGTTCCAATCCATAGACAAAGTCCACCTACTCCACGAGACACCTTTGATAGGATAAGGTGAAGGTACCATAGTGTGTTGGTAGAACGTAAGTATACTCAGCACCAACAAACCTTGGCAGGATAGGTTTACGTACATAATGGAGTCTGCAGCCTCAGAATATATGAGAACCAAGAGAGGCGATGGCTTGGATAGGTCTACCCATCTTGTGCCCGTTCGTTTACGTTGTTTGAGCTGGTGGCGTAACTCGTAGGGATTTGATGAGTCCTCCTGAGCGCTCATATATATGTCGAGAGCAATGCTTGCATCACGATAACAACGCCCTCGCACCGCTCTTCCCGTTTCTCTCTTACCATGAATGATAACTTGCAGAAAAGCGAAAAGCCATATCAATTGAATGTAAGCTAGCCAGCAAAGTAGAGTAGAACATTATCTCCTATAAATTATACTATTAATCGCCTTGAATGCGTGAATGATTCGAGGATAGGAACTTAAGGTAGTGTTTAGAATAGCAGTCTCGTTCTTGAGCGAGTTCTAGTCTACTATAATATTTTCATAATTTTTAGTGAACAATTGCAGAGGATATATGCCGCCTATAAGCTTAAAATAGACCTAAATAGTATAAGCCCTTTATTTTATACGTAAAGCCTTAGCATCTAATAGTTTTAGAGTTCATCTACAAAGATAGTATAGGGTTACTTTACCAACAACGAACGCATCTCGTCAGTTTTGATGATCGGGGGCGTTGACACGATTGTCCATCTCGGTAGCTTCAAAGAGAGAAGGAAGAAGGGACGGGAAATCAAGGCGGGTTGGCGAGCTGTAATATACCACCGAGTAGCCTGTCTCAATGTAGGATGTAGAATGTAGAATGTAGAACCCGACCCTGGTCTACCCTGGAGTCTGCTTTCCGCATCGCGCTCCAAGAGCAATCGCCAGAACCACATTTTGCCCACTCATTTGCACGACCAGATCTCAACGACCAAACGCCGCTTCACTTCTTCCTAGGGGTTTCACGATGATGGCGAGTTAAGTGCATAAAATCTTGTATATTGCTAGTATTCCTATTGTTTCGTCTACATATGTTTCGTAAAGCGGGTCACTTGTGCAAATTCTTTAATTCCATCACACAACAGGCAGTGGAGCAAACCCAACGAGTTCCTGAAGTATTAGGGCAGGGGCTCAATCCCCTTGAGCTTGGCTTTTTTCGGAAAGAGTGTAACAGCGCGGCGGGGGAGGTCTTCAGGCCATTCGAAGAGCCCCAACCGCAATCCGTATTCGCTCATGAAAAAGGGCACACAACCGGGGCAAGGTAATAGAGCCTGATTGTTGCTTCTTGCTGTCGATTGGTGGAAGGCGACAGTTTAGTGTCGGTATGCTGGCATCCTGGCTCGGGGTACATGATCTCCAGAACGCATTGGACGGGGAGTTGGCAGTTTGAGATGTTGCGGAACGACCTTGAACATTGAAGGCCGACTTCTGGCTGCCTGGGCTCATGCTGCCATCCTTGTAATCGCTCTGCTCATCTATAATCAAGCATTAGCCTCTATCCCCATCTCTTCTCAAGATGTTTAAGACGTATCACATAGAAAGTCTCCCATTCTATCTTTCAAGGCCCGGGACACCGCTCGTCGCTCGAGGAAGGCTCGTACAACGCTATAGTAGGGAACGAGAGAAGGCCGGAGGCACGATTCATCAAGGAGCCGAAGATCCTCAGCCGCTACCCAGTCGCCTTGGGGTGTATCTCTCTATTCTGATCCCGATGGCAATAGCGTTTCCGACCCGTCTAGGGCGACAGAGAGCGCTTCCGCTTCTGTTAGATAGTAAGGATTCTCAAAAGCTAGCACAAATACGCACGATTTCGACACAAGATGCAATAAAAGACTGACATGTAAACTCGCGCCCCAAGCTTACTGAGTTGATCGCTCTTGCTAATCAAGGCCTTGCACCTTTTGTTCCTTAGGGTGCATTGCAATTGGGCAGATGAAAGTCTGCGCGGGGCAGTTTTGGTAATGGATTGAGAAAGCAGGGTTGTCATTGTTTCTGCTGTCGAGGCTTGGAGGGTTGATTGAACTAGGATGGCGAGCCAGGCGATAATCTATACCGCCCTGTACCCACTGGCTGGAGGGGCGCTAAGACAGCAAACTGAATCCCGTCCACCCATGGCTCCACCAGCAGTTTTTCTGTTTTCTGTTTTCTGTCGTCCCTGACTTTACCAGTTGAGTGATGGGAAAACCTCGCTGAGATACGTCGTGATGAATTTTGACTCGGCTTCTGTAAGTGGCACCGGTACTGGCTGCTAAGGCGGTCTGTCTTGGATGACTTGGGGCCGTTCAACTCGGCTAACTGTCTTTCAAGCATCTCCGTCTTCTTTCTTATCTCCACTATCTGCGCCTCTGGGCTTGATTCTCGCGATGGCTGGGGGTAATAAGAGACATTAGAAATATAATAGGAGATAGTTATTAATAGATGTGTGAGTTGTCGGATGGTTGGTGAATTGGTAGACACTGGTAAGGGCGCCTATCTGCACTTTTATACTTTAGCGTGCTGCTCCAATGCAAGCCCTGCAGAAACGGGATTTCACAGACGGGAATCAGTAAACTTGTAGTTTCCTAGAGGCTGCTTAAAAAACTGAATCCGGTTTTGGCAATGGAGAGGAAAACGGCGACTAAAACATGCTATAAAGAGCGCGATTCTTAGTATTATTATATCTTGATTCGCCATCCATCTAAATTTCTAAATTCTCTAAATCTAAGCCAGGCAGAGAGGATGGCTCAACAGCAACTAGAAGATTTTCAGCAACCCCTAAGCCAGAAGCCCCTCGTTCGGTCACTAACAACACATCCATTCGTTAAACCTCATTGTGCTAGAGGGAGTCTAGATCGGGGATAGAGGGCGATTAAACGGCCTTGGGACTGGGTTAGCCTGTCGTACACACGGCATAGCTCACCAGATTATTTTCCGGTGCTCCACTTGCAATTTCCGGGTTTCGTCTTCTAAATAAGATAACAACGTTATTCTCTTTTGTGTAGTACAATTGCTCTTTAGATAATTCTTATCAATTGATTGGTGCTATCAATGATCCCTGTGGAGCTAGTCATCTAACACTATGTCTGTTTCTTACTTTCGTCCAAGTTCACCATCGGCAACTGGGCTCGACGGTTCCCCGAAGGAAGTGCAAAGCCTCTCTCGCGTCTGTGTACACAACGCATGTGGTATTGGAGGTTCCAGAGGCGGGGAAAGCAGTTGCCGGGAATAGAACGGTCGCACCCGTCATCTTCTGTACAGCGCCTCTTCCTCGGCATACGTCACAAGAGGGGTTATCGCCACTCGGCCTCGAATCCCACCTTGCCCTGACCACAAGCATCCTACAGATAAAAGAGAACAAACAGGCCGTCTCGTGTTTGCCACACTTCACGTCTTCAATAACCATTTCAATTGCGGCCTGACCTAACAGCAAACGAATCTCATACCAACGGTCTCCCGGGGCCTTAAGATGGGTATGGCCTCCCTCGAGTCCTTTATCCCGCTGCTGCAGTTATGGTGCCTAACCACCCGGTCAAGACACTTACGCAGACATCCCTAAAGTGACCTGGCGGGAGCCTTTCGACAATTGAGGGGATAGCAAACGTCTACGGAGGCAACGGTTTTCTGGTCAACGACTCACTATTCAGCCCCGTTACTTGCTCCCCGGGTCGTCGGCACGATTCCCATCCTGCCGCCGAAGATACGGCTATATCCTCGGTTCCTGAACCCCAGTTTCCCTCTGTGACCTCGTTGAAGGAGCCAGCTCGACTATCTCTGCCCTCCACTGTTGAGAACCAGAATCGAAAACGAAAGCGTCACTCAACTCGAGGTTCGACTCGCAAATTTATAAAGCGACATTCTCCCAAAATCGACAAAATCGATAATACAATGGGAGAAGGTGAAGGAAATTTAAAAAGTCGTCGAAGAACCCATAGCCGGCATGGTGGTGAACCATCGGATCATCGGTGCGATGGTACTAGTCCAGCGATAAAAGAGAGGAACCGTATCGCGTCCAACAAATTCCGAAACAAGAAAAGGGAAGACGCGCTAAGACTCGAGTCTGAAGAGTAAGATATGGAACGAATCAATCGCACCCTATCGGCCTACGCAGCTAACCTAACTTGCGTGGTCTACGAGCTGAAGATGAAGCTTCTGCAACACGCTGACTGCGATTTTCCCCTTACCCAAAATTATCTCATCAATGAAGCCCAGAGCTACATCCGAGAACTTGAGGTTACGGCTCAAAAGGCGGGTTTGGGGGAACCTGCTTAATTCTACCTAGGTGTCATGGCCTAACCCTTGAGTCTAGCCACTGACTTCGCTGACTGACCATCCATTCAGTCGAAGCTTTACCAAACGATCCAGCGCAGTAGAACCATCCTCCCGAACGCCATTTTCCTCCATATCTTGTGGCATTTTGTCGATGTAGTCCCCTGCTGCAGAGAGGTGCAGAATATGGGCAATCGCACCGTGGATGGCGAGTAGGCGAGGCGAAGGAGGGTCTATACTTCGGGTTTCTGTGAGATGGAGTGTCCGAGTGACAGGGAGAAGGCCCCCTAAGAGCCCCAGTGGGAGGAAGGTGTTGATTCGATAGGTATGCGCTTGCTGGTCAATGGGCTCGAAAAAGATTCGGAAGTCGCCGAACCACATATGCAGGCTATGCGTTAGGGTCATGGCATTGCGAGGTCGATCAATGTCGGTGCCTTCAACTAGGAATGCAGCACCGCTGTCGAACATATTGAGAATCGCTAGTGCAGCTTCCTTGGAAGGGTCCTAGAGGAAAGTACTGAGCAAGGGGGAAGCTTTATCAAGTGAGAGTTCATACTAATTATAAGCTTGCGTTGACCTGTGTAAGTGAATGTGGCAGGATATGTGCCACCTCGAGGGCGTCAAAAGCTTCCCCTGCAAGAGAGATTCCATCGTCGTCCCGAGCCTCATCACCGTATCTGCTCATGCGTTTAAATGCCTCGTTCTGGTCAAACCGGCGCGATATGACGCAACGATGGCGATCGCGGACCAGACAGGCACCGCGGAGAGCTGACACCCGTTCTGGGGCAAAATTTTGTCCTTCTGGTTGGGTTCTTTGGACTGCGGATTAGGTTGCAGGCGAAGGTTGGGGAGTCTTCTTAGCAGAAGCCTTCACTGTGAGAGCAAATATGGTTAGAGATAAACGGCAGACGAAGAAAAGTCAGAAGACCATACATGGCAAAACGAAATTGTCGAACAGGTACTCGGCGAAGTTGAACAAGGAAGTGCGGAGCTCGGCCTCCAGGTCTGATCGCCCAAATCGATGGCCTCCTCCCCATCCATGGGAAGAGCCGCGGACTGAAAGAACGCACTCAGGAAGTTGCCTTTGGATTCTTCAGATCGCGCATATTCGTAGGTGAGGCGGACAAGTTTTACACGGTTGTATTCACCATTGTTGTCACTGCTAGAAACATCGAAATGGTTAACTATTTGGTAGAATCGACGGTTAGCTAAGAGGCGCAGACCAGGTCCTAAGGGAGGCTGTGCAGAGAAATTAATAATGCTTTCGAGAGATGATTAGTAACGATGAAGAGTATATGCAAGCGCTATCGCCGTGGCGTAATGTTTGCGATGCGTAATAGTTTTATAAGGGGGTTTTATATTATAGGTAAAAAAGTAATATAATAAGACTAGGATAAGAAGCGGTGTATTATAATATTTTAAATATATAATAAGGGTAGATAAATATAATAAAATAGTAGAATTACTTAAAATTATATAGATTAGTTTTTAGGGAATTATAATAAGTATAAAATAATTAATAAATATATAGATAAAAGGTATATAATTTAATGAATAATAAGCTATTTTTATTATAGTAAGAATAACTTTAATATAATTTTATTTTTTACTTTTCTTAAAAAGTAAGCTAAATAATAAATTAAAAACTAGCTTTTTAAAAGTTAATAATATATATAATAAGCTTATAATATATCTAAGTATATAATATACTTTTCCCTCTACTACTAATACTTCTAAATAATTAATTAATTCCTTAACTATTAATTATATCTAACTCTAATACTAAAGGTAGAACCTTTCTTATACTTTAAGCCCTTTAAAATAACCTAAAACTAAGTATTTAATATATTACTAAGATCTATAAGGTCTCTAAGCCTAAGCTCTATTACTACTAGAATAGGATTTAATTATGATATAATTAAATCCTAAAGTTATACTAGCTATCTAATTTAGAGGAATAGATTATAGTTTAGTTTATTCTTAACTTAGATTTATAAGGATTTCCTCCCTAACTATATACTATTAAAGAAATAGCTAACTAATTACTTACTAATTATAATATACTACCTATTAGTAAGCATTAGGCTTATAACTTTATTAGGCAATACTATAACCTAAAAATATTTTTTTTTTATAAATATAATTACTAGAGAGCTAAATATAAAGACCTAACTATTATTTATAATTAGTTTTAACTTATAGTAAATATAATCGTAAAATATAGTATTTAATTAGAAAATATTTATAACTTTAATAAGACTAGCTTCCTTATAGGTATAATTATAAGTAGAATAGTTATTATAGGTTTAGAAAGGTATAGATAACTAAAGTTAGTATAGCCTAGAGACTAGGAATAGATTATAGTAATTTAAGTAATTAATATAAAAGGCTAGGTAGTCTAGCTATTTATTATTAGTATAGGCTAATATTACTTTACTAATTAGTACTAAGAAAATAACCTCCCAGGTAATTAGGCTATTATAATATCCTAAAATAGCTAGATTAATAATAAGATAAGCTTTAAGTAGCTAAAGCACTTTAATTAGTATATAAGCAAGCGATTAGTTAGTTACTATTATCTCTTAATTCTTAATAGGTATAAAAGCTACTACTCTATTAACTTTAAGAGATATTATAAGGAGAATTAGATTATTATACTTTATATATTACCTTATTTATCTTATTTACTTTAGCCTCTTAATATTAAGTACTTAAGCCTACTAAAGAAGGCTTATAGTTAAGAAATAGAGTATCTAATTAAATACTCTATAATCTATATTTTAAAGATTAAGTTCTTCCTAGCTTTTTATACTACTTATTAAACTACTATAATAAAATAAAATATTAGGTTATCTTTTAAAGGGGCTAGGCTTATCCCTCTTAATCTAGAAAGTATAGTCTCTAAGCTTAATATATAGCTATAAACTCTAATACTAGTTAAGGAAGAGGCTAAGCCCTTAACTCCTTAGGTTTTAAAGACCCTAAAAATAGTACTTAAGGCTAGCTCTTAGTCTAATTATATTAAGAGATAAATTAAAAGGTATTATAATAGCTCCCTAGAGTTAATTCTTAGGATAGTAAAGTATATTATAAAGGGTTATAAAGTAGTTAAATATAAGAATACCTTATTAAAGGCTAAGGTATAGGACCTTTAGAAGGTAAATAAGATATTAAGCTAGTACTAAAGAGTAAAAAGAAACTAATTATAGAAAAGAAAGGTAATAATAATAAAGGAAGGAAAGTAAGTAATTGTCACGCGCCAAAGTGTCATCAGCACTAGAACGCCGGAGGCAGAGCAGTGGAAGCGCTGCGGTCTCGGAGCGACCGCGCCGATCGGACGCCGCTAGTGCGTTACCCCGCTCCGGACGACCGAACGGCCGAGCCGAGGCCCGGAGGGCCGAGGACTACAATGGCGGGGGCTATTACGAAGGAATGAAGATAAAAGGAGCTTGCATAACTAGAAAGAATAGGGAGGTCAGAGATCAATTCACATCATAGCACCATCGCACCTTTTCCACTGCGCCCTCGCAGCGATCTAGTAGTCCATCTTACCTCTTCACTCCCTACTGTAAATACCATCCCTAACAAGTTAATCTCTCCAAACCCATGGGTATAGCGGACCGTTGAGGAAGATAACTACTACCAATAACCCTCCTAGCACGCTGCCTACCTCTTCGAGTTCGCAGCTAATAAGCAGCGAAGATCCTACGATATCACGGACCCAAGACAGACAACCCGGGAGTCAGACATTGCCATTGAACCCCTCTTTCTACCACGATCTCAACCCTCCCTCTGAACCTATTAACGTTCTTACAGAAGAGGTAGAGCTGAACCTTCGCATCAAAACCCTACAAACCTCGCAGCGAATTAGCCATAAGAGACGCTAGCTTAAGCTGACTGCTGCCAGGATCACCCCCGACTTTAACCCTAATGTTGAGCTATAACCCGCGAAGCAAACTCGCTACGCCTACGACGCAAACACGCAGTAGAGCCCTGACTATAACATCAGCAAGCTTATCTTGAAGACTCCTCGTTATAGCGGAAAGTCTTAGACCGAATTGAGGATCTATCTCACCGACCTCAATAGTCGATTCCTTTTACATCCCTCGAGCTTCTACATAGACCTGCCGAAGGTCCTGCTCGCTAGTAGCTATTTCGAAGGATCAGTCAAGCTACGTTAGACTAGCTTCCTTAATAACGATCGAAGAGGCTAAATCAACGAAATTACATAGAACGATTACCTTACTTAGGTTAAAGGGACTATCGATAACGACCCTACCCGATGCCTTGAGACAACTGGGAAGCTAGCACGCTACTATATAAAGCCAACCCAGACCGTTAGGAACTTCCTTGACTACTACAAAGCCCTTGAAGCCGAGCTCCCGGAACAGCTGCCCGATTCCTATTGAGTCTACTTAGTAATTCATCGACTCACGCCTATACTACGAACCTAGGTGATTAGCCGCGAGATCCCTTCGACTTAGTAGAAGTTCGTTAGCTCGGTCACCCAAGTAGAGACTATTCTTGGAAGACCCAACCCTAGCCATAACAACACAAACTTAGCACCTGCTTTAAGTATTACCCCGAATACCAACCCCACTAATACCCTAGCGACTCCGCAGATACCTAGCCGGCCCTATGGAGGCCCTATTATATGCTATAAGTGCGGAGGAGAGGGTCACATCTCGATGAAATGCTTTAAACCCGATTGCGAGATATGCAAGAGTAACCGTTACACCACGAATCGGCATTAAGCTGGCCGCGATCCCGCTACGCCTGCGACGGCTCCCAATAACGTCCGATTTACTGGCGTAGGAACCCAATAGGGGCCTGACCGGACCCTATCCCTGTTAATGCGTTAGACCGTCAGAACCTAATTGCGCATAGGGGGCCGGTAGAAGAGATTAGAGGGAGATGCTTTGGCTGATATAGGAGCCGACGCGAGCTTTATTTACCCTCGCTGCTTGACCGCTGCTGAATGGAAGGATATCAGACCTAGTGAGGTCCGAATTGAAGGAGTCAATAACAAAGTCCTTAAGAACTAAGGAACCCTCTAACGACTAGTAATGGTCTATGATAGTACGAAGAAGGCGAGGATGTATAAAGTCTGCTTCTATATCGCTGCGATCTACTAGTATATGGCTATCCTTGGAGACCCTTAGTTTTGCGATGCAGAACCCTAAGTCCTTGAGTGGAAAACGAAGACTTAGAGGCATAGCACGCTATGAAGCGATATCAAGGTCGTTACGAGGAAGAAGGGGATGCGTAGGGCTGCTAGAGAATGCATTACTACCCTTATGATCACTAGCGACCCATTAGATATACTTGCCCCTACGATGCTAAAAGAGACTATAGAGGAGTCACTGTAATCTAGCGATAAGAAGCTAGCGAATGCCTACCTAGAGCTCTACCTAGAATTTAGAGATGTCTTTAAGATAGAAAAAGCAGATCCCCTAACGCTTGAAGGACGAACGCACACTATTGATACGGAGGAAGGCTAAATACCGCCGTAGGGATCTATCTATAATCTTGCTGCGAAGGAGCTGGAAGTCCTCTGGGCTTACCTTACTGATGCACTGGCAAAGGGTTGGATTCGACGATCTATCAGCCCGGCCGGGGCCCTAATCCTATTCGTCCCTAAGAAAGGAGGCAAGCTATGCCTTTATGTTAACTATCGCGGTCTTAATAAGATCACTAGGAAGGATAAGGCTCTCTTACCTTTGATCCATGAGATCCTAGATTGGCTTAGCAAGGCATAGATCTTTACAAAGCTAGACTTAAAGGATGCGTACCACTGGCTATATATCCACGAGGGAGACGAGTGGAAGATAGCTTTCCGCTATTGCTATAGTTACTTCGAATACTTAGTTATACCCTTTAGACTAGTTAACGCCCTAGCAATGTTCTAAGAATACATTAATGACATTCTCGCGGAGCTTATAGATATAATCTGTATTGTCTATCTGGATGATATCCTAATATATAGTAGCGATCCTAGCAAGCACTCGTAGTATATCCGCGACGTCCTTACCTAGCTACGAGCTGCCGGCTTGTACGCTAACCCCGAGAAGTGCGAATTCAACCTTAAGCATATGAACTTCCTAGGGTTTGTAGTAAGCACCGAAGGAATTCATATAGAACCAGAACGCGTTAAGAGCGTTGCAAAGTGGCCGCTACCTAGCTGCGTGAAGGATATCTAGATCTTCTTAGGATTCACGGGCTTCTATTAACGTTTTATTAAGAATTATAGCAAAATTGCAGTCCCCCTCACGGACTTACTATACAACGATAACAAAAGAACCTTCTAGCTAAATCGCCGCGAGTCTGATGCATTCGAGCAGCTAAAGCTAGCATTCTTAGAAGAACCCATTCTTGCCTACTTTAACCCTAAGTTACCCCTAAGGATTAAGATAGATACATCAGGATACGCTATTAGCGCGGTTCTATCGCAGCTACAGCAAGGCCGCTAGCATCCAGTAGCATACATATCACGCAAGCTAACAGGAGCAGAATTGCGATATTCAACCCCCGATTCCAAGCTTCTAGCTATCGAGGAAGCCTTCCGCACTTAGAGGCACTATTTAGCCTACGCAGACACCAAGATCGAGGTCCTAACGGACTATTTAAACCATCAATACCTCGCGATAAAGCTAAAGCTATCATCCAAGCAGGTAGCCGCGCTTAATAACCTTCACCCCTTTAACTTTAAGATCATCTATCGACCCGGAATAAAGAACCTAGCAGACAGTCTATTAAGGCGGCCTGACCACTTTAATAAGGAAGCAGCGGATAGGGCTCAGATGGCTACTTTACCGCTATTTCTTAGCAGATTTAAAGCTAAAGGGTAGGATAGTAGTAGCAAGGTAGCTCCTAAAGTAGGCCCTAACTATAAAATGCTAGATACTAGCTTTGATTTTAATGCCAGAAGGTAGCTTAGTAGTAGCGAGGTAGCTCCTAAAGTAGGCCCCGACTATAGGATACTAGCTATTTAGGTGGATAATCCTCTTGGAGGAGGTAACTCTACCTACAGCCTTATATCAGCATATACAATAGCAACCTCGTAGAGCCCTAGTAGTAGTCTTATAGCGAGGTTAGCAAGCCTTCGCCTCGAAAGAGCTAACGAGCCGGGAATAGAGATTTCCTTAGCTATAGCTATCCAAAACGCTTAAGAAGTAGATTCCTTTTATCAGAAGAAGTTATAGATAGTTCGCCGTAAGACCATAGCAAAGAAGCCTACTAAGAAGCAAGGAGCCTAATGGTCCATTAGTACGAATAGCCTGCTTTATCGTAGCCAAAAGATCTATATTCCCCTTGGTATATATATAGAATTATTAATGCTAATATATAATAATCCTACTATAGGATACTAGGGAGTTAGCAAGAGTCTTAGAAGGCTATAGGTGCAGTACTACTAGCCCTCTATGAAGAAAGAAGTGAAGAAGTATATTTAGGTCTATGCAACCTACTAGCGGACCAAGCCTCGGCTATATCGACCTTATGGCTATCTCGCTTCGCTCTTAGTGCTAACTCAACCTTAGGAAGAAATCTCTATAGACTTTATTACTAACTTACCCCCTGTCACATAAGAAAAGGGCCATGCTTTTAATAGTATCTTAGTTATTATTAACCGATTCATAAAGTACTCCTTATTCGTACTAACTTTAAAGTGACTTACTACCGAAGGACTAGTAACCTTATTCCTCGAAAGAGTCTTCTAAGACTATAGGTTGCCTAAAGGGATTATTACCGATCGTAACTCTCTCTTCATATCTAAGTACTAAAGAACATTCTACAACCTACTAGCGACTAAGCGACTACTTAGCACTGCCTTCTACCCTTAAATAGATGGTTAGATAGAGAGGCTTAACCAAACCCTCGAGTATTACATACAGTACTTTTACAACCAGGAACAAACCGATTAGATCGATATTCTCCCGCTAGCTCAGTACACCTATAACATAAGCAAGCACTTATCCATCGGCGAGAGCCTAGCAGAATACCTACGAGGCTTTACCCCTCAAGGACCAGACCACGCAGAAGAACCCTTGCCAATTATCAGCGCCTTAGCCGAGTCACGAAGCATCCTACTTCGCCAGCGTCATAAAGCAACGTAGAAGCTACTTAGCAGTATTCGCGAACATCAAGCCACCTAGTACAACCGCAAGAGAGAACCAATATCATTCAACATAGGAGACTTAGTCCTACTATCTACAAAGAACATCAAGATCCAGCAACCTAGCAAGAAGTTAGCAGATAAGTATACAGGACCCTACCGGATAACTAGATACATTAGAGACCATCGTCTCGCCTACAAGCTTAAGCTTCCGCCGCGATCATAGATACATAACGTCTTTCACATCTCAAACCTAGAGAAATAGAGGGGTAACGAACCAGAAGCAATACAGCAGCAAGATAACCCCTTCGTCGCTAATAATATCTACGTTATCGAACGTATCATTACGCACAAAGGTTCCAGAAGCAACCAGCGATATCTCATCAAGTAGGAAGGCTACGATAATACCGAGAATTCATAGGTCAGCCGCAAAGACTTCACAGATAAGAACTTCATCGCAGACTACGAGCAGCGAATTCACAGCGAGGCAGCAAGATAATAGGTCCGACACACAAATCAGGTCGATTCCAAAAAAAAAAAATACCCAAAGGGCAGGGAGGGGGCGCGCCGGCCACCCTCAGCCACGCCAGACCAGGTCAAGACTCCAAAAAACAAACAGCGAACCCGCCGCGCACCACCAGCGGCCCCCCAACGACACCCCCATCACTCCTCCTCATTATCATCGTCGGCCAGGTCGAGGGCCCGAGGGACCAAGTCGGGCCCAACGCGAAGCGGCAGCGAGGCCGCGCCGGGAACCCCGCGACCCAGGGTCTCCGCAATGTTGCGGAGGGCGTTGGCGATGTCCAGCTGCACCTGCAGCTAGGTCAGCTCCATAAGCTACGAGCGCGCTGCCACCTCGCTGGCAGTGCGGGCGGCGGCAGCGGCGGCGTCAGCGGCGGCGGTACGGGCCCGGGCGTTCTTATCGCCGAACTTCAGGTAGTAGAGCAGGCGGAGGGCAGGGACGCAGACAGCTTAGACGGCCTAAACCCCAGCGAATTAGCAACGAAAGCGCAGGGGGACTGATAATAACTTACCGCGAGGTCAAGGTACTCGGCCTTAGTCTCGGGGAGACCATCGCCAGCGAGCACCGCAAAAAGTTGGGCCAAAACTAGCCGGTCGGCGCGGGCGAGCTGATTCGCAGCGAGTTAGCTATACTGCGAGTACAAGCAAGCAAAGGATAAAGTAACTTACTGGCTCGCACGGTTTCCCGTTCTTAACGCACCGGGCGCACTTAGACGAGGCGGCTACAACGAGAAGTCAGCAGGCAGCCCACTAGCAAAGTCGCAGCGAACTCACAGCCAGAGACAGGAGCGCAGGAGGTCGGGGCCTCCATGATTGCGTTTCCGCCCTTAGTGCGGATGGTTTTGCCGGGGTACTAGTGGGCGGCGGCGTCGAGGCAGCGGCGGCAGCAGCTAGATCGCACGAAGTTAGCAGCGGGCTAGGAAAGTTGCTAGAAGCATAGAAGACTTACGGAGATATGGTGAGAGAGAGAGAGAGAGATAGAGAGAGAGAGAGAGGCTATAGCTTGTTAGCAAGGATCTCGCAGCGAAGCTGGCCTTTGAAGCCGGGCTAGAAAGTCACCTACGAAGATGATAATAATAATGAAGAAGGAAGAAAAGAGCAAGGAAATCAGGGGCCGGATAAGGCTTTAAATACCCTACGAACCTACGGCTAATTGGCTGTCACCAACAATGGTCAACGCAGCTTCATAATAACCCGATTGATAGCCGTTGCGTTGCGATTGTTCTGGCCTGATTTGGCGATGGAACACAACGCCGCTATTCACAACCAAACGCGCCCCTCACTTCTAGCTCAGTCGGAGCGACCTTGCTGCCTGTTTCGGCGATGGCTAAGAACCTAGGAACAACGCCCTGATTGTTAATGTTGTTACCGAAACCTCTACGACCACTCACAGCTAGGCCAGCTCTACCTCGCTACCGAATTGGGCGAAGCTGCTAGATTGAGAACAAACGCCTTGCTGGTTGACGTTATCGCCAAATTCCTCTGGAGCCACTCACAGTTGAGCATTTCACCTTCAAAGCCTAATCGGGCTTGGCTGATGGATCGGGACCAAACGTATTGTGGGTTCGCGTTGAGCCTAGCACCCCTACGACCACTCACGGCTAAGTCAACGCCACCTCGCCGCCTAATCGGGCGACCACAATAGACCTCAGGGACAACGCAAGGGTCGCGCGTTTGTTATTGACAATTCACCTGTGACCTCACTC
>JAZAVK010000198.1:0-61908 GCA_037954305.1 Neonectria magnoliae
CTGTAGTGTGCTCTGTCGAAAGGGATATGCAAGGCGGCTGCCAGTGGCGCGAAATCGCGCCCTGGTGCCTTGGTGGGGTACTTAAGTAATTATTACTAATATCTCTATAAGTAGATACTAATAATAATAATACTAGTAATACTAGTAAGCTTCTTTTAATATAGTCCTAATATATAACTATACTAATCCTTAATAGGTAAAGAAAAAGGCTAGGGTAGAGGGTATAGTTACTTTAAGGGATAAGTCTCCTAGTAAGGCTCCTATTACTATCCCTATAACTATAGCTATAAGGGCAGTATAGGATATCCCTTATTCTATATATATTATATAGATAGGTAAAGATAGTACTATAAGTCTCTACTAAGACTAGGCTAATATAGCGGTAAGTAGCTATATAGCTTATATATATATATATAAAATCTATAAGCCTTTACTATTTACTACTATTATAGCTACTTAAGCCTTAGTAGTAGCTCTCTTACATAAGAAAGGTATTAATACTATAAGTATAAGTTAGTTCTATTATATAATATTATATAATACTAACTAGGGTATAGAAAGAGCTTAGGAAGCTTAAGGATACTACCCTAAGGGCTAAGAGCTAGGCCCCTAAGTAACTCTATATTATACCTATAGCTATAACTATAGGCCTATTAACTAACTAGCTTAATAAGTTAGTTAGTAGGGTTAACTATATTACTAAGGTACTTAAGCGCCTTAAAGGTATATTAGGTCTAGCTCTTACCTACCTAGGTAGTATCCCTAAGTTAACTAGGTCCTTAGAACTTAGGGAATCTAGTAGAGAGGATAATTAGGAGGAATAGGGTTAGAAGTAGGGTTAGAGGGTAGGAGAGGAAGGTATAGGATTAGGGTATATCTATAGTTTAGTATAGGCTGGTTTTTTTACCCTTTATAGCTTTTTTCTAGGTATATTTTATCTTTCCCTAAGGGAGGGTAAGAGGTATTTAGTATAAGCATACTATAGGTTTAGCTAGTACTTATAAACTTAAGCTATATACTCCTTAAGCTTATACTCTACTTCTGCTTTATAATTATAATTACTATAGATTTAGAGGGTAAGCTTATAGTATAGGATAAGGTATAAGTAGAGGAACTAGTAAGTAATTAATTAGGCTATTTTATAGTTTAATAATTATTACCTAAGTTTATATAGGTCTTATAGTAGGTTCGTAAGGAGGCTATATTTTTTAGTAAATCTTTAGTAGAAGATAATAATATATTTAGGTATTTCTTTACTATTTCTATATAGATAAAGTAGTGAGGGTATATTAGGTATATATTAGGAGAAAAGAAAGCTTCTTAAACTAATTTTCCTAGTCCTTAGCTATATAAGTATTAAGCTTTAGTACTTATTAAGGTCTTAGTATAAATATAATACTTTTTTATTATTAAAAGGAGGGTAAGCTTCTACTAGCTTAAGATAATTTATTCTATAGTACTCTCTTACTATATCTTAGAGTTAGGTCTAATATATAGTTTACTCAGATTAAGTATAGGCTTTAATTTTAGTAAGGGTTAGTATCTACCTTATATATAGAAGCTAGCTTCTTAGCTAATCCTTAACTTCTTATAGTAGTTATTACTAGGATCTTTATTATTATTTATAATAGATCTACCTTATAGTTACTATAATAGTAAACCTTATAAGTAGGGTTATATTCTACCTTTCTATATAGCTATAGAATTAAGTAGCTAGTTTATTAAGATAGATATTAAGGGGGGGATAGCTAGTTCTATCTCTAGAAGGTAGGCTAGTATAGCTTTATATATTCCTATAACTATATATAGGCTTTAGGTCTATTCTAGTATAAATACTTATATAATACCTCTAGGCTTTCCTCTAGGAGTAGTTAGAATATAGTATACTCTTACGCTATAAATAATAGTTAAATAGATAACTTATATATAGATTAGTCTTACTACTTTAAGGTTAACCCTCTATATACTTATAGTAATTATAGTAAGGGCTTACTGCTAGTATTTAAGCTTCCCCTTAAGGGTATCTATATATAGTCTCTAGAGGAGTTTATAGTAAAGAAAGAGTCTAAGGAATCTATATAACTTAATAGGCATTATTATTAGATCTCTAAGTTAAGCCTAAGTCTAGTCTATAGTATATTTTTAAGTAAAGTATAGAAGCTTTGCTTTATTTAGTTCCTAGGTTATTCTATTTATTTAGGCTTAGTTATTATAGATATCTTAGGTAGTTTTAAGTTAGGCTTAGGTCTCTTCTATATTATATCTAAATACTAATAGGTTAGTATTATTAGTAAATCTAATAACTATTATCCTAGGTATATTCTTAAGGGCTTTATAAAGGCTAGAGATAAAGAGGATAAATAATATAGGTAATAGAGAGGATCCTTAAGGAATGCTAGCTTAGATCTTAATAGAGTTAAAAAGTTAGCTATTAAAGTAGAGGTATACTATTCGTACTATAAGATAGTTAGTAAGCTATATAAGAAGCTATCTAGAAAAGCCTAGTTATTATAGGGCTATAATAAGTTATTAGTAATTAATAGTATTAAAGGCCCTTATAAAATTAAGTTAGAGGAAAGAGCTAAGGCTATACTAGGCCTAGGCTATATATATAGCTTTAATAATAATAGTAAGAGTAAGCTTAGTAGACCTCTTTAGCTAGTTACCTATCTATTCTATAGGTAGGAGCCCTTTTAATTTTACTATAATTATAATATATTAGCTAATAACTATCTTAATAATTTTTCTAATAATATTAAGTAAGGATATTAATTACTATCTTAATATAGTTTATTATTTAGCTAGGATCTTATTTACCTTTAGGATAACTATAATAATTATAATATAGAAGTAGAGCAGGAAGTAGCCTATTATAATACTAGCGTTTACTATCTTAGTAATTATAAGTATAAGTAGCTTACTGTATACCTTTAAGAACCTAGTAGGGATACTATTCTTACCTAGGGCTTTCTATAACCTAATCTTTTAAAGGGCTTTATAGATCTTAATAGGTTTAATATAGGGGTATATTAGGCCTGATTTAGGTTTAGGGGTTCTAGGGGGGGGAAGGGGAGGAAGATTAGAGTTATTAGCCTAGGGTTTAGGGAAGAATCTCTATATAAGGGTTTTAGCCTTCTTTATATAGAGTATTACTAGCTTTATATAGTTAGGTTAAGTAAGGGGCAGTAGCTATAGTAAGACTACTATAATTCTACTATATAGTCTTACCTATCTTTCTATTACTTAAAACTATATACTATTATACCTTAGAAGCTCTATAAGGAGTTCTCTTTAGAGAGTATATTAAGTACCTTTTATACTATAGTTCTATTATACTTATACTTTAGCTAACACAGAGGTCCTACGCCTCAGCCGCCAGCGCGCTTCCGCCGCGCAACCAACACGAGCCCGCTCCGGGCGACTTTTTCCTCCCCTTTTACCCCCCATTAGGGTTTTTTTCCCTAACCATAGGGAACTGGGATAATTCCAGTCCTGGCATGAAGGACTATTTACTCACGCGTAGCGACAGCACAAGGGGCCCGACCCGGGCCCACTACGGATAGGATATGGGTTTTCGTCCACCTGGTTTTTCCTATATCTATATAGAGTAGAAGCACTATCTACCTTCTAGGTCTATAGCGTATGAATATAATAATAATAATATACTTTAGCTAAGGCTTACTAGTCTAAGATTTAACTAGTATACTAGGCTATATAATAGGCTTATTTAAGCTTGCTAGTTACTATAGATATTTTGCTATTCTACTATAGATTTTAGTAGAGCGTAGGTTTCTTCCGCTTTAGGGTTATAAATTAGGCGATTACTTCTAGCTATTTAAAGAGTTAATCTATTATCTTATTAAGGGCTTCTATAGTAGTTATTATACTCTAGATCTATTAAAGATAGATTATTACTTTACTAATAGCTTTATAAAGGTTAGTTTTCTTTTAATTATAACTAGGGTTTAGTTTAGGGGCTAGTTTATCTAGGGTAGTAATAATATAGATTTATTATAAAAGATAGTTAGATCCTTCTAGTTTATAGTTAGTTCTTTTGTATATTATATAAATAGTCTCTAAGGCCTAAGCTAGATTAAGGGTACTATTTTAGTAGCCTTAGGCTAGCCTAGTAATAGTACTATAAGGCATAAGGAAGCTAATATAGTACTATACTACCTCCTAGATAAGGATATTACTACCTTAATCTATTTAGCTATAATAGTCCTAAAGAGAGTAGTAAAGGTTAAAGTTACTAATAAGTAGTATATAGTTACTTAGGGCGGTTTTAGCTAGGGCTTATAGTATAGATAAGTTACCTCTACTATTTAGGGAGTTATAAAGAGCTATAATTTAGTAATAAATCTTTAAGAAGGTAATACTTACTTAGTCTTCTTTTACTTTAGATAACTATAACTTAGGTCTATATTGCTTATTAATATATATTACTACTTATCTACTTTAGTAAACTATATAGTAATTATATTTACCTAGGTAGGCTAGGGCTTTAATCTTAGAGTTTCTATTAGGTTTAAGAAGTATAATTATATTATATTCACTATAGGCCTATAAAGCGATCTATATAAGGGTAGGCTAGCAATTAGTATTCTAAAAGAGTACTAGTATTAGTTAGTTACTTAGGGGGGCGATAGTAATAGTAAGAAAGTAAAAGTAAATATTATAAGTAAGGATAGTACGTAGGAGGCATAAGCCTAGGTTAAGGACTAACTAAGGATGCTTTATAGTTTATTTATTAAGCCTAGGGGCCTTCCGGACTTCCTTAGTAAGAAGCTTCTAAGTAGTTAAGCTAATAGAGGAGGAGGTAGGAGGCTCTAGGATATAGGTACTTTAGTTACTATATAGTCTTAGAAGTAAAGCAATCTATCTAAGTAGCCTTCCTTAGTATATACCTAATATAAGGCTATAATAGGGTAGTTATAGCTCTAAGCTATATATTTACCTTTATATAGGATATAGTTTAGTAGGATCTCTTCTTACTTAGTTAGGTATCCTTTCTTATTAAGGTATATAGTACCCTTATATTACCTATAGGTAGGAGCTAACTTATAGTTCTAAGCTAAGTATCTAAATTTAAAGTAATTATAGTATTAAGTAGGATAAAGTCCTTTATTAAAGGGTTTATAGTTATATAGCTATACATTAAGCAATAGGCTATTATTATAAAGATAGTTTACCTTCTTAATAAAGCTAGTACATAAGATTAGGTTTATCTTTACCCTAGGGCTAAGGTAGCTAGTCTTTTATTTTTTTACTTAAAGAATCCTTAATTAGTTAGATTTAGTAATTTCTTCGATAAGCTTATTAATATTATTTAGGATAGATATAAGTTAGATTCCCTTTGCTATTACTATAAAGGTTAGGGGGGATAAGGCTATATTATTGCTAAAGGCTTTAGTAACCTAATCCTTAGTATAGTAGGCTTATGCCTTATTAGTAGTAAGGAAAGTAAGGACTATATTACTACTAGAGAGCTTTTATACTATAATAATACTAGAGTTACTATAGGCCCGGTTCGCTATTGCTATAGTATCTTTTAGGGTTTAGTTATTAATATCGGGAGGAGCGTTTCTAGTTTAGATAGTAACTTTATATTTAATATAGCTTTGGGTTATTTATTCAGAGCTTCTATAGTTTAGGGTTATAAGGTTTTGCACTATAACCAATATATATAATAGTTAATTTCTTTCGCAGTTATTAATTCTAGCAAGGGCTATCTTAATAACTAAAGTAAGGGTATTAGTAATATTTAAGGTAATTTATTCTTTAAGGCTTACTTCTAGGTTATATAAGGTATCCTTTTCGCAGGAGGTATATACCTATATCTCGTACGTAATGCTATAGGATTAAATAATATTCTAGACTTATTTAAGGAGGTTAGGGGGGATAATTCTAGTAATAGTATTATATACTTTACTTTCTAGGTTATTAACTAGTATTCTACTAGTTTCTACATTAGGTTTATTACTTTTACTTAGCGTATATTAGCTAATTCTTACTAAGGGGTTATATTAGCTTTAGTTAAGGCTATATGCCCCTAAGTTAATAGTTATTAATAGCGTATTAGCGCTATTACTATAGCCCTAATATACTATTAAATCTTAAGTAATATATATATAAGGATTTCGAATCTAGTGTTAGAATATATTTTAAAGGTAGGTTAGTAGCATAGTAAGTAAAAACTAAAAATTCGTAAAAAGGTTAAGATAGGAAGGATCCTCTAAACCTATTAATATTCTTATAGAAGAGATAGAGCTAAACCTTTATATTAAAACCCTATAAACCTTATAGTAAATTAGTTATAAGAGATACTAGCTTAAGCTAATTATTACTAGGATTACTCTTAACTTTAATCCTAATATTAAGCTATAACCTATAAAGTAAACTTACTATACTTATAATATAAATATATAGTAAAGCCCTAACTATAATATTAGTAAGCTTATCTTAAAGACTCTTTATTATAGTAGAAAGTCTTAGACTAAATTAAGGATTTATCTTACTAACCTTAATAGTTAATTTCTTTTATATTTCTTAAGTTTCTATATAGATCTACTAAAGGTCCTACTTATTAATAGCTATCTTAAAGGATTAGTTAAGCTATATTAAACTAGCTTCCTTAATAATAATTAAAAAGGCTAAATTAATAAAATTATATAGAATAATTACCTTACTTAGGTTAAAGGGACTATTAATAATAACCTTACTTAATACCTTAAGATAACTAGGAAGCTAGTATATTACTATATAAAGCTAACCTAGATTATTAGGAACTTCCTTAACTATTATAAAGCCCTTAAAGCTAAGCTCTTAGAATAGCTACCTAAGTCCTATTAAGTTTACTTAGTAATTTATTAACTTATACCTATATTATAAACCTAGGTAATTAGCTATAAGATCCCTTTAACTTAGTAGAAGTTTATTAGCTTAGTTACCTAAGTAAAGACTATTCTTAGAAGACCTAACCCTAGCTATAATAATATAAACTTAGTACTTACTTTAAGTATTACTCTAAATACTAACCCTACTAATACCCTAGTAATTCTATAGATACTTAGCTAACTTTATAAAGGCTTTATTATATACTATAAGTATAGAGAAGAAGGTTATATCTTAATAAAATACTTTAAACCTAATTATAAGATATATAAGAGTAACTATTATACTATAAATTAATATTAAGCTAGCTATAACTTTACTATACTTATAATAGCTCTTAATAATATTTAATTTACTAGTATAAGAACCTAATAAAGGCCTAACTAGATCCTATTCTTATTAATATATTAGATTATTAGAATTTAATTATATATAAGGAGTTAGTAGAAGAGATTAGAAGGAAATACTTTAGCTAATATAGGAGCTAATATAAGCTTTATTTACTCTTACTACTTAACTATTACTAAATAGAAGGATGTTAGACTTAGTAAAGTTTAAATTAAAGGAGTTAATAATAAAGTCCTTAAGAACTAAGGAACCTTCTAATAACTAATAATAGTCTATAATAGTATAAAGAAGGTAAGGATATATAAAGTCTACTTTTATATTACTATAATCTACTAGTATATAGCTATCCTTAAAAATCTTTAGTTTTATAATATAGAACCCTAAGTCCTTAAGTAAAAAATAAAGACTTAGAGGTATAGTATACTATAAAGTAATATTAAGGTTATTATAAGGAAGAAGAGAATATATAGGGCTACTAGAGAATATATTATTACCTTTATAATTACTAGTAACCTATTAGATATACTTACCCTTATAATACTAAAAGAAACTATAGAGGAGTTACTATAATCTAGTAATAAGAAGCTAGCGAATACCTATCTAAAGCTTTACCTAGAATTTAGAGATATCTTTAAGATAGAAAAAATAGATCCCTTAATGCTTAAAGGATAAATATATACTATTAATATAAAGGAAGGCTAAATACTACTATAAGGACCTATTTATAATCTTACTATAAAGGAGCTAAAAGTCCTTTAGGCTTACCTTACTAATATACTAGTAAAGGGTTAGATTTAATAATTTATTAGCCTAGCTAGGGCCTTAATCCTATTTATCCCTAAGAAAGAAAGTAAGTTATACTTTTATATTAACTATTATAGTTTTAATAAGATTACTAAGAAGGATAAGGCTCCCTTACCTTTAATCTATAAAATTCTAGATTAGCTTAGTAAGGTATAGATCTTTATAAAGCTAGACTTAAAGGATATATACTACTAGCTATATATCTATAAGGAAGATAAGTAAAAGATAGCTTTCTACTACTACTATAGTTACTTTAAATACTTAGTTATATCCTTTAGATTAGTTAATACTTTAGTAATATTTTAAGAATATATTAATAATATCCTTATAGAGCTTATAGATATAATCTATATTATCTATCTAGATAATATCCTAATATATAATAGTAATTCTAGTAAGTACTTATAGTATATTTATAATATCCTTACCTAGCTATAAGCTACTAGCTTATATACTAACCCTAAGAAGTATAAATTTAACCTTAAGTATATAAACTTCCTAGGGTTTATAGTAAGTACTAAAGGAATTTATATAGAACTAGAATATATTAAGAGTATTATAAAGTAGCTACTACCTAGCTATATAAAGGATATCTAAATCTTCTTAGGATTTATAGGCTTCTATTAATATTTTATTAAGAATTATAGTAAAATTATAGCCTTCCTTATAGATTTACTATATAGTAATAATAAAAAAATCTTCTAGCTAAATTGCTATAAGTCTAATATATTTAAGTAGCTAAAGCTAGTATTCTTAGAAAAACCTATTCTTACTTACTTTAACCTTAAGTTACCCCTAAGGATTAAGATAGATATATTAGGATATACTATTAGTATAGTTCTATTATAGCTATAGTAAGGCTACTAGTATTTAGTAGTATATATATTATATAAGCTAATAAGAATAGAATTATAATATTTAACCCTTAATTCTAAGCTTCTAGCTATTAAAAAAGCCTTCTATACTTAGAGGTATTATTTAGCCTATATAGATACTAAGATTAAGGTCTTAATAGACTATTTAAACTATTAATACCTTATAATAAAGCTAAAGCTATTATCTAAGTAGGTAGCTATACTTAATAACCTTTATCTCTTTAACTTTAAGATTATCTATTAACCTAGAATAAAGAACTTAGTAGATAGTCTATTAAGGTAGCCTAACTACTTTAATAAGGAAGTAGTAAATAGAGCTTAGATAGCTATTTTACTACTATTTCTTAGTAGATTTAAAGCTAAAGGGTAGGATAGTAATAGTAAGGTAGCTCTTAAAATAAGCCCTAATTATAAAATACTAAATACTAGCTTTAATTTTAATACTAAAAGGTAGCTTAGTAGTAGTAAGGTAGCTCTTAAAGTAGGCTCTAACTATAGAATACTAGCTATTTAGATAGATAATTCTTTTAAAGGAGGTAACTCTACCTATAGCCTTATATTAGTATATATAATAGTAACCTTATAGAGCTTTAATAGTAGTCTTATAGTAAGATTAGTAAGCCTTTACCTTAAAAGAGCTAATAAGCTAGGAATAGAGATTTCCTTAGCTATAGCTATTTAAAATACTTAAGAAGTAAATTCTTTTTATTAGAAGAAATTATAGATAGTTTACTATAAGATTATAGTAAAGAAGCCTATAAAAAAGTAAGAAGCTTAATAGTCTATTAGTATAAATAGCTTACTTTATTATAGCTAAAAGATCTATATTCCCTTTAGTATATATATAGAATTATTAATACTAATATATAATAATCTTACTATAAGATACTAAAGAGTTAGTAAGAATCTTAGAAGGCTATAGGTATAATACTACTAGCCCTTTATAAAGAAAGAAGTAAAAAAGTATATTTAGATTTATATAACCTATTAATAAACTAAGCCTTAGCTATATTAACCTTATAGCTATCTTACTTTACTCTTAGTACTAACTTAACCTTAGGAAGAAATCTCTATAGATTTTATTACTAACTTACCCCTTATTATATAAGAAAAGAGCTATATTTTTAATAGTATCTTAATTATTATTAATTAATTTATAAAATACTCCTTATTTATACTAACTTTAAAGTAACTTACTACTAAAGAACTAATAATCTTATTCCTTAAAAGAATCTTCTAAGACTATAGGTTACCTAAAGGGATTATTACTAATTATAGCTCTTTCTTTATATCTAAGTACTAAAGAATATTCTATAACCTACTAGTAATTAAGTAATTACTTAGTATTACCTTTTACCCTTAAATAAATAATTAGATAGAAAGGCTTAACTAAACCCTTAAGTATTATATATAGTATTTTTATAACTAGAAATAAACTAATTAGATTAATATTCTCTCGCTAGCTTAATATACCTATAATATAAGTAAGTACTTATCTATTAGTAAGAGCTTAGTAGAATACTTATAAAGCTTTACCCCTTAAGAACTAGACTATATAGAAAAATCCTTATTAATTATTAGTACCTTAGCTAAGTTATAAAGTATCTTACTTTACTAGTATTATAAAGTAATATAAAAGCTACTTAGTAGTATTTATAAATATTAAGCTACTTAGTATAACTATAAGAAAGAATTAATATTATTTAATATAAGAAACTTAACTTTACTATCTATAAAGAATATTAAGATTTAGTAACTTAGTAAGAAGTTAGTAGATAAGTATATAGAACTCTACTAAATAACTAAATATATTAAAGACTATTATCTTACTTATAAGCTTAAGCTTTTACTATAATTATAAATATATAATATCTTTTATATCTTAAACCTAGAGAAATAGAGAGGTAATAAACTAAAAGTAATATAGTAGTAAGATAACCCTTTTATTATTAATAATATCTATATTATTAAATATATTATTATATATAAAGGTTCTAGAAGTAATTAGTAATATTTTATTAAGTAGAAAAGCTATAATAATACTAAGAATTTATAGATTAGCTATAAAGACTTTATAGATAAGAACTTTATTATAGACTATAAATAGTAAATTTATAATAAGATAGTAAAATAATAAGTTTAATATATAAATTAAGTTAATTCTAAAAAATACTTAAAGGGTAGAGAGAGAGTATATTAGCTACTCTTAGTTATATTAAACTAGGTTAAGACTTTAAAAAATAAATAGTAAACCTATTATATATTACTAGTAGCTTTCTAATAATACCTTTATTACTCTTCCTTATTATTATTATTAGCTAGATTAAGAGTCTAAGGGACTAAATTAAGCTTAATATAAAGTAATAGTAAGGCTATACTAAAAACCCTATAACCTAGAGTCTTTATAATATTATAAAGAATATTAGTAATATCTAGCTATATTTATAGCTAGGTTAGCTTTATAAGCTATAAGTATACTATTACCTTACTAATAGTATAAGTAATAATAGTAATAATATTAATAGTAATAGTATAAGCCTAAGTATTTTTATTACTAAACTTTAGGTAGTAAAGTAAGTAGAGAGTAAGGATATAAATAGCTTAAATAGTCTAAACCCTAGTAAATTAGTAATAAAAGTATAAGGAAATTAATAATAACTTACTATAAGGTTAAGGTACTTAGCTTTAGTCTTAGGGAGATTATTATTAGTAAGTACTATAAAAAGTTAAACTAAAACTAATTAATTAGTATAAGTAAGCTAATTTATAGTAAGTTAGCTATACTATAAGTATAAGTAAGTAAAGAATAAAGTAACTTACTAGCTTATATAGTTTCCTATTCTTAATATACTAAGTATACTTAGATAAGATAGTTATAATAAGAAGTTAGTAAGTAGCCTACTAGTAAAATTATAGTAAACTTATAGTTAGAGATAAAAGTATAAAAAGTTAGGGCCTTTATAATTATATTTCTACCTTTAGTATAAATAGTTTTACTAAGGTATTAGTAGGTAGTAGTATTAAGGTAGTAATAGTAGTAACTAGATTATATAGAGTTAGTAGTAAACTAGGAAAGTTACTAGAAGTATAGAAGACTTATAAAGATATAGTAAGAAAGAGAAAGAGAGATAGAGAAAGAAAGAGAAGCTATAGCTTATTAGTAAGGATCTTATAGTAAAGCTAGCTTTTAAAGCTAGGCTAGAAAGTTACCTATAAAGATAATAATAATAATAAAGAAGGAAGAAAAGAGTAAGGAAATTAGGGGTTAAATAAGGCTTTAAATACCCTATAAACCTATAGCTAATTAGTTATTATTAATAATAGTTAATATAGCTTTATAATAATCTAATTAATAGCTATTATATTATAATTATTCTAGCCTAATTTAGTAATAGAATATAATACTACTATTTATAACTAAATATACCCCTTACTTTTAGCTTAGTTAAAGTAACCTTACTATCTATTTTAGTAATAGCTAAGAACCTAAGAATAATACCTTAATTATTAATATTATTACTAAAATATCTATAATTACTTATAGCTAGGTTAGCTCTACCTTACTACTAAATTAAGTAAAGCTACTAAATTAAGAATAAATATCTTATTAATTAATATTATTACTAAATTCCTCTAGAACTACTTATAGTTAAGTATTTTACCTTTAAAACCTAATTAGGCTTAGCTAATAGATTAGGACTAAATATATTATAGGTTTATATTAAGCCTAGTACCCTTATAACTACTTATAGCTAAGTTAATACTACCTTACTACCTAATTAAGTAACTATAATAAACCTTAGAGATAATATAAAGATTATATATTTATTATTAATAATTTACCTATAACCTTACTTATAGCTACCTTACTAGAAGATTAAAGGCCTAGGGATAGGCCTTTATAAGTAGGGAGGCTCTATTATACGCTAAAGTATTATTAGCACTAGAACGCTAGAAGCAGAGCAATAGAAGCGCTATAGTCTTAGAGTAACCATACTAATCGAATGCTACTAGTACATTACCCCACTCCAGACAACCGAACGGCTAAGCTAAGGCCTAGAGGGCCAAGGACTAAGATAGCGGGGGCTATTGTAACGGAATAAAGATAAAAGGAGCTTGCATAACTAGAAAGAATAGGGAGGTTAGAGATTAATTCACATTATAGCACTATCGCACCTTTCCCACTGCGCCCTAGCAGCGATCTAGTAGTCTATCTTACCTCTTCACTCCCTACTATGAATACCGTCCCTAATAGGAAGCTTCTAAAAGTAAGGATCATAGTGTTCAAAGATAAAAGGGTGAAAATTCGCACCGTAGGCGGGCTCTAGAGGAAAGTTAGGCCGGCAGGTATTATCAGCTGGCTGCTCGCGCTAACTATGGTCATAGCGAATAGGAAGTCTCGAGTCAAATTCATTGATGGCCTCAGTGGGCTGTTAGGAGGCTATTGTAGTATGCGATGAATCCGTTACAGCGTAAATTTGGTGGTGAGGTTTCCGCTCGCGCTCCGCGTCACTCTAGGTCACGCGCTAAATACAGGGGGGGTGTGGGTCCGAGGCCCCACTGGAGCCTTCGCACACTCAAAGGGATTAATTAGATGCAGGTAACTCGCGCCGTCGACAAGGTCAGCGATGACATGCTGTCTACTAGATTTCAGCTCTGAGCAGGTGTAACTCCCACCTCCCACTCAAGCTCTTGATGAAGGTTGCTCTCGCAGAGAAGCCAAATGAATATAGATTCCAATTAACTCAATTACTCTCCCAGAGTTTAACTCGATGAAGTCTACCAGGTTCGTCTCCGCGGTCGCAACTCTCGCGGGATGTGCGAGCGCATAGTGGCAGTTCCGCTCGCGACCTGATCTCTCCACCACGACTCAACATCACCATCCCCGCTACTAACAACATCTCCCCCAACTTCATCTTCATAACACCATGCCCAGGCCGCGAAGCCCCAGCTCTTCTGCCCGAACAGCCCGTCGCCTACATCTTCCGCAGTGAAGGCGACCTCGTCTGGTCGAGCTTGGGGTACCTTTCCGGGTTCGTCGCCAACATCCAGGCAACGAGGTATCAGGTCCAGCCCGTCCTACAGGCGTTCCAGGGCACCATTCATGTGAGCCACGGGCGAGGCCATGGGACGCTTCAGATCTTGGATCACCGCTACCAGCAGGTTGCGCAGATCCAGGGCTTGACTCCCAGCACACGAGCACCATCTCCAAGCCGTCTGGCCGCGACAGCTCTATTATCTGAAAGCTCGGCGGCGATCAGTCCACCTTCGTCTATCGCCAGAGCTCGACTTCGGTCATCAACACGATGCGCGCTTCCTGAACCGCTCTGCCGACGGTGCCATCGAGACCATCTCATTCTTGACAACTCGGCGTGGGCTTTTGGTCTCGAAAACGAGAACCAGGAAACGCTTCATCCCCACCCCCGGGCGCTGATCGTCCAGCTCAACCACGTCGACAACTCCAAAACAGTCCTCCAGTCGTACGCCTCGCCAGACCACCTCTCAGCCGCATCGCAGGGCAACGCACAAGTCCTCCCCAACGGCCACGTCTTCGTCAACTGGGGCCAGGAGAGCGCGGTGACCGAGTTCCGCGCCGACGGGACGCCCATCTTCGACGCCTTCCTCGACACGGGGGCATCGATCCAGAGCTACCGCGGCTTCCGGGTCGAGTGGACGGGCCGCCCGAGGGAGGTCCCCGCCATCGTCACGCTGCGGGACGGCGCGGAGGCGGGCGTCTACGTCAGCTGGAACGGCGACACGGAGGTGGCGCTGTGGCGGTTCTACGCGCAGGACGGAGACACGGCGGATGCGACTTCGGTGCGCAAGATCGGGGAGGCGCAGGGGGTCTCCTTCGAGACGGCCGTGACCATCTCGACCCGGTCACTGCAGGATCCGGGAACGAGGGCCCGGATCTTTGCGGCCGGGTTCGACAAGAACGGCAACGTGTTGTCCAGGACACGGGAGGTGGCTGTCCAGGAGGATTTCCATGCTTCGGCTGGTGGTTGTGACCAGGGTGATGAGCTGGGAGACCTATAATGCCCCAATGGTTGTAGATGTAAATATTTTGATGCACGACATATTATGCAGTGATGATCTTTTTTCTACGGTGACTCATCGTTGTTTTGAAAGCGTGGTAGAACTCGTCAGCGGTCTCCTATCACCGTGTCGAAGAGGCGCAGAATAGCGACAGTTGCACACCTCAGCATCCATCTGAGACGATTTCATTAGAGCCCTGAGCCCGTCAGTGAGACGCAACTCCAGGTTTGACCCTCTTGATCGCCGCCAGTGTGTCCACGTAGCTTCAACACTCGCCACTCCATGCACATCGCAAGTCCCAGCTCCAAGAGCTCATCGCCTCTCCTCCCGCCCATGAACCACCACTCGCCTGCCACGTCAAGCCTTTAAACCCATCCTCCACCAGTCTTCCTCGTTGCATTCCCCCCCTCCAAAATCGCCGTCCCGTCGCGCAGGAATTCGTCGCTGGCCTCCCGTCGCGCACTTACACGGGCTCCACCGCAATCGATTGGCCACGACGCTCCCGTCCTCACACCCTCGCGTCGGGCCAGCGCACAACTCGGCGATGGGCTCGACGAAACGCCTGTCTGCGCGCTGGACGGCTTCCGGGGCCGTCTTTGGCTGTCATGTGTTTTCGCGACGCGTTGCGGCCATGCGCCCGTCGTGGTTGTCCGCGGCAACCCTCTTTAGCTAGTTTGACGCATACTCTTGTGCGTCGTTATAAACCCTCGGTGTAGGAACCCCAAGCTCAGTCTTCAGTTCAAGCCATCTTATTCAAATCGTGTTTTTTTATTTCGTGTACGTCGCCATTCAGCTCTGTCTCACATACCCACCTTGTCGGCCTCTCTCGTTTGAGTCGATCTGCTATTATATTTTTCTCGAGGACTGTCTTCGCCCCCTCGTCGCTCTCGCTCTGCCACTCATTGCCGCACTCTGATATCTATACCCACTCCACGCATCTGCGAATACTTCCTTATAATACCTCCATTTCACACTCATTTCCCTTGACCCAACATGTCGAGCCCCTCCGACGTCATCGCCTGGCTGGTCCCAACGGCGCGTGGCTCCTTCGCCGATAAAGCCACCCACCTCCCGTCCAACGACTTCCGCGCCGTCTCCACGGCCTCATCCCCCATCCTCGCCTCGCGCCTCCCGAACCTCCTCACCAGCAAGCCCGCCAAGGCCATCCAACTTTCCTTCAACAACGCCCCCAAGCGGCCCGGGTCCTTTGTCCTCGGATCCGACCCGGCCCACTGCGATGTCGTGCTACCGTCGCTCCCCGGCATCGCGCCCCGCCATTGCGCGCTGAGCTTCGATGCCGAGGCCAGGCTGGTGCTCAACGACTTCTCCGACTGCGGCACTCAGGTCTGGTACGACTGGGAGAGCAACGGCGACCAGACCGACTATACGTGGATTCTTAGCAGCGGGTACTCGCATGGCTTCCCCAACACGGTCCAGCGCATCACTATCGATATCCAGGGCGTGCGCTTCCAGGTTATCGTCAATGACCACGAGGCCGACTGGGACGCATATCGCGAAAAGGTCGACGCCTTCCTTCAACAGCCTGCCTGGATTGACGGCCTAAGTTTCGGCTGGGACCGCGCATCTATCACTCCAGTGGCACCGCTATTCTCCTCGGTGCCACTGTTTCAACACATCTTTGTCAAGTCTTTGGGTGACGAGCCCGTGGGCGAAGTATACTTGTGGAATATGGCTCGGCCGTGGGAGCCCATGGTAAGGGCGGCAGCGTAAAACGCCGGGGGTATCGTGGGAATGGTGCATTATACTGGCGGGCATATATATATGATGGTTAGAATAAGCGTCACAGGCCTCGGCGTTAGGTCTCGGTTGTTTTCTTTCGGTCATGTTTATTCCTTTTGTGGACGCGCTCTTGGATGGAGCGGGAATGCCTCTCTGTTTGTAGTAACAATTTACTCCATATTCAATCAAGGTATCACACAACACCAGGCTCCTTTTGAACTCCTTGTCTTGCCTTTAATCCTCACTCACTGCCAGTACCTCCCGCTTCTTCTCATCGTCGCCTTGGTCTTGCTCCTCGTCGACGTCGAAGCGAGTCATGCTGAAGTCGGGGATGCGCCTCCTCATCCGGTTGTGACCGCTCTTGTTTTTCTTGCGCATCTTAGCCGTCTGCGCTTCCTCGGCGACGACTGTCTTCTCGCACTGGTTGTCTAGCATGGTTCCCTCCAAGCTGAGGTAGCTGGTCTCGCCGCTCGTTCCAACATCGAAGTTGCGTATCCGGAAGCGGACCTTGCCCTTAATCTTCTCGCCGCTATCGTCGGCCCAGAAGCCTGTACTGTGGATCTGCCGAACCACGCCGTGGTCGTCGGAGGTGATGACCGAGGCGGTCTCTTCGAAGCCCTGTGCCTCGGGAGCCTCGTTGGGGATCCATTTCCATGACGGAGGAAGTCTTCGGGCTTCGATCGAGGCGTTGAACTTTCCAAAGCAGACGACACCAATGTGGCCTTCGGTCTGGAGGTTGACGCTTCCCTCCATCCAAGCACCTCGACTGGGAACGAAGAGGTCGACATCGGCGGTGATCCAGCCAAAACCGACGGCAGCCTCGTCCTTGGCCATCACTGTCGTGGGCGTCTCATCATCCGTAGCAGCGCCGTTCCTGCCCGGCTTCTCGCCAAATGCGACATTCCTGTAATCCAGCAAAACACCGCGCAGAGACGGCACGTACTTGTTTAACAAGTGCTGCAGGTGCTGATTCTGACAGCTAGTCACAGGCTGCGCCCAACCAATAGGGTACAGAGGCTCGTAGAGAGATACTGTTTGGGTGAAGAAGGGAAATTTTGGGTTTGCGGGGATGTCGGGTGGTTGGTAGATTGAAGAATTGGAAGATTTGGACCGTGCCGCAGTGTCGACGTCCATAGCATCGGGATCGGCGAAGGCGTCCTCTTCAGGCTCGGTCACCGCCTGCGCCTCGGGTTCTGGTTCAGCGGCTTCCTTCTTGGACTTCTTCTTCTTTTTCTTCTTGTCCGCATTGGCTTTCGTGGATACATCGGCCGTCTCAGGTGCGGGAGCTTCTTCCGTGTCGTGCTTCTTCTTCTTGTACTTCTTCTTTTCCGACTTCAACTCCTCCGCAGCAGCAGGCGCGCTCTCTGATGTCACACCATTCTCGGCGTGTTTGTCCTTTTTGCTCTTCTTCTTTTTCTTGTCGGCCTTCAGGTCGCTGTTGGCGTGCTCTGGCGCGAGAAGCTCAGCAGAGACGCTCTTGGACTTCTTGTGCTTTCGCTCGACATCGCCGGAGGGGTCGTCCTCTCGGGCGCGCTTCTTGTCCTTCTTGGACTTCTTCTCGTGCTTGGGAGCCGCGGGCTCGGGCGAAGCGATTGGCGCCATTCTTCGGTTGGTGGTGGTGTGCTCGCGGATCGCAGATGGTCAAGGGTGGATGCTGCCAACTGCGTGGGAAATTTTTTTAGGCCGCGCTGCTTATCGATTTATCGTCACCTTACCAAGCTCACCGGGCTCACCGACGTGGGGCCGGACCTAGGATCCTTCACCTTAAGCTGGCTACCCTAGGTCGGCAGGTAATCCCAAAAAATCCGTATCCTTAATCGACATAATTGCAGGAGATGATTCATTAGAATGAATGCGTTAATTCATTTCCAGCCGCTTGTGGTATTGGGAGTTTTTTTAGCCTTTGTGAAGGAAGTCCGAAGCCTTGCATATGAACCCGGCTGACAAAACTTAGTCTCAATGAAGTGTAACAATGGTAAGCCGTTTACCAGACATCATTGTTCAGACAATGTCAAAAGTATAAACTGATTTGAAAAGCATCGCTATCATCCCACCGCATCATTCCCGTTTGCAAGCTCATTCGTGGCTCATTACGCCACCTTCAACCGGTTGAGTTCCATTCATGGTTGACAGTTACTTATCTACAGACCAAGGCGCAACCAAGATCCACGACAAGTCTAAGTGATATTACTCGCATCCAAAATAACTACTGTGCATTGAGACGGCCCCTCAGAGATTAATATAAAGACGAACTAGAGAGACATTCAGGTGTTAGATTGAATAAGCATCTTCTCCAATTTGCGGCCCGGGCAAACATCTCAATGACGAGTTGGCGTAAGTAATCAAGAAGTGGCGGAGGTTCCACGTGAAAAGTGCATTGTCTGGAGATCCGCCCTTCTGCCGTCCCCTTGCATTGCCCACCGGCACAACTTTAGGCAGGGGACAAAATTTCACCCTGCATAAATGGGCACAAAACGGACTCTTCTAGCACGAGACCAAGAATCTGGAACTAATCATGGGCCAATGTGCTTTCTCGAATAGTCATACTGGGTGGGTTTCAGACGACACCGTTTGCAACGTGCTCACAACCGTCGTCCCGAAGCCTTCTCAGAAGAGTAGTGACTCATTGCAGCCGGACTCTCGCCTGAACATCGGATAAGTGAATACTGACTCAGTCTCGAGACGGTCGAGAAGATAAGTGGGGAGACGTACGTAGACGGAGAAGACGGCAAGGTCAGTCTTGAAGGACACAGAACGGTGGACGGCATTAACGGCACACGAGTAGACAACGGAAGTGGGGGCCGGACCGGAGAGTTATGGGGGGAGGGATTTGAGAATGGCAAAAATACTTGGATCTTTGGTTTGTAGCATTCAGGCTGGAGCTACTGCACCATGTTCAAACGGTGCAGTGAGAACCGGAGAATCGAGATTTCTGGAAGATGGCAAGATGCAACGTCCGAAGTAAGGGCGATGTTGGTGGGGTCAATGGCACTTCTTGATGGGGTCGGTGATGGGTACATAGTGATGTTACTTGAAGGCAAATCGTCAAGAGGCTTGCGTTATTCTTCTGTCCTTTGTGTTTATTGTTGTTAACAAAAAGCCGCAAAGTTCAGGCTTTCTTCTTTTCACAAAGATGGAAGACGCCCTGACTGTCTAACACGGACCGAGTGTGGTGTCTCTTCCGTTCGGGTAACAGAACACATTCCCCACTTCCCACGAGTAGCCGTTAGGGCACCTGCCAATGGGACCGAGCGGTAAGAGTTTTTCTTTCTGAGTTGGGAGCGGTACGTACCTGAGAAAACGCACAGGCCCGATGGCGGTCGGAGAAAAAGACGAGTGTGTGTGGGGAAATGCCATTCTTGCTAGATGCCATATTTCCAAGGCCACATGTCTAGTAACCCCACCAAGAACCAAAGAAACCACTTGCACTGCGGCCGCCCCGTCGGGAGTTCTGCCTTGGACAGTGTCCCAACCACCAAGCCGCGCTTCGATGCTTGGACAAGGAAAAAAAGCCACACACAGTATGAGGAGAAATGAAGGCGCTGGAGTTGAATGTTGCACCAAATGAGCCTGCGAGGTTGCTGACATGCGGATAGCGTTGACACGGGTTGCGGCGGGATCGGACAGAGGGCATCAGCTTGATTCGCCCAGCACAACAGCAAGCAATGGAGGCTTTTGATGACATCCATGACACCGGGAGCGGGAAGACGGAAAGGCAATGAGACAGCAGGTGCAACGCGTCAATCTCACACGTTCCGGGACAGGAACACATAGTTTCCCTCGCCCACACACCACCCAGAATATCTAGCGGCTGTTGGGAGGCTTGGTCGGGACCCTCAGCTACGACACTACTGCACCGTACTACAACGGGGTACGTACTCGTACGTGGCTCCGATGGGGCTCCTGTTCCTGCTCTCTATTTTACGGTGAGCCTATATTGTCTTTGACGGCATGAATGAATGGACGGACAATGAGTTCACCGCTGGCATGAGGTGCAAGCATGAAACAACTCACAGTTCCGCAAAGCAAAGAAACAACCTTAATGACACTCCCGTGCTTCGTGCTCCGTAATACAGCACGGCACGGCATCCCATCTCAACCTATTTCACCTCCCGTCCCGGGGTCCTTGGCATTGCGGCCACCGTGCAAAGACCTACATTTAGCTCTTCTTTGACAGGCGGAAGCCATTGCTTTCCCCCGTCTTCTGGCGTCTTTCCATGGTTCCACAGCATTGAGCCTGAGGCATCTTGCTTGCACCGCCCTGCCGGAGTGCTGCCAGTGCTGCCTGACAGATGCATACGGTGTTGACCTCAATCCTTTCACCTATTCTCCAGGCCTCGCGAGTCCCCGCCGCGGTGCAGAGTTTTCTCGCTCGTTGCCTCTCTCCTCCGCTCCGACTCTTGGAAACTAGCAGCGGTGACAGATCATTCAGATGGGCCAACAGTCAGGTCGCAGCCCTGCCAGCCGTCGATCTCCATTTTCTCCGCGGAACCTTGTCACCCTTGTTGGCTTTTCCCCTTGCTCCTTCACCCCTTGCCATATGTTGCTCAGGCACAGGGCAGGGCCCTCACTTCAGCCGCTCACACAGGCTTTGAAACCGCCCAGTGACAGCCCCGGATGGACCAGTCGTTTTCCAGGCTTGCCAGGATCTTGAGTGTGTGCGTCTTCGGGTCCCTGACTAATGCACCGTGCCGGCTCAGAACCAGGGCAGGCCTCATCATCTGGGCGCCCCCAAGCCACGCCTAGGCAGATCTCGGTTTAGCCAGGACCTTGAGTGAGCCATTTTCATTACCAGGGGCGGCGCCATAGGTACAAGGCCAGCCAAGACGCCAGGAAACGCCACGCCAAAACCAAGTCTCGACAACGACTGGCCAGCTGCGGCTTGCATCCATGTGATTCTCAACCTAACTCGCCCATCCCATCGGCCCACTGCCGGGCGGGTCCACGTTGCATCCCACCAGCGCGAGCGACTACGCGGAAACAAACTCCTCAGCCTGGGCGCCGATGGGGCTAACCCGGCGCTAGCGATGTTGCCGGAGCATGGCATCGCGAATCATGGCGTGGACCTGCTGCGACCCAACTTGTTGGTCTGGGCAATTGCCTGGGTACCTGAGCGGCAGCCCTGTCCGGCGTCTACGGACACATTCTCGGGATCTTGCTCGTTTCGCCTTTGACGCTGGTATCTGGGTTGCGTTCTTTGTCGTCCTAGTCAGTCTCCAGAAGCCGGGCTACCAGTTCCTTCCCCCAGAGAATCCCAGAGATGCTCCCCTTGCCTATCCCCATCGACCTATATAAGGTCGGGGTCTTCACCCCAAACCGTTCTTCTTTTTCTCTCACCACCATTCACACATTCCCTTGATATCCGCTTGATATCCCTTCCTTTCTCTACTCTTCTTTGACACTCCCTCGGCTGGCCGTCGCCAAACCCAGAACAGATCCGTGATCAGTCCTTTACACTCTGTTATTCACTCCTTCCTCATCGCCGTGCGTTGAAAACAACTGTCGAGCCAGTCTCTAGACAATCACAACTTCAAACAACTTACACTTCACCCATACAAACTTTCACCAAGCACAAAGACTTACAAGATGTTTGCTTCTTTCACCGCTATCCTTGCCGCCGCTTCGGCCACCATGGTCTCGGCCGCCGCCATCGTCCCTCGCGGCTCCGGCACCGCCAGCATGACTCCCCACGACCAGTATTCCAGCAGCATTGGTGTCCTCGGCTGCAAGATCCGAACTGACCGCGTTGCCTACTGGCCCGGTTCCGTTGGCTGCGACGATATCTGCGTCAAGGTCTCCCACGCCGGCCGCAAGGTTTACCTCCTCCGCATCGACCAGTCCGGTGGTGCCCACGACATGTCCTACGACGCCTGGAACTACCTTGGCTTCGGCAAGTCTGCCACTGAGGACCCTCAGCAGGGCGGTGGCATCAACATGGAGTATGAGACCGTCCACGCCAGCAAGTGCGCTCACCTGCTCCAAGACGGCAAGCTGCCCCTCTCGGCTTCCAACAGCATGAACTACGTCGCCTCGTGTATCGCTGAGCCCAACAGCTGGGTCGCCAAGAACTACCGCCTCTACAACATCATGGACCCCGTCTGTAAGTGGGGTGTTGAGGAGCACTGCACTCTCGACCTCGCTGTTTCCAACCAGCCCAACTGCCCCAGCGGCCTCGGCGCCACCGCGAAGCTCAACCTCAAGGTCTCCAACATTGTCTACGGCACCGGCAAGAAGGTCCAGGCCCTGTAGAGCAGGGATACCCTACCACCACCACCACCACCAACACGCCGCCCTAGGATGGGGGCGTACCAATCGCTATAAATGAAATGAAACGATAGGATGATATCAACCAGACGGAACGCGTTTGCTTTCTTCAATTCTCAGTATATAGTTACAATCAAACATGCCCACACGCAAGTGGCATTTGATGACTTTCACATGCTAGTTCCTTGGCGCGTTTGAACTGTGAAAATTGAGTGATATTATGTATTGACATTGTGGTGTTGGCGTTGTGTGTTGGTGTAAGCCAGGTAGGATTGTGCCTTGCAGATGTCGGCTGTCGGTTTTTTCCCCCTAGCCAGTAAGCGAATCACATGGATGTGACGGAGAATCCTAGAGCAGCACTGTACCACGTAGTATCTTCCCGTGACGGCGGCCCCTGACAGCACATCCTGGCCAAGGCCCTGGGCGAGAGGTCTTTGTGGAGGCAGCCCAGGGTTGGCCAACCGCCTGTATTCACCATCCCAGGAACAAAGGCTCCTAGCTGGTCTGCCCATCTGCACAATTCCTCCGCCGCGCGCCTTTTGAAACCACCGTCCTCTATGTTTTGTTTGTTTGTTCTTGTCTTGTCGATCTGCTTTGTTGTCCATGCATCTGGGTCTCCGTGCGCCGCCGTGGCTGTTGGGCTGACGCCCGCCCGACGGGAGGCGGATTCAGAAAGTGGGCTTTGCTTTCTTGGCGGCCAACGCCTGAGTTAATCCACACTTTGGGGGAGAGGAATGTGGATGAAACGGCGACGAACGATGAATCAGCTGAGATGGAGGTTGAGGGCGAGAGAAAATGCACGAGGAGTCATAAAAAAAGATCGGCAGGTCCTGGTTGTTGGGCGAGTGGATTTCTATAGTTGAGTGTTAGGGCCAAGGTTAGTTCCCAGCGACAGCCTCCAAACGGGGGACCTGGGGAAGGCCTGGCCAAAGCGCCCACTCTGGATGAAACTCGCAATGGGCTGACGGGTTGAGCAGAAGATGGGGCCATCGGACGGTTACATGTTTTGTGCGGCAGGGTCTGATGGCGGCGATAGTTCGAGTGGGCAGTGGATTGGAATAATGTAGTGAGATGGCTGTTATGGAAGGTGGTAACCCTTGGCGTTTAATTGCATGCAGGCTGCGCATCCACTGGACGTGGGTTGTCGAGGGTAATACTGAGTTATTTTGGTATGTTGAGCTCGTGGGATGTTGCTTGCATCGGCCGATGTTGCCCTAACCTTGTTTTGCTTCTGCATTATACACTGACATTGGAGCCATCGCTGGTGTGGGCAGCATGTCAGTCGGTATTTGGGTTTGATCCTTTCAAGTAGGACCTTGCTTCACGTCCAGTGAGAGTTGCATGGGGACTTTTGAAGCACCTAGGTTACGCGCATCGCTTGGTCGGCGTCTCTATCAAGAATGACGTGAGGATGATATAACTGCATGCCGTTGGGTTGGCCACATTGGGTCGTCCAAGGCCTGTTCTCACTGTCAACTCGGCAGTAATCAGAAAGACCAAATGCAAAGTGGAGCGCTTCGCATAGGACTGTTTTCATCTCCTTGATTGCCTATATCTACCCCGAATATTGAGTGCTGGCATGACTGTAGGTATTTATCGTTTCGATCGCAGCCGTGCTGTATTTCTCATCGTTGCCTGGAGCCAATCACAAAAAAGCGAAATCTTTGAGATTTCCCAGAAACAAAGATAACTTCTAGTGAATAGCATAGTTTCACTCCCCGCTCTTTTTTGGTGCTCCTCATCCGACTTCCTACCAAGTTGTCAAACGATCGCAGCGACTGCTTCGGCAGTAGGGACAATTCAAACCTAGAAGCAAGTTCATTTGAGTCTTCAAAAAGCAGATCCTGGATCTGGTTACTCCATTACTGTAGTGCACAGCGTGTTTGCCCGCAATACTGTTTTTAGGCTTGCTTACCTACCGAAGCAACTACAGTTGCAGCCAGGTACAATTGCACCAGGTTGTTGTTGCCATTTACCATCATTTCTTCCATACAAGTGATAATGGTTATCCGACTTGCGAAGCCCTGAGAAAGCCCTGAGAATGCCCAAGAGACTCAAGTCTTTGAGAGGTCGGTGGTTAATGGGACCGCATGTCTGGAGGGAAAATGAACGCATTTCACGTATCAATGAGCTAAAAACATTAATGAACACCACAGAACACGACTGCGCAACTATTTGATTCGAAGCCATCCCTCCAAAATACTTAGCTGTTTTGCTACATTTTAGAGATGAGAATCTCCTCAGTCAAAGATTTCTCCCATCTAATCATGAGTAATAAAGCGTCAGCAACCGATTGGGAATTGCTGACTGATCACACACATGGGCTGGTGGTTAGACGCTTCGAGAGTGGGGATGGAAATTCTCTCGACGTCGGCGAGGTTCCAGCGAACGGATACGGCGCGGACCTTGGCGTGCGTGCCCGCAGTGACACAAGATCTGAATTACAGCGAGTCGAAGCCATTTACAGCGGTTCCGGCAGGCCCGGCGACCCCAGAGTCCAGAGCACCGAGTCTACCGTTGAATCCAACTTGAACCCAACCGCGCGGGCGGGAAGGGAACAGATGACTAATGCTGGGTGGATGGCCTGCGCAACCGCAAAATCCCACTAAATCCATCAAGCAATGGTCCCGCAAACTATCGCCATCGCTGCGCTTCTGGTTGCTCATTCATTACTTGCATTTTGTCTCAACCTGTCTTGGCTCCATTGGAAAGCGCTTTTGGCCATTGCGTTACACTTTACCGACCAACACTCTCTACCTGCGACCTAGCTCTTCCCTCCACCTTTAATTCCGACTCTCCCGTTGTCCAATGCACATCTAGCGACCGACCGACGTCCACCTCCGCCTGAACGTGACGACCCCCGATTGCGGCGCCGGCAGGGAATCATGCCCGCAGATGCCATGACGGACTCCCCAGCAGGCTCGGCCCAGCTGCCCTCCTTCTACTCCCCTCGATCCAAAGCCACCGATGCTTCGGCTTCTCGCGATGGCGACGAGAATGTGCAGCGCCAACAGCCCATAGACGACTTGTCCCTTTCCCCCGCCGAGACCCCCGAAACCTCCGCCGGCACTACTCTGCCGCCCCCGCCGTCGTTGCTCTCCCCCGCCTTCACGCCGCCCGCAACGCCGGGAACCGCAACACCCACCACCGCTGGGCCTCGCGGCGTTCCTGTCGACAGTTCAATTGATTCAGGCGGCTGTGGAAATAAGAGGCCTCGGCTGTTGGAAACACTACCCGACGTGCAATGTATTGTGCGCGCCCGCATCCCCACCGTTGCCGGCACCGAGATGTTCCTTCACCTTTACAGTAACAATGTTGATAAAAAGGAGCATCTTGCCATTGTCTTTGGGAACGATATACGGAGCCAGAGCCTTGATGCCCCCCGCGAGGGCGAGACGGAGATGGACCGCATGGTGCGCGGAGCATACACTGGCAGGCTGTTTCCAGGCCGGACGACGAGCGGCATGGGTGCGGGAGCAGCCCAAGGAGAGCAAGCCCAGACTCCTCAAGCTCCCTTGGTGAGGATTCACTCCGAATGTTACACGGGCGAGACTGCCTGGTCAGCTCGGTGTGACTGCGGCGAGCAGCTGGATGAAGCCGCGCGCCTCATGAGTCTTCCCAGTAACGCAAGCGGTGGCATTATCATCTATCTGCGGCAAGAGGGCCGTGGCATCGGCCTCGGTGAGAAGCTCAAGGCATACAATCTCCAAGACCTGGGCTCCGATACCGTCGAGGCGAACTTGCTCCTGAGACACCCTGCCGATGCGCGTAGTTATGGACTTGCCACGGCGATGCTGCTGGATCTCGGTCAGAAGGACGTGCGTCTTCTGACCAACAACCCTGAAAAGATCCGTGCAGTCGAGGGACCGAATCGGGAGGTTGTGGTCAAGGAGCGTGTGGCCATGGTGCCGCTTTCGTGGAAGGGTCGGGGTGGCTTCCGGAGCCAAGAGGTCGAGGGTTACCTCAAGACCAAGGTAAGCCTGCATTCCGAGTCCAAGTCCTAGGGAACATCAACTAACCAGTCTGATAGATTGAGAAAATGGGTCACATGTTGGATATGGGTGGATTATCTTGATGGCAGAGCCGTGTGAGGTTAGGCGGCATCTAAAACATATCAGAGAGTTAGGAGGGAGGCGTGTTGGATCAGCATTACACACATGATTGGAGTTTGTTGTTGTTTGGGAGTGCTCGACGGCGTTATGGCGGAAGCTCTGTTGGGTCTGTAGATAAAACCCGATACACCTACGTTAACTACTGTGAACTACTCGAAGTATCCAGTGGGGGGGCCCATTTCGATGTAATTGTCTTTTGTATTCGCTTGTGAGATGTCAAGAGCTGGTTTTCAGCTTTGATAAATGAAAGACTCGTTCGAGATAGATTCATCTCAGAAATCGCGCAATATCAGGCCTCTCCTTGTTTGTTCTTCGAAGACTATATTCCCTGGTAAATCAACCTACTTACCTCTGGACTACGTTCATGCCGATTTCGGATTCTACGTTGGGTGCACATGAAGCGGTCGTGTGCTCAAATGACGTTGCGCTTGCCTCGATGTCAAAATTTTAGTGGAGAGACCCTGTAACGTTGTGCGCTAGTGGCTCCTCCAGTCCGTGTTACCTCCCAGGCAGTTGCCGGCAGGTGCAGGATTTCAGTTTCCCGGCACTAGCACTTGTACGCGTCGAGCTTCACTCTGCCAAACTTCATTTTTTCTTTCTGCATTTCCCCTGTGTGCCTGTTTCAGAACACCGTCTCTCCTTCACTTCTTTTCCCCAAGTATGCGATCATAGAAATCGACCCGTCACAATGTCATCCCAGGGCATTCGCCTGCGCCTCGTCATCCGTAGGCACGCGGTCCCTGAGCTGAAGCTCGTCTGGCCCTGCGTCGCCTCCGAGGACCTCACCGTCGCAAAGCTCCTCGCCCAGGTCAACGAGGTAGTGCCACTCGAGAGCGGGGATTGGGGCCTCGAGGACTACGCTGTTGAGCTAGCCGACGGCAAGGGAGGTAGTTTCGAATGTTTGCACTTCCAACAGGTTGGGAGGATCTTGAAGGAGGATGATGAGGTCTTGTATGTTTCTCTATTCTCTTCCCCCTCTCTCCCACTTGGTGCACAGCTATTCTAACTTGGTGATAGGATTCGATCACTTCTTACCGATGACCTGAGACGACGAAGATTAAGCGGACGAACCCAGATTTCCTACGATGGGAGGCACCTCATCGACGGCCTGCCTTTCGGAAGACCTTGGCTGAGAGTCCCTCGGGATCGGCCCACTCTTAACCTGCCTCCACGAAAGCGAGCTCGGATTGAACAGTACATCGAGGAGGATGAAGACGACGAGGACGACGAGGACGGCGAGGATGACGAGGACGGCGAGGATGACGAGTCCTTCAGAGACGAAGAAGCAGAGGAAGAAGAAGATGATCAACAAGACCAGCTCATGTTAGAAGGTCCGGAGTCGTTTGACGCAGATGAGCCTAGCAGTGTTGGCATACAGGCATTGTTCGACGATGCTGACCGGGATGCCGACAATGAAGACGAAGACGATCTCGATGGCGACGACAACGATAACGACTTTCTCCCGGGCAGGGATGCTGAGAGCAGCGCTGATGAGGAAGATGATGTCAATCTCGAGGAGGAGCTGCGAGTTCTACAACAAGACAACGCCGTCATAGGAGACAACCCGGAAACAGCGCTTCTGGAGTTTGATCCTAGTGAAGACGAAGCTTCCCCTGCAGGTCTTCTTACGGCTCAAGATCTCGACCTCTCATCGCTGGACCACATCACCACTCTTCGATCGGCATTCCCACTCACATCAGTATCCGCCATCCATAACGAGTTGCTCCGCCAAAGCAAGAATTTGAGGGCGACGTTTCAGGCACTCACCAAATCCAACGAGCCGGTCATCAGCTTTGACGAGATGATGGATCGAGCATTGACTTTCCCCGACTTCCGTCAACCAACTCTTCTCAGTCAAGGAAACTCGTTACTCGCAAGCCTCAATGCCCAAGATCTTGGAAGCCCGGGTCCCGGAGGGCTCAGTGAACCTACACGGCCCATGATAGAAGAAGTAGAGAGTATTGACACTCCTGCTGTGGAGGCATTGGAAACTGGGGTTACGACGACCGAAACTCGTAACATCAGCCGGTCCACCGATATGGAAGATGAAGCGGGTGGCGAGAATACATCCAGCAGCGGCAGCGAGGACGAGGAGTCAAGTTCCAACAGCGACTCTGATAGCAGACCCGACAGCGACTCCGATAATGACTCTGACAGCGACTCTGACCAGGCAATGAATAGCCCATCTGGGTCCGATTCCAGTGAATCTAGTGATTCGAGCGATTCCGACTCTGATTCCGACGGGAGTGAAGATGGTGCCGATATCGATCATTCAGCAGAACGCCCCGATGACAAGAGCGACGATTCTAGTGACTCTGACTCCAGCAGCTCAAGCGACGATTCCGACTCTTTGTCAGAACCGGAGGAGATTCCCTCAAAGAAAGCTCCGGCAGAGACGCCCATAGTCACCGAGACTGCTAAGCATGTCTCCGTTGTGGCTTCCACACAAACTTCAGTGGCCCCTGTTGCTCCCGGCTGTGGTCTGAGCAAGACACAGAAGCGAAATGCTCGGAGGCGAGAGGCAAAACGGCTTAAGCAACTAAATGGCTCTCAAGTGCAGCCACCATCTATTACTGAAGTCGATAGCGAAGAATTGGAGCTGCTTGCTCGAAAAAAGGCTCTTCTTCTCAGCATGGCGGGCGGCGAAACCCCCGAGAATGCGAAACCAGAGCAGCCGGTCGTTTTCAGTAACGCAGAGGAACTGCCCCAAGAGACTCCTGCAGAAGAGATATTCCAGGATACGACCCCAGCCACTGAACCTCCCAGCACCGAATCCACCTCGCAGCGCCGCATGAAGGTCGACATGGGTGCTGGGCGCAGACTTCTGTTTGGCGCCCTAGGGCTCAAGAATCCTAAGTCGAAGGCCGACGAGGACAAGCTTCGGAAGATTCTGTTGAAGGACGTACGGCCATTGGAGAACCATCGAATCCAGGATAGCCCGAAGGCCAATGGAGCTAAAGATACCGAGCCAGTGCAACACGAAGAAGAACCTGACGCTTGGCGAGAAAAGATCATATACCGTGGTGTGGAATGCTGTCAAGAGGGAATGGTCCTAACCGAACCACCGTTTCCCTTTGTGCAACGTTGGGATCCGCAGCAGCAATACGGAATCATGAGGAAGAGGAAGAGGGACTCGCAACAGTTTTACGATGACAACTACTATGAGGAAGACTCTCAATGGAACGATGACGGCGCCGAATGGGACGATGGCAACCATAAAAAGAAGAAGAAGTCGAAGAAGCGCAAGGGCAAGGCCAACCACGAAGATGAAGGAGTCGACAGCTCGTTGAGAGGAAATAAGGATAATGCTGATGCGGACGTCGTTCTCAACTATGACGACCCGCCAGCTAAGACTCTTGCAGAAGGCAGCCAGTTCACAGATGTGGACGATCTGCCATCCCTACCGTCGGATCTATCTAGTCTCGTCGCCCTGGAGTTTGACGACGTGAAGCCGGGTATGGTGGTCACCTGGAAGCAGTTGCTCATGTCCAAGGCCACGAACTGGCAACCCCAGATCGCGTCCCTCACGGGTTTGGTCTTGTCCGTCAGCGACGATGCTTCGCTGCATGTTCTGCTTGCCAAAAGAGATCGTAAAGAGAGCGACAAGATGTACGATGAGCATACCGGAAAGCGAATATACGACAAGTTCGAGGCCCCGGACTCGGATTCAGATGACGAGAACGAGGACACCGGACGGCGGGATGTAGCCTGGGGAGAAATGACTGAAGCGAAACTGGTACAACCAGCACCCGCATCCGACTCGCCGACGACGCCCGCAAATGGGGTCTTGGCCCAAGTCATTAAGAGCGCTACTGCGAAGGATTCCATCGCGGACAACAAGGTTAGCAAGAAAATCGACAATGACGAGACTGTGGCTGAGGAGTTAGATACGCAGAAAGTGACGGCGGGGATGGAAACCGACCTGAGGGACCTGGAAGCGGCCAAGACTGCGGAAAGCAACCAAGCGACCCCTATTCCATCCGGACAGGTCCCGCCACGCTCAGGATTGGCTGCCTCAGCGAACGCCATGCCAAACATCGCTATCCCCAGCACGAATTTGCCAACCGACAGTATTAACAGCCCAAGTCAACAACTCCAGGAAATGTCCCAGATGGCTGTGGTTCTAGACACAGCGACGCATGATGTTGTCTCTGAGGGGCATGATGAGTCTCATGTCGACGAAGCAGCCGAGGAGGGGGATTCTATGGAAATGGATATGGATACTTCGGACCCAATACCCATGGACGACTCCGTACTAGATTCAGTGATTCCCGACAGCATGCCGTCGCTTGGTCTTTCTTTGCAGCCATCAGAGGCGAAGGATGCCCGCCCATCCACTTTGGTCGACTACCCAGCTCTCGCCGTACCGTCATCAGCCTGTAGTGTTCACAGTGGACGTCAACCCCCGTCAGATTATGGTATGGAAGAGCCTCACGAGGAACACATTTCGGATTCTGGAATGGCAGAAACAACGTCTCGCGAACATAAGATGACTCCAATCCCACAGTATGCCGAGCCCGCAGATGCAGGCTCGAGGGGCAGCAGTCCGTTCCCGTCGTTTGAAGATATCTTTCACACGGCAGCCACGTCGAGACACACGCAGGGCTCTGCGAAATCGACACAAATGTCAGCACTTTCTTCTCTAAAATCCAGTGTGAAACAGGACCCTGAGTATGAAGAGGCGATGCGCAAGCTGGACGAGGGTGAGGAGGAATCGGACCTGTCATCGGACAAGAACAAGTCAATCCGGAGTTTGTTCCCAAATGCAACACAGCCTGAAGCCTCCGGGGGACTCCCTCAACTGCTCTCGCCCAAGTTGGAGGCGCCGAAGAGGCTGGTTCTCAAGAAAGAAACGTCCTTGGAGGAGACACCCAAGAAGTTGACACGATCCCGGCAAGATAAGAGAGCATCGCCCTTTAAGGTCCCAGAAGGGAGCCAGGTCATCGCACTCAGCTCCAGCCCTGTATCGTCACAGTTTGCGGAGGATTACGCGCAAGACAGCGATGACGAGACCTACAAGGAGAGCCCTTTGCCAGATCTCCCAGGCTTGGGACGGAAGAGTACCGAGGATGTAACGCGACGGGAGACAAGGAGTCGTGGGAAGAGCGTACCACCGACGGTGAACAGACCGGCACGGACTGGTTTGGGTCGCGGCCGAACATCCTTGCCACCAGCGATGAACGCCAACGCGAGTGCGGTCAGTCAGATCAAGGCGCGGAGGAAGACTAGCGGGAGGTTTTGAAGCAGGACTCGGCTTGACGACTATATCCGGATGCATGCATGGTCATGATAGTTGCTTTTCATTTTGTTCTTGTGTTCATTTACATTGCTGTGTCTTTCAGGTAGCGAGGCGAAGATACCAACCTATGTATTGATTAATCTGTACGATGGCGAGACGGAGGGGGAGACTTGGCGTCGGCCGTGGCTGAGACGGCGACGAGATGGTTGGCTGAGATGCAAATAAATGGAAGAGGACACTGCGGATCTCGAGTTGACAGTCGCAAAGAACAAATGCGAAGTGTTTCACGTTTCGTGTGCTGTTACATTCCGCTTTGCTGTACCGGGTAGTGCGTGTCTCGCCTCACATCCCCAGCTTCACGTCCGACACACGCCAGCCAACCAAAGCCACCACCTCCACCACGGCCGGATGCCCACCCACCGACAGAATCGGCGAACCCCACCCCGCCGATTGGGTCACGCAGCCACCGACCGCAGTCATGATGAGGATAGCGTAGGAAGCCGTTTCTTCACTATGACGCCCTGTATATGTGGTTTTGGGTGCGTCACGGGGAAACGGAACCCACCCAAGCAAGAGGGACGCATGATAAAAAGCGTCGCGTGGTATGTGTGGGATGGGCGAGCTGGGCTTGAGGACTGCGTTTTCTTGTTCTCTCGTTTCTTGTCTATATTGGTCTTTGTTCCTGTCTTTCTTTGAGTTTGTGCTGGTGGCTCTTTGTTCATCTAAGAAGCCAACGACCAAGACATTATGAGAACTATTGTTCCATCATCACCACGACATATATATTACCACCTATTTTTTGAGCAGCTTGTCTTGGTTCCATATTCTCCTCATACTGGATTCAGCAAAGACAAAACCCTATTTACGCCGTCGTCTCTTGGATCATTAATCACCGCAAACCCGACCTCGTCAAAACCACCTCATAATGAAGCTACCCTACACCCTCATCGCCGTGTACTGGGCAAGCACCACAGCCGCCCTGCCAGCAACAACCACGCCGGCAACATCGACCACGACAGCCGCGCAAGGCACGCCCTCACCCACGAACCCGACCTCGGGGCACCTGCGGCCCCGACAGTCCAGCCCGGAAGACGACCCGCCGCCGTACGAAGCCATCGTCACCGCGGCGCCGACGCAGGACGCCGCGCTAGCGAGCCTGGGATACTACCAGACGACGTACTACGAGTGTCGCACGCGGGGCGGCAAGGAGCATTGCGGGTGGCATATACCCGTGCTGAAGGACAGTGCTGCTGCGGCGGTGGGGAGGGGAGGTGTTTGGAGGGCTGTGTGCGCTGTTGGGGTTGCGTGGTGGATTGTAATGTGAGCGGACGGGTTTTGATTTGGGCATGGCTTGGAGTTGAGGTGTTGGGGGATTGGCATAGATTTTGATACCCGCTGGCTGGCCAGTATCTTACGAAGATATGAAGTATACTTTTACCTGTCAAGTTCTCCGGAAAACAGACGCCGTGATCATGTCCTTCCTCGCACCTATTCACCTGTCGAATTAACAGTACGAAAGACAGAGCATAATCATATGTCACAAGCAAAAAAACCAGACCAAGGAGCATTGTGGATGTAGTATTTTTTGGTCCGAAACCCGAAACACCTTTGATTTCATGCAAGTGTATTGAGGAAAGATCATGAAAGCCAAGCCCTCATTCCTCCTCGCTGAGTCCAGAATTCCGCCGACAGGTCCCTCATGCCGAAGAAATGGACGCACCCGCATACCCGTGGCTGCAGAAGGCAAAACACCACAGCTCCCCCACCAATCCGAGGATATACATGGACGTGGTCGTTTATTTCTCCTTCTTCGCCTTGGCACCCTTGGTCTTCGCCGTTCCGCGGAGGGTCTTTTGTCGGTTCTTGCGCTGCTTGCCTGTGTGGTGGAGGAGACCATGTTAGCCAACTGTGGTTCCTCAGGGATACAAAGACCAGATTCCTCTGTAACAATGTCCATCCAGGAATCATCGCTCGACAACACTGCCATCATAGGGGAGTACGCACGTTGCTGTCTGCTGGCACGCTCGGTCTTGGTGGCAAGGCCAACACGGACCAATCGGTACTGAGGCTCGAACTTCTTCATGGCCTCGGGAGAGTCGTAGACAAGGGCGAAGCCGGTGGTCTTACCGCCACCGAACTGGGTTCGCAGACCGAAGACGGAGATCTGGTCCTTCTGGGCCTTGTACAGGGCGCCGAGCTTCTCGCGAAGCTCATCCTTGGCGATGTTGGCACGGTTGGGGTGGAGGATGTCACTGTACGCAAGTCGCGTCAATCAGCCCAAGTTCTCTTTGTCAATCGTCGACGCCGTTCCTCCACCGCAGATCTCTCCATCCTCGAACCCCCTTCTCCCCAGGCAGGCGTGGTCCTGTTTCGTTGACGCAAAGGCATAATTCGCGTGTCGGAGTCGTTTGCCGGGGGGGAAGAGGAATGCAGAAGATTGGAGAGACAACGATGGATGGCGGTGGGCGGGGGGACGGCACTCACACGACCATCTGCTTGCGGCCCAGCAGAGGGTTGCGGATGAACTTGCGAGTTCGGAGGGTAACGGGGGTGTCCGCCATGGTTACGGTGTTGATGGTCTCTGGGTGTGTTGACGAGGGGAGAGACGGCGGTTGCGGTGGGTTGAGGTCGTTGGTGAAGTTGTCGCGAGCCACGAAACATAGGCAGAGGAGCGAAAATTCCGATTCCCGTGTCGCTTAATTGGGTCCAACCCTAACAGATGTGTGGGATGGCTGCCCCAATTGTGAGGCTACCACACAAACCAGGTTTTTCCTGGGCGATGTCATGTGACTTATGACCTGACCCCACCTCGAAACGTCTTGTGCCGGTAAAGCTTCGGTCGAGACGATGAGCGATACATGAGAAATTGTTAGTGAAGGAGACTCTATTTGGTACTGCATTACGATGGAGACTTTGGGTCCTTGGTGGGGAGATTACACTCTTCAATCCAATGGCGATTCTCATTGCAGTGACTACGTTGAGGTGATCGTGACAGTCCAGACAGCTTGAGAGGGCGTATATCAAACATCGACCCAGAGCACCACTGTATCAACTGACAACCATGTCATCCTCACCTACGTGGACACGACAAGTCAACCGGTTCTGCAACCAATATTTGCAGCTAGAACCAGACTTGGACTTTCCCGACCCATCACTCCTCAAGACCCAGCAGGTTCAGGATGCCCTCTATGCAAGACTGTTCGCCGATGGCGCTATTCAGTTCGCGCCTCCCCAGCGATACCAACTTCGGGTTCTTAAGGAACTTATGAAGCGAGTAGAGGCCAGCATCTCAGACTGGGAAGTGGACGTAAGTTCGGTGTCTTGTTGCAGATTACACCAACTGTACTGCTTCCCGTGTCATCATCGGTCTGACCGCAGTTAGGGTGTCTCTGATGAGTTGATGTCCGTTCTGTCTCTGCTCCTCGCAACACCTCTTGCCCCTGAGGCCACCTCTGTTCAACAGAAATGCTATGTTACCTACCATTTGTCCGCCCTTGCTAGTCAGCAACCGGCATCAAAAACGGAAGAGGTCCAGAAGCAACCTCACATCACTCTTTTTGAGAATCGCTCTCTCATCTCCGCGGCTGGGACCACAGGTCTGCGAACGTGGGAAGCCGCACTTCATCTCGGGTCATATCTCTGTCAGAACAGCTCCATTGTCAAGGACAAACGAATCTTGGAGCTGGGTGCCGGTACTGGATACCTCTCTATCCTCTGCGCCAACTTTCTAGGCTCCACCCACGCCATTGCCTCGGACGGGTCTGACGATGTTATCAACAACCTCCCGGAAAACCTGTTCCTGAACGATCTCCAAGAGTCAGCTGCCGTGGTCCCGATGGAGGTCAAATGGGGTCACGCTCTCCTCGGCACAGAGGAAGACAAGTGGAATGGAGGCCGACCCGTGGATGTCGTGCTCGGCGCCGACATCACCTATGACCAAAGCGTAATACCCGCATTGGCTGGGACTCTCGTGGACGTCTTCTCGCTGCACCCTGCGGTCGATGTGTACATTTCGGCAACTCAGCGTAACGAGAAAACCTTCCAGGTGTTTCTGGACCAGTGTCAGGTTAACGGCTTCGCCGTTGAGAACTTGTGGTTCGAGGTGCCTAGCCGTGCCACACAAGAGGGGCCGTTTTACAATGACACGGTAGACATCCGGATTTGCAAAGTGTCGAGACCCTGATACGAGAAACGAACGCCCCAGTTCTGCATTGCTGCCCCTGGAGGGAGCTGGTCTGATCCGACCGGGTGAGATCGCGCTCGTGTGTCACTGCGGTCCAGCCAATGGAGCCGTGCGGATAGTTCCCCAACATTCCAGTCCCCGACTCAGGTACGGGTAGCCACAGCGAGGTCTGGGCCATTGCGATACACAAGAAACAAGAAAAAGGGCGTTTGTATTGTCGGGAAGGCCGACTGAACCAGATCCGGTCAAGCAAGTTCTGCCCAGACGTTATTCCAGCACTACGCAACTCTAGCGCAACTCTGTATCTCGGCAGCGAAACCATCATGCCACCCCTCCAGCAGTCAGATCATGACAACCTCACCCCGCATGTGCCGTTCGGGTGCATCCCACCACGAGAATCAGATGCCGAGTCGAGTCCCGAGACAGCTCGGGGTAGTTCGGGGTAGCTGACCTGGTGATTGCGTGTTTAACACGATATGTGCTTCGGAATGGTACCACTCGAGTTATCGTCGACGGGCTGGTGTCAGCAACGCGCTACCGGCATGGCTTATTGATTGGCGCTTGTGCCTCGGATCGCCAGCTTGGAAACTCAATCGACCAGACAATTGAACCTGGGAACCACACCCGAGCTGCCCATTTACGCGTGTCGAGACCCTACAGTACTCTTGTCGCATTCTTATCGTAGCTCCCCGCACCAGGAGCCCGGTGCAGATGCCTGACGCCTCAGAACCCCTCCAGTGGCCACAACCCGCCTCTCCCCCTTGGAGGCTGCTGAGTTTCCATTAGAAGAAGACAGGCAGTTTCGGAAGCACATTCAAGTGTTCTCGAGCAGTCCCGATGAACCATTGGCCTCCCCACATAAATTGTCACAAGTGGGCGCACAGCACGGAGTGTTCCCATCCTGATCCCGTCAACGTGGTTTGGTGGGGCGGGTCGTGATGCCACACGAACATGAAGTCATGGAAACCAACAAAGGCTGGGATACGAATAGACGGAGGTCAGCCAGGGCCAATGGCCACAGGACCTGAAATAATGGAGGGTGAACAGTAGACTGTTGAGAGCATCCAAAATCGATGATTCAAGCAGTGCAACATTGGGAGAGCGGCGTGGAGTGACGGGAAGGTATGCCAGGTTCTGTAAGGCACCGCACATCCTGATCGACAGCTTGGACGTAATGGGATGATGATGATGGCCGCCAAGCAGGCATGGGGGATGATGAAGAGCGTATCTGCGAATGGGAAAACCATACGACCCTAGTTTTTGAGGAGGCACAATTGCAAGAGTCCGGTGACAGGGTGGGTTTGGCGTTTGTCTTGACCCTGACCAGCGTTAGAGCTTCAGGCTTTTGGCGCTGTGGTGAGCTTGTCGTCATGATGTCTTGGGAGACAAAAGTCCATGGCGTAATGCCGATAAAGAACCAGGATTTGGCCACGCTAGTCCCTACCACAACAGTTACTGGTACACGGGGTGCAAACCACTAACAAGTGCGAGAGATCAAATTTCATACTTTGTTCTTGGATACATAGTAGCGTGCGCATTGGTCATTAATTGTGTGCGTGCTACCTGCGTCCGCCGCTCTCCGGATGGGGAGCCGCCATGACGGCGTGGAGAGCTAGGGAATTGGAGGAGCACAGTCAGAGTCAACTTGAACCCAAGCTTCTCCGTCCAGCCAACGAACGTCGTCCGGAAAGGGACTTTTTCGACCCCGGACCCCTGTGCAGTTAGACCGGGGAATGAACATCGTAGGGGGGGAGAGAAGCGGAGCGGGAGCCATGTTTCGGGACTTGAAGCGGTCATCTTCAGACATCATACTGTACGCTCAACTCTGGGGTTGTCTTTCTATCTGACGTAGGCGGTGGGTGATATTTGAGGGATGAACATGTCACGTTGTTTCGAGTCGGTGGGTTGGTGTCGGGAGTTGATGTCATGCATTTCTGTATGATGCAGTGGAGTTTTGGAGAGTGGAGTTGGCGGACGGGGGTTTACGACGACTGGGTACGAATAGACGAGATGAAGGTATTTTGAGCTTCCCGTTGTATCGAGTACCGACCACATGGTACGAACAGACCAAAACGTTGCCCCCGAGGTCCGCTTAATCATGGCGATTGCTCGGGTTTCCCATTCCTGTTATTAGTTATCGTCCATATGAACTCGTGGACAGACCGGGCCGCGGGTTGCTTTGCTCCATTCTTAGATTACGGCCGGTGCTTATACAGGGGGATTGATTGATCGATTGATGAGTGGAGGAGGGGGAGCCGCAGCAAGTCATCGAGAGCTCTTCTTCTCTTTTTCCGAACCCGGAGCCACGACCAGTTTTGCGCGTCAAACAGGTGATGCCTGCGCTGTCACGAAGCCGTCATCCCGCAGCGCAGGGGACTCGTCCATCGTTCAATCAATCACCCCACGATAGCCGGCCGGTCTCGTGCTGCTTATCAGCAGTTTCGCTCTTCAGCACAACTCCCGCCCGTAGCCGCGCAAGGTAGCACTAGGAGCCAAGCTTTTCTGGCGGGTGCTGATCCTACCCTCGCTGCCTTATCCATTGGCGTGGTCTACACTGAAGTTTTTTTTGTTCGTGGAGTGGTGTACGGAGTGCCAGCGCGGGTGTGTGGTGCTGAATTTCCATGGCCTGTGCGGATCTCAGCTTGGGATTGGAGAGGCGGTATGAATTGGCTGAAGAAGAGGCATTTGTACGATTACCGTTCCCACCCACCACTACAACGTAGGGCAGGGCCACACCGCGCGACTGGGTGCACTACACCACGATATGGCCTCACGACACACTTACAACCCTCGCAGCCCTTCACCGGCTGCACTTGTCTAATCTTTGGCAATCGCCGCTGCGGCACGTGGTGCTCAGACGCCCTGTCCAGTTGCCAGCTGGCTGCTGTGAGCGTGTGGCCCAGTTGCAGCTCCGAGCCCGCTAACAAGCAGCTACTGTACGAATAGCATTGCGCTGCATTTGCCCCATTATCCGTTCCTCATCCCTCATTCTCCATTCCAGCAATGCCGCTTGGTTCCATTGTGCCCACACGTTCGGTTACACCCAAGGCCCAGATGCGGCATGCAACAGCTTCTTGGTTGAAGCCTCCTCGAGTCTGCCCACCACCCCTCTCGGCAGTCAAAAGGCGCCCGGATACAAGCCTCAATCGTCGCTCCTCGCCGAATCGACGGCCTCCTCCGCCCCCGGTATAGTCTAGGTAGGCGGGGGAGGGAGCATTACATATTCTCCCTTTGGCGCCAGCAACCCACACGCAACTGCGAACTTGACCGCCACCCTAGACTAAAACAGCATGGCTGCATTCTGCCTCACAAACATCCCTAGGAGCAAAGCAGAAACAGAAACGCAAAGGCTGGATCGGATTCCAGTGGACGCATCCAGTACGCACCACCTGGTTACAAGGAACGAAGGACCCATCCCGTCCCAAGATTAGAACGATAGCGCTAAGAAGCCCATCCGTCTGTTCCTGGTTAAACCTCGTATCCTGCCAAGGGTCAGCAGCCAGTCAACCGGGAGAATCAACTGCGAGGACTGACCAGGGGGTGACGGCGAGGAGAAGAAATAGAGTGATTATTACCTTCATACATGGCCCGGATACAGCAGCGGGCACACGAAAGGAGACAGGCAATCACGAACGTCGCTGCCACCTATTGCGTGAGCAACGAGCCACACAGCGCTATTATTACCATCGCTGCTAACGGACTAATGTGCGCGTGCACTGGCCACTGGGTAGCAGCGGGCGGTTGTCCACGGATCCACACCGGGTACGGGGGCCCAAAGACAGGAGACGAGACGGAGACGGATTGGGGGATGGCTTTAAAAAATGATGTGCGCAGCACGAACGAGAGCAAAAATACAGTAAAAAAAAAGACGAAGCCGCCGGTCGCATCGAGATGGATCCACCCGAAGCTTGTGCCATCCATCCATGGCATCGGGCTGATCCATGGCTGTGATCGCTTGTTGCTTGTCCATCCCTTCTGCCACAGACAGCGCCACACACATAATTACACCACACATACGCACACATACGCACACCCATCGGCAGCAGTGCGCACCCACCACCCTCACAGAGAACCACACACCCCCCTTTTCTTGACAAGTTAGTTGCAACCCAAGACCGCCAGACCAGCAAGGCACAGAATGGTACTCTGGGCGGGCGTGGAGCTATTCCTACGGGGGGTACCGTGGTACCCAAACGCCCCCAGTCCTCCCCAAATCCCCAATCCCCCCGTCTCATCGCTATCGTGTTGCCCGTGCTGACTTGCTGTTGGACCTTCATTTCCCTGGCCTGGCCTTGCTCCTAGCACCGGGAACCTTGCCTTGCTTGTCCAATGTGAAGGGGGCCCTGTTCCATCCATACTTTCTCGCGGAGATACATATAATCAATTGCTGACCCCTCTCCCCGACGAAACTGCTCCTCACAATTAGAGTCTCTTCTGAATTCCGGATCAACCCTCCACCACCAAACCACAGCTCACCAGTCCGCCACCACCCTCAGTCTACATATACCACACATCACGCACTGCAGTCCTCCACGTCTGTGTCTGCTGTCTTATCTCTTCTTCTGGAAAACCTGCTTCAAACACAGGAACCCCCCTGTAGTCTTCACCAGCCACACACACGTTGCGTGTCCTAGCTCGCACATTGGCCCCAATCATACGCAATTCGCCTCACCGGATTCAACCCGCCAAAAAACCGCCGCTCGCACACCCACCCGGCTATTCCATACTCTTCGTCGACGTCACAAAATAAAAGCGACGATATAAAAACTGGAAAACTCGGCTCCTGCCTCTCAATTACCTCAGCTTCAACCTTCCTCGCCCGTCGTTCCGTTTTCAAAGTCGTAACTGCTTCCGATGGTCTCGTCATTAGACGTAAGACCCCACCTCTTCGCCGGGCAAAGCCGACCTACATCTAAGCCGTCGTCGACACCGAACAACATCAGCATCACAGTTACCGCTATTTCGCCCTCTACTCTCCCCATGCCCAAGATGGCCGCCTCAAGCATTCACAGCTTTGCCCTCGAGCAGTACATCCTCCTGCAGGAGCAACACCAGGAGCTCTCCAGTCACCTCGACCAGATCCGGCCCCAGATGGCCGGTCGCACCCGGTCCTCCCAGTCAACACCTTCGTCCTCACCCACACGATCGTCCTCATCCTCATCCTCATCCTCGTCATCGTCCTCGGTCCCCTCCTCACCGAAGCGACACTCCCGAAGTAGTGAGCGCCGACATCGCTCCCATGCCCGGTGCAGCGGCTGGGAAGATGCCCGCCGCGGCAACGAGCTCACCACCATCGTCGACGAGGAGACGCTCTGCGAGATCTCCGCCGAAGAGCAGCGCCTGTCCGATGTCAACGAGAGCATCAAGCGCGCATTAACCGAGCTGCTCAACTGCAGCACCGTCCGCAGCGACCGTTCGTTCCGCATGTGGGTACAAACACGTCTGATGGAGACGGAAAAGGAGCTTCGGTCAGGGCGACGGAGGAGAACTTCCAACGATTGAGTCTACAACCGATGCGACGAACTGCAGTCCCTGGTATATACCACCGATTTACCGCAGCATCGCGCGACAACACCTATTACTCTTTTAATCTTAATCCTCTCTTGCATCTTCGGCATCGGTAATGGCGTTTGGACGACGGCCCCCGACTGGACAAAGATGACCTCGGGGGTTTCTACTGGGATGGGGTTTACCTGAAAAAAAGCATTGGTTCTCTGGATTAGAGAAATCTATCTTGTTGGGCGGCTATGGATTTTGCAGACGAACGGAAAGGGACGTCGCCTTGGGTTGCCCGAGTTTTGGCATCGCATGGGCATGGGCATGGCACGGCGCGGGTATGGCGCGAGCACCTTTTTAACTTTCATTTCTACATTCTTGGACATTCTTGCACCGGTTCTGGAAGCCAAGCCCTGGTGGGCCGGAGTCTATCATTACATTATTACCATCCCTTTGGGACCGCCCTTCGGGGACGCTGAACATTAGTCTTTCTTGGGTCACTTAGCAATAGCGGCTTCGGCCAAGACAACCTTAACAGGATGCACAATATCATCTACCTTTACCAAACTTCAATTAATGCCGAATCACCTTGGGAATCCACACTTCGCTCTCGATCCTATTGCTGAAACAATGCCCATCCACCGTTCGGCGCACAAGCGTTCGCGCAAGACCCGCAATCTTATACCTAATCGTCCCGGATTGATTGGGGAAATGAGTATCATTTCGCACCTTGACTACCCATGCTCCAAGGGCTCATCACCTCCCGAGTCCTCACAGGGGCCCTGGTGACTTCGACCGGCCTAAGCTCAAGCCTTGCCAAGGGGCTTGGCGCCGGTTTTTCTCGGCGCTGGGACAACGCTTCTGGTCAGCCACTGATACGGACCGCGGACTAAGTATGAATATTGCCGCTATCTGGAGGCGATGTTCTACGAAGCCAGAACTGCGTAGTCTACTGCTGATTACGATGGTGACAGACAGTGAAAATGGCTTGATAGAGGTCGTATCCAGCGGCTTATATTGTGACTGCTTCGTACAAAGTCTACTCTCAGCCACTGTGCCCTGACGATCAAAATAAACTCGCACCCAAGCCACAGCATTCCTCATCATGGCGAGAGATCACGTGACAGGAACCCCAAATCACCGTTTCACCGCGTCTACTGGTAGGTCTACGCCACAAACCGAGCCACCCATGCACCCCAGGCTCTGTGGCGGATGCGCCCATGCGTCGTCGCCTTTTGCAGCTTGGGTTCGCGCAAAGGTTACCTAGACTACACTTTACGAGACTCTCAACGCGACGATTTTGCCTCGCACTAGAACCCACGCGGCCTTCCAATCCATCACATAGTGTCGCGGAATCACTAGGAATACACTCGAGACATCACCCCTGGCTGGCGAGCGACAATGTCTGTCCTCCTGGAGACCACCGCAGGCGACATTGTCATCGACCTCTTGGTTGAGCACGCTCCAAAGCTTTGCGAGAAGTACGTTTTGATACAACCCCGCTGCTTCTCATCTAATCGCTGAACTGACAGATGATGCAGCTTCCTGAAGCTCTGCAAAGTCAAGTACTACAACTTCTCCCCCGTCCACTCCGTCCAGAAGAACTTCTCCTTCCAGACTGGCGATCCCCTCGGCCCGCTTGCCAAAGATTCAGATGGCGGCTCTTCGATATGGGGCCATGTCTCCGGGGACCCGTCTCAACGCACATTTCCCGCTTTCCTCCACCCGAAGTTGAAACACCTGGAACGAGGCACCGTCAGCATGGCGACGGTACCCCTCCCATCCGACCCCGATACCAGGATGGCCGGATCACAGTTCATCATCACGCTGGGCGAGGACACGGACTTTTTGGATGGCAAGGCAGCCATCTTCGGCAAGGTCGTTGAGGGGTTCGATGCGTTGGAAAAGGTCAACGAGGCGATTGTCGACGACAAGGGCTACCCGCTCATCGACATTCGGATCAAACACACCGTGATCTTGGATGACCCCTATCCCGACCCGCCGGGCTTGCGAGAACCAAGCTCGAGCCCGCCTCCCACTGGCGAACAACTCAAAACCGTCAGAATCGCGGACGAAGCGGCACTACATGCGGATGACGGCGTGGATGAGGCGGAGCTGGAGAGGAGACGACGAGATCGGGAAGCCAAGGCGCAGGCCCTCACTCTGGAAATGATGGGTGATTTGCCCTTTGCCGAAGTCAAGCCACCGGAGAACGTCCTCTTTGTGTGCAAATTGAACCCCGTGACTGGGGACGAAGATTTGGAGCTCATATTTGGTCGCTTTGGCAAGATCCTGAGTTGCGAAGTCATCAGAGACCAGAAAACTGGCGACAGTCTGCAATACGCATTTATCGAGTACGAGGACAAGGCATCCTGCGAGGGGGCATACTTCAAGATGCAGGGCGTTCTCATCGACGACCGACGCATCCATGTCGATTTCTCACAGAGCGTTAGCAAATTGAGCGATGTCTGGAGAAAGGACGCTAATAATAAGCGGCGAGTGAATGCCAACACTGGTGGTTGGGGTGGTGTAAGGGAGCTGGAGAAGCGACGACAGTATCGAGACGAGGGCGAGCGGAGCACGGGGAACCACTATGGCATGGTCTACGGCAAGGAGGAGATGAAGGGACATCTTGAGCACAACGGCGGAGACCGGCAGAAAGAGGACGGACCTCCCCCGCGGCCTCCACAGCCCCAGGAACCGGAGCCCCCAAGGGGATATCCGAGCCGGAGCCGGAGTCCGAGACGGAGAGACGGGAGCCGCGATAGGTATAAGAAGCCGAGGGAAGAATATCGAGGGGATAGGAGGGAATGGGACCGTCGAGATCGGGACCGAGATCACAGGGAACGCCGAGGCGATCGTGATAGGGATAGAAACAGGGACAGTGAACGGCGAGGTCGAGACGGCTACGGGCGACGGCCTAGGAGGTAAAAACAAGGACAAATGATCGGACCAACAACAGCGTATCACGGATTTAATGACAGGCGAGCATATTGCGCCGTTTTACCATTTCTACACTCATTTCGAACTGAGGCTGCAAAGATTCAGGACCTTGAGGATGGTGATAGATTCAACAAGGACCGTTCATCATAGGGCGAAGGGGCAGAAAACTTACAACGGTTCCACACGGCGGGCGACTGGGGAGACTGCTCGACAATTGGGGGGACAGTCCTGGATCGCTGCTGGCTGTTCAGATGCTCTTGAAGCTTGGTTCTTATTGTCCTAACTTTATTCCTGCACCGACCTTCATTAGCACTGTCATCGACTTCCTAGGGTCTCCTCATTCGTCCATTTCACATCCCGAAGACCAAGGTGCTCGTCACCTACTCGTCACTTCGGCTCACCAGGCCCTTGCTATCTCTTCTTTGCAGCCGGTCCGGTCTCGAGTTGATGATCGTTCTTTTTCCTCCGTCTTCCTAGGCGTTCGCATGCATGCGAGACAAGCCCGTTTGCTCCATGCATAGACTAGTCAACAACAATGGCACCGATACGAGCTCTCGCCCGGTCACCACTCGTCGTATCCCAACTACCCCAATCACAACTTGTCCGCTACTCCGACCTGATCGTGATCCTCGGCCTAAAGTCTGAACAAGAACGGACACTGTGTCGTTATCAGCGTGGCTCCACTCTCGATATTGCAACAACCCGAAGTACGAGACAGACGCCGTTGTGTATACGCCGAGAGTCCCTGAGCTTGGACGTGATATGCAGAGACGGGACTCTTTCAACCCTTCGCATGAGCTCCTGACTAAGTTGTTGATCCTGGGATGGATACTGTGAGCCTGTACGACACGACAGGCTGTATAGAACGTTGCCTCGCAGAGCAACCGTGCGGTGAGGATAAACGGGCTGGCTGAGGAATGCGTTGAGGTGGAGATGAGGGCTCAAGGATATACCAAACGGTCTGGACAGACGGATGTTGTTTGTTCTGAATAACTAAAGAGGCTGGCGCAGACGTGTCGACCGTGGGTCAACCGGGGGAGGATAGATCTCTCCTCCCGGCCCTGCGTAACCCAACTGCCATTTTAGACAAGATTCATCCCCTGCCCAATCTTCTTTCTGCTAATCGGTCGCCGAAGGACGCTTACTCGCAGCCACCCCCCACGCCTACAGCTGCGCCCACGATGTCGTCACACATGACAACTCACTGCGTTTTGGGGGTGCTCAACAGCCCAGGTCCAGCCCATCCGATCCACACTCGCCAACGAGGGACCAGGCAATTCACGGTATACGCTACAGAATGTCTCTTCTTTCCTTCGGGCACTGTAAACCAGGGTCAAACCGCGTGTCGAGGCCAAGGTCGAACAAGCCTAGTTACGGCATATGCTGAATTATCTGGAACACCCCCCTCCCTTCTCTCTCGGCTATGGTTGCTGCACATTGAACGCCGCAACGGACATGGCCCTGGACTAGTCGAAGACATGCAAGGTATCCCGTGGGTGAGACCGCCACGCTCCACCGCGCTGAAAGGTTTGATGGATGCGTTCCTCGGCTTGTGTCATTGATCGCGGGCGACCCTGGATCGGCCACCTACCCACCCACCATGCCACCATGTGTCTGGATTCGGCGCAGACATGACTCCAAGTACCGGGTTCAGCTGGGAGCGAGCTTCGACTCTTGCAGGATAAGTCCAAGACACCGTTTCAGACCCGCCACTTGGTTCGGCTTTGGCGTTGATGGAAGTTGACGATTGGGTGGCTCTTCCCGACGTCTTTTAATACGAGCTTTGGCCTTGGAAGACCGACGTCTGAGCCTGGAAATAGTCGCCGCCAACGAGGGAGTGCATCATGATTCTTCTGGGTGGTACCCGGATCAATGGGTCCGTGGTCGTTGTGTTCTCTGTCTCCCAGCGTGGGACCTCAGAGGTGGCCTGGCCAGAGTTGAGATTGACGCTGCCTCTCGTAGCACCGGGGGATCACTTCGGGCGTCAAACCCCCCAGGCGAGATTTGTCGAGATGTGCGACCTTGGCCTGATCTTCTGTCTTCTGGGCGCGGTGGTCGAGGCTGGTGTTGGTGGGCCGGTTGGCCCTGGGCTACAATCTGCGTCCATCGGGAAGCAACATTTTTGCCAAGCCATGACCACGAGGCCTTGTGATATGTCCGATCCGGCCTCTGGCAGAACGTATCAACGAATTCGAGCGGCAGATCGGCTCCATGGCGGAAACCACCCCCGCATGTGGCCATCAAGGCCGGGTTTGTCCTCGCGGTTGAGTGTTGATGTGCCCCCAGCCAGCTCCCTGCAAGTCAGACCAAACGCCTGGCGACGGCGCCCAATCCGCATTTAGCACGGCGGCGTCACAGAGACGTCTTGACGGTCTTGCCCAGATGCGGCCTCTGGGCAAAACGAGCCAATCGTCGGTATCACGGCGGTACACAGCGGCAGCCCGCAGCCTCGCCCGTCACACCCTTTAATGACAGGACGGTCGGCAGCATCGTCCCCACGGGAAGTCGCCTGCCCTAAAATTTTCCGCCCTGGGGTCCGTGTCAGATCTTGGCTGGGCCCGGACTCTTTTCATTCTTTGCCGTTTGTAGACGATGTTATTGCCACGAGCGAGAGAGTTGGAGTGTATGTGGGGGAGAGAGGAAACGAGACTATCCTGGACTGGACAAATCGGTTTCGCCATGTGCCGTCGCCCTACAGTGGGAGACAGTGGGAGAAACATAACTTGTTCAGTTGATGCGAGATTTTCATGGTGCTGGCGAATGCGAGCTGAGTTTCACACCCCCTTTTCTCATGGTAGATGGCGACGGCACGGCGCTGGTGTTGAAACGTTGCGCGCAGAATGATGAGCTATGAGGCCGACCGTTTGTTTGCCATGTACTGGTATCTTTCGAGGCCACGGCGTATTGCGTTTGGATTCAGAGACAAGCGGTGTCGAGGTGGTTGTCATGCCCCCAGCCGAGAGCTATATCTCCGAATACTCACAGGAAGTTTCCCCGAGAGAACACTGGAAACAAGTCTCTTCGGATTGGCTCTACAGGAACTCGAGCTCTAGGAAGCCCGGCAAAAAGCAAAAAGCAGGCTGAAGCGTGTTTGCTTGCCATACTCTGCAGATTTCCCTTTTCCCTAAAGCGCTCCAGATATACAAGGTGGATATAGTCGGCGCCAATAGGCGAATGCACTTCCCAGCCTTACTATCCTACCAAGACTTCCTTTTTGCACTCAGGCGGGCAGACCCGACACTACTGTACTGACCAAGAGGCCTGCAGGACATGCGAGAAATAAGCAAATCGGACGGCATCCGGGTTGTGGGTTATGTTTGGCGATCACTTGCAGTGGAGCATCTGGCCCCCAAGGACCTGTGGCGCCGTGCCAAATCGAGTTTTTGCATCGGCCCCCGATGGTTCCAAGATACAGTCTAGATGCAAGGTGTAAGTGCAAATGCAAACTATCCCCGCGGAGCCTACGACTATTGCCTGGACGGTTTTGCCGGGCGGCTGCATGGCCGTTCCCATCCCCGTTTCCCTTCCCCGGTCTCGATGCCCCCATACGGAGCGGTCTGGCCATGCTATGATTACACTCGCACCAAGTTGACCCGTTTGGTCATGTCAATTGAGTTGCCGGCCCCCGGGCCTTCTCCTGCTGCTGCTGCTGCTGCTGCTGCTGCTGCGCGTAGCCTTGCGTGGGTTGGTACGTGAATCCGAGTCCCAGGTTTTGACACCCAACACGGACGTCAACCCCGCGGACGCCCATCACCACCACTGTGCTCGTACGACGAAGCACGAGGGATGATAGTGATGGCCCTGGTAGCTGTGTTTTTTCCCTTCTCTTTTCCAAACCGTCTTGGGCGATTTGTGCGTCCATGCCTGCCGAGCCTTGATTAAGTCAGAGCGACGTGGCCGAAGTGAGGTACTCTCTGTGAGCAAACATGCAGCGTGAATGCATCTCTTCAACGCCATATGGACCAATCTCCCAGCTCTTCAATGTTTGCTCAACGGAATATAGTCGTCACGGTTGTGCCTGCTGTCGAATCACAGGTCTCCCTATCACGTTGCCGTCTTTTTCGCCCCAGCCTGGTTCTTGTTCTGTCCTCATCAGTCGTTTCGGTAGTCAGGTGCAGGCGCAGGAGCATCGTGGCCGTTGAGCGGATAGCTGCGGCGTCTGATGCAGGTTCTGCACATTGCGCGTCATAGCTGAAACTGAGAACGACAAACTTTGGACGGCCGACCAGTGTTGAGTTCGTGGTGATGGCGACTCACACTGTTGAGACGTTGCCATCGGGGCGACTTTGATATCCTTTCTCGTCACCGCCGTGTTGCCACGGCGTTACACGAAAGGACCTGAGAAGTCCAGGTTCGAACATCTCTTGACGAGTGACTTGCGGTTGCGTTACCTGGAGAGAGTCTGAGCTCGCACATTCTAGTACCGCCAATGTATCTGAGTACGAAGCCTGCCTCTCCATCTATCGTGTCATTGTCTCACAGCCTACACGTTTGCACAAGTGGGGTGAGGCCTCTGAGGAGTCGCCGTTTTGTTTGTCTTCTAGACAGTGGAGAGCCAATTCAACTGTTCCCTTCTTGACGACGCCTCTTTGCTCAAAGTGGAAATCGACATGGACTGGTGTCAAGGGAACATAGGGGTGACAACCCGTCAAACGGAGCATCGCCGCCTGTTTCCCATCGCCGAAGCACCGCTTGCAAGTAGCGAGACAACAAGGACTTCGAACCCCACGCGGCATGCTGTGCCGGGCACCGAAGCGGTCCCTGTCGTCCATATGCCGAAAGACACGGCGGAGTGACTTTCGACAGGGTCTCTCGATGCTCACCGTGCGCCTAATGTCTCTGAAAATACAGTGGAAAGTCCTGGTCGTTTGTTTGTAAACGCTCTCGAGAACCTCGTCTGGGGTCTTAGGGGGGTCTCAGACCGGCAGACCTGGGCGCCTGGTTCGACAATGAGGAAAGCCTCAATCTGATCGGCGCCTAGATCGACCCTCCACCACGACCCCTGCCCCGTTTGTTCCTCGTTTCTCCATGGGCGGACATGGCCTCCAGGGCAGGCTGGTGCCGCATGGCATCACCCCAGTGGTCGTGTACCTACCCGACCTGGCTACCTTACCTGGTGGTTACGCGAAGACCCGCCAGTCAGCGGCGGCGGTCCCCTTTCCTGAGAGGGTTCGAACGTTGGAGGGGAGTCTGGCAAGTGGCATCTTTTGTGCGAGGGGCGGCCGGGGTGTAATCCACGAGCAAGCAGCCCCCCCCCCCAAGCGTGCGTGCCTTCGTACCAGCCTCAGTATTGTCTTCGGTGGATCAGACTGTGTCGATGTGCCCCAGCAAGGTTGTCTTCGTTTGAAGGGGGGGAGATGGGGAAAGGGGGGGGGGCTCGTGCTGGACGAGGCAAACAAGATCCAGATCCAGATGGACCTTGGCCGACCTCGCCGTGGGCATGTCCACGACGACTATAAGTGAGTCGTACGGCGTCTCTATTCCTTTCGAGCTCTTTCTCCTCAACTCATCGACATTCACTGGTTTGTCTTTGCTTTCTCCTCAGTTCACTTCACACCTTATGTCCTCTTCAGACGAGGTGCCAACATTTGAGTGCTGAAGAACTCGAATCTCTCGCCCTTGAGAACTCCTGTGGGTACCCTTCTCCCAGCCGTATCCAGCGGATGATGCTAACATGAACTGGTGCAGTGACGAGGTTGACCGGACCACAGCTTACCCGTCCGCCTCTCCTTGATAGCACACCCAAGCCACATCCTCAGGACTCTCCGCCACGCACTCTTGATAAGCCTGGCAGCTTCAGCCGCCACGATGGTGACTCCCGCCTACTACCCGTCGGTGGAGGGCCGGCGCAACAACAGCCGGGTCGAAGCTTACCCGTCGTCGTACCCCGAGAGGCGGCACGGCGCATACCCCGTCCACCCGGACCCTCGGGCCTCGCCCATGGGTGAGACGGATGACGCTTCTCCCCAGCGCAAGAGGATTGCCGTTGCCGTAAGTTCCTTCCCTCGGTCTCTTTTCCTTGACTTCCCCCTTGTTTCTTGGTGGCTTGACTTGAGGAAGATGGGCCCGGCTAACACCAGACCAGTGTGGACGCTGCCGCAAGAGGAAGATCCGATGCAGTGGTGATACTGGCAATGGAATGCCCTGCTACAACTGCAAGAACGCTGGCTTCGACCCATGCCTGTACCTCCGAGTAAGTGACCCCCGTTCGTCTTACACCTGACCTGACTGACTGACTGACTGCTGGATCAGGTCGCCTCGCAGGAGACGCAGCTGAAGCATGAGAGCTACAGCTACAGCGTCGACGCCTCTCGCCAGTACCACTCCCGCGGCTCTACCATCGTCCCAACGCAGCCGCCGCAGTACGATGGCCTCGCCTACCGCCCCGGCCCGTCGACCTTTGCCTACCACGGACGCCCGTTCGACGCGGCCTCGACCTGGGCGAGCAACATGTCGGTTGAGCAGCAGGGCGTCAACTACGGCGCCTATCCTCCGCCCTACCAGGCGGTCCAGCAGGCTCACCAGGACTCGGACCTGAACCTCACCAGCTTTGCCAACCTCGTCCACCGCGCTGCGGCCCACGGCCATGGAACTGCCACGGCTCGCTGCTCCTTCGAGAACGTTGGCCATGTGGCGGCCACTATGCCCGGGCCTATCCACACCGGTGCCGCGGTGTCTGGCGCACCCCCTTCCCCCTCCGTTGCGGTTGCCGATATCCATGACCGCATTCTCCCCGTCTCCCGTGTCTCGACTCCCGCAGGCCGTGCTGTTCTGGCCGCTGCAGGAGGAACGCCCTACCGGAACGAGTCCTCCTCTCCGGCTCACGGCAGGTCATCGCAGTCCTCGGCCTCGAGCGCCGCCCCCATGACCCCCAGTTCCGATGCGTCGGCTTCAGGCTTCGCCAACTACGAGTCCTCGTCGAGCATGTCCAATGCTGCCTCGTCGTACCCTCCCATGGGCCTTGCCGCCCATCTCTCTCGGTCCAGCGACCTCTACGCCCCCACCGGCACCTCCGAGGGCGCCATGTACTCGGCCAGCACCTCCGCTGGCGACTCAATGCGCTCCTCCGCCTCCGGCCCCGACATGACCTACCGGTACACCGACACGACCACCTCGGGCACGGGGTCGCCTGTCGCCACTATCACGACCACGCACATGAACAGCCGCGGCGCCACCGGTGGCGGCCTTACCTCGAGCCACGCCCACCACGGGTCGTCGTTCGTCACGCATAACCACGGCGAGCATGCATCGTACATGATGTCAGGCGACGTCGGAGGCGCATCCGATGCGGATGCCGGTGCGGACGACAGCGACTCCAAGGTTGCTGGGCTCCGAACCTGACTGCCTAACAACCGGGGCGTTGACAGGGTGCCTATCGAGGAGTTGGGGCGAGACTCAGATTGCTTGCTTGTTCTACTTGACTAAAATTGTTTCATTGGCTGTCTTTCTTTATTTCTCTGTACGGCGGGAGCTGCACTCCGTTTTCTTCGGGATACCCCGTCGGTTCGACCATTCTCGAACACGAGCAGGATCCTCTTATGCTTCTCCATCGGAGCGAGATCATTGGGTTCGGCTGCGAGGACCAGGGCGGCTTCGCCAAGGAAGGGGATTGGGTCGATGGTGATGCTCTATCAACTCGTGGCTTGCAGCCATGTCGTCGATGCTTGGTTCCGAGGGAAGGGGCTCGGCTCTTTGGCTGACAGCTCGACGTGCTCTGTCCAAGCAGCGTGTGCACGGCAGCAGAGGTGGTTGAGCGAGGAGCGTTACGTGTGTCACGGTGGCGGGTTATCTCCCCGAGTTACATCGCAGTGGCCACGGCGCCTGTTGACATGGAATCTTGGAGGGATACGGTTTGCTGGAGTCTCCGCTAATACTGGCTGGCATGGAGCGAATCAACTAACTATCTCTATCTTGGCTTCTTTTCTTTGGTTCGGCTTGGGAGGGATTCTGTCCCCGGTGGACTTTGCTGGCTCTTCCCCGACATCATGGGAGGCAGTCTTGGCAGCATATGGCCCTGGACTCCCAGGGTGCCTTTGCTGACACGGGGGAAGGGGAGGAGAATGCGGAGGACTGGGGTTCTGGCTGCTTCCTTGGGATGGTCTGTAGATCGGGGTTTGAATTCAAACTGGACGGGTATCAGCCCGGAAAACAAGAGACTTGGTTATATCCCAATGATGCTTCGTGGTTGCTTTTCTCATACTGGTTCAACCATGCTATCGATCGAGTCCAGGCGCCACGAAGCGCCACACCTAAGTCGACATGTCATAACCGGGGAAACAGTCCTGGGAAGGGACGGGTAGCTGAATGTGCCGTCGCCGACGCCAACGCCAACGCGGTGCGTGTGTAAGGAGGCATGAGCTGTAGAGGGACAGCATGGTTAGTTCGTACCAGCAGCGAGAAGTAAAAGGAAGAGAGAAATGAAGGATGCGACTTATGCGGGGTATTAGCTGCTAGCTCGCAGGGGATGTCATGGAGTGAAGGTGAAAACCCCTGGAAGAAGGTACGGATTTGGGGGGGACGGTGAGACGATGATGAGGTGAGTTTCCATGATGCCTGGACCTTGAAGAGTGCATCTACTGTGTAAGTCCCCAATTCGAGGTTCTTCTCGATTCATCCAAGTAAACGTCCACGTGGACAATAATCAAACGACCTGTTCTCAATTTACGATGATAGAGCTAGGTCCAATCTATCGCAATCACCAGAAATTAATGAGTCCTTGCTTCGCCGTCACATGGCATCCAAAATGATGCAAAACATGGATCGCTGCGGAGGACACCTCACCCTCACCCTCACCCTCACCGAGGCCCGGCCCAGCCAGCCTGCGAACGGCCCACAGCGGGGTACGGGCGGCGGGGCCACCCCCTGCCAGGTACGAGTTCTAGCGCTGTAGCCACTGTAGCTTAGGAATAGCTTCAACCGCCGTCCCGGCGGAGCTGCGATGTACGGCAGCTCCTCAGCTCCCGTTCCCTCTGGATGGACGGCCCGGGCTCCTCCACCCATTCCATCCCATCCCGCCACAGGGGCGCACGGTGTTTTGTATTCCCGCAGCTTCAGTGGGCTCCAGCAGGTCGTGCACCTATAAAACAGTGGCATGGTCCCTAGCCTGGTCCGCTGGGCGCCTCCCCCGGATCCCTGTTGTCGGCCCTAGTTTGATCTGCTGCCATCCTCCTTTCAAGGCCCGGCCGCTCTCCACCCGCGCGCACGCACGCACTCCGTCATCGCCTCTCGTGTCGCAACCTCGAGAAGGATTCCTCTCTTCTCCCACCATCAACTCCGCTCTGCGGCCTCACCTCGGTCGGCCTTCCCTATTCCCGCGGCCTCGTCGTTGTCTTGCCTGATTTCCCTGCCCCTTCTGCAGCTTCTGGATCGAAGCGCACTCGGGTTACACACGTCGGCATTGAAAGCTGCAACAGCGCCCTTGTTGCAAGTCAAGTCGCATAACCCCCCCCCCGCCTCACGTCGCAACAACCACACACTGCTTTTTCCTTTATCACGCACGCTCGCATATACGACCAAGATGCAGGTCCCGTTGCTACGCCTCCACTGCGGCGTCAACTCGTACGCCTGGGGCAAGAAGGGTCTCGACTCCGCCGCCGCTCGCTTTGCTGCTGCCACGCCCTCCGACGACGTAACCATCGAGTCGGGGAAGCCATACGCCGAGGTAAGCTCTTCTTCTCCGGGCTATGACCATTGTCGATGGCCTCATGTGCTGACTGATCAACTGTATAGCTCTGGATGGGCACTCATCCCTCGAATCCTTCCCGCGACGTTGTTACTGGCCGCTCCCTCCTCGACCTCTTCTCCGAAAACCAAGCCCTCCTCTCCTCCTCCGTTGCCGCCCGCTACGGCCACAAGCTGCCCTTTCTCTTCAAGGTCCTCTCCATCAACAACGCCCTCTCCATCCAGGCGCACCCCAACAAGACCCTCGCCGAGAAGCTCCACGCCAGCGACCCCAAGAACTACCCCGATGACAACCACAAGCCCGAGATGGCTATTGCCATCACTCCCTTCCAAGGACTATGTGGCTTCCGACCTCTCACGGAGATTGCCTACTTTCTGGACAAATTGCCGCCCTTGAGAAGTCTTGTTGGCGATGATGTTGCCAAGGAGTTTGCTGAGGCCGCTGAGGATGCTGCCGAGGGAGTCACCGACGCCAAGAAGGCGGCGTTGAAGAAGGCTTTTGCTGCCCTCATGTCCTCGTCCCCAGAGTCCATCGCTGAAGAGACGGCCAACCTTGTGCAACTAGCGACTGCCGACAGTGCCGACTTTGCCGCCGGCGGCGTGGCCTCGACATCTGGCGAGATTCTGGCTGGGCTCGTAACCAAGCTGCACGGCGAATTTGGCGACGATATTGGCCTCTTCGTACTCTTCTTCCTCAACTATGTCACCCTCGAGCCCGGTGAGGCTATGTTCCTTGTGGCCGACGACATCCACGCATACCTTTCAGGCGACATCATGGAGTGCATGGCCGCCTCCGACAACGTCGTCCGGGCTGGCCTGACGCCAAAATTCAAGGACGTCACTACCCTGGTCGAGATGCTCACCTACAATTATGCCCCAATCGAAGAGCAAAAAATGTCACCCGCCGAGTATCCCTACGCCACCCTCAACCGCAACGCCTATAGTTCCGGCTCTGCCGTCATCCTCTACGACCCCCCTATCGACGAGTTCGGCGTCGTACGCACGCTGCTACGCGGCGACGGCGCCAAGGCGACCTTCGAACCCCTCGATGGACCTAGCATCATCATCTGCATTTCTGGTAAGGGCCGCATCTCCGTAGGCCCCACCGGCGCAGAGATCAAGGAGGGCTACGTCTACTTCGTCGGGGCCACAGCCGAGTGCGTCTTGGAGTCCGAGGGCGGCGAAGACGATGAGTTTATCACGTTCAAAGCCTTTTGTGAGATTGACGAGTCGGCGAACAAGGAGAAGCTGTAAAAAGGTCAGATGAGTTGAAAGCTAGTGAAAGTAACAAAATGGGGTATGGACAGGAGACATGGGATGCAATGAATGACTGATTTTCAGGACATGCCATGCAGAGGAGCCACATATTTTAATCATGATAATTATATTTCAATCGAGTTTTGTGACTCAGGTGGGGTGCCCTGACCTTGGTGTAAGTGAGGTCAGTAACGGAGCCTTGTTAATGTCTCAACATTAACAGTCATCACTTTGAAGTTAAGAGCAGAAGGGGATAAAATGGTTCCGCCATTTGAAGGAACGAAAAGCAATGGCAATGATGGGTTCTGTTATATGCTTGAAGTCGGGAACGCCATGAATCCGATATGTCGCCGTATAACTAAGTCAATGGATGCCCGCCTCGAGCCAATTCACAACCTACTTTGCTGAGCTATCGACATCTAGGCGTTCATTGAACGGCCAAGGGTCCTTTTTCTTTGGTGCCCTGGGCTGAAGTCAGCATCACGTATGATCTACGCCGTGAATCAAGCCACTTACTCTTTTCCCAGGCGGTCTGGCTGCAGCTTTGAGCCATAGTACCGGAGGCCCCGCCAGAACAACCCGTCGCTCGTGCTCATGGATGCCGCGAACTTCGCCATGCTGGCCATCTTCTTCGACCGGGGTTCTCGGGCCCGCGCGTACGCCTCCAGGGCACTCTGGAGGCTGTTTGTCTTCGGGGACGTCGCGTGCCGGAGCAATTCCCGGGCGAGCACCGTTGCGTCCTCGATGGCGAACCCGGTGCCCTGGCCGCTGGTCGGCAGCATGAGCCTGGCGGCGTCGCCGATGAGCACGGCGCTGTCACACTGGATCTCGTCCTGCTTCCATACGCGCTGGCGTAGCGGCGTGCGGATGATGCGATCTGCTGCGCCGAAGAGCATCCCCAGCGTGCCGCTGTACGGGTGGAAGACGTTCTTGTGCTTGCGGAGGATCTCCACAGTTGAGTTGTACGGGTACTGGCTCGGGATGATGGCCGACTGCCAGCGCTCAGCGCCCGTGGGCGACTCAGGGATCGACTTGAGAGGCGAGTTCGACGACGGCGGCTCTTGCTCTGGGAGGACCAGATCCCAGCGGATCTTGCCGTCGGGACAGGGCCCGGAGGCCATGAAACCTCGGTCCAGCCAGACGCAGTGCGAGTCGCTGAACGGAGCCGGAGCCGGCTCCGCACTTATACCGGGGCCCGAAACGCCATAGAAGCCGGTCAAGCCCATGAAGTCGGGCAACCACCGGTCCGCCGCGGTGGCGCTGTCCCGCCGGTCCAGGATGAATCTGCGCACCGCCGAGAAGCCGCCGTCCGCGCCGACGAGCAAGTCAACCGCCATTTCGGTCCCGTCGGCAAACGAGACCCTGGTCTGGCCGTTGGTGAGGGCTTGGAAGCCCGCCGTCTTCTTGGCCCAGAAGACTTGACCACCTAGCTCCTTGACCTTCTCTACGAGGAGGGATTGCAGAACGCGGCGCTCAAAGTATACGACACCCGTCTGGAGGTCGTGACTCCACATGGCATGGGCCTGCGAGGTAAGCCTCTCGTGACCGCCGGCGTAGTCGCAGCTCCAGGTGGTGAGATGGCCGCACTCGTAGCCGCGGGCGCGGACGGCGGATTCAAGGCCCAGGCGGTATAGCGGGTACAACCCGTTGGCGAAGACGCCGACCGAGGCGCCGGCGCGGTTGCGTTCGTTGTGGCCCTCCAGCCCCGGGGCGGCGGCCTGGTCGAAGAGCACGGGGCGGAAGGCGGACCGGAGAACGGGGTGCGAGAGGATCTGGAGGGCGAGCGTCGGGCCGGCGATGGCGGAGCCGATGATGGCGATGGTCTTGGGGGCGTGAGAGGACATCGCCAATGCCACCTCAGATTTGTGTACGATCCAAGCGAATGTCGCAGCTCTCTTCCGGGCGGGCCTCAATGGCCGAACAAAGTCGTTCTCCGGGTTCCGATGGTCCGAGAGAAGTCTTTAGCGATAAACAATGACCGGAAATCGACGAGACGGAGTTGCTAGAGGTTGTTTCATCGTTCAGTGCCTGTGTCCTGAGGCTATCTTTAGTGATTATCCACTGCTGACATCAGGTCATTTCGAGAATCGACACGGGGTTGTGGAACGCAGCCACAAGCTGCCATCGTCATTTTCTTCATGATATCGAATATTTAAAACATGAAGCTGCTCTGGACTCTTCGCAAAGAAACGCGGATTTGCTGTTGGAGTGAGTTTCCACGAACTGGCGCTCAGAGTGTGGAGAGGAGTCGTCTCTGAGGCCGATCAGTGTTAGCACAAGATGCAGCACATCGCGACCTAGGAAGACGAGTGTTTACTCTTCCTCTAGGCAAAAGGAGGAATGTGGGTATTCTCATTTGCAACAGTCAGAACGCAACGCCGACTCATGAGGAGAACCCAAGTAGAAGACACCGTACAGTGCATGGACAGTGTCAGAACCCAATTCGCACGAAATGGCGGGGCACAACGGTTCAGAGGTACTTTCCCAATACGGCAACGCCATGCATCTTCACCGCCTGGATTCTGCCATCGCCATCCACCCGTCATCGCTATCATCACTTGCATCGTTCGTCCTTATGCTTGCTCTCAAGGTTGCAGAGTCACGATATGATACCCACCACCAAACCTTCCGTTGCAGAGCATAAAGGGGTCGAGACCTCCTGCAATAACTCTATTCTCCCTCTTTCCCCTTTCTAGGTAGCCCGTTCAACCGTCTCCCAGACACGCACCTTCCGCAACTTCTCCCGATCCGCTTTCCCTCCCCTTGCCATCCGGCTTCGGCGCCCCAGCGCCTTTGCTTTCTGCCAAAGGTTAGTTTGTACACTTCTGTCCATTTATATGCGTGCGTTTTCGCAAGGCTTTTTTGTCGGCTGTTTTATTTCCTTCTTCCTGGGTTGATTCTTATTGCGCATTCGGTTTTAGGCGGGTGGTATCGGGGCGGAATGGCTAACGGGAAGAAGCCCTCGCGGGACGAACTCAAGAGCCTCCAGGAGGACCTGGGGCCGTATTATCAGCAGCTCTTACTGCCGCGAAGACGCGATACCCCTTCCAGGGAGTCGACCATTCAAGAGATCCGACGTTACCAGTCCAACACCCCGGAATCCAAGCTACCAGGGACCAAGCGGCGCGACACGTCGTCCAGCAGAGACTCGACTCCAAACCAATCGAGTAGGCCGAGATCGAAGAGCCGCGGCGCAAAGGGACACTTCGCAGCCTCGGAGGTTTCAACACCCAAGAGGTCACCAAGGAGCGAACCGCCAAAACAGAGGACACCAAGGCAGGACTCGGCCAAGCCAGAGAACCCGGGTCGCGAAATGGCACAACGAAACCGAAGTGGACGGGGGTCCAACCGGAACAATGGAAACACCCACGGCGAGGAAGTCCAGATCTGGGAGCTCTGCAAGGGCCAGGTCTCGGAGATAGTTGCCGGCATCAATGCCGAGAACGACAGCCTTACAGAGCTCGTCAACATGGACAAGCAAGTTGGCGTGATGGACCTGGAGAAGATCCCCGGGGATTCTCTCCAGCAAATGGAACAACTGTGCCGTGCAGGAGTCAAACACTCTGATGCGAACACGGCGGCCCTCAAGGCGCTGTCGGACCAGCTCAAAGTATTGCGCGCGGTTGTGGTTGCTAAGGAGCAGTCGGAGGCCCAGGCGGCCGGGCCAGGCAAGAGACAAGTTACTAGAGAGAGCGCGCCTACGGCCTCGTCACTATATGACTTTGACGGTGCTGGAGATTCACCGGTACCTAGCCCAATCGGAGGAGGTTCAGCACGGAAGTATGGTGACCGTTCCAGCAACAGAGATAGAGACAGCATGCCACCCAAAGCCGACAGTGTCGAGCCGCAAGGGTCATCAGGAAGCGGAGCCGGGTCCGCGGTTGGGGCCAACAACAACAAGTCCAAGGTGCTCTTCTCCAAGGGCGACGCAGTTGCGTTCAAGCCACGGGCACTCAACGGAGACCAGATCTCGGATTGGATACTAGGCGAAGTGGCGCAAGTGCTGGGCGAGGGTAAGAGCCGACGGTACAAGGTGCTTGACATCGAGCCGGACGACCAGAGCAAGCAGAAGGAATATCGGTCGAGCGCGAGCAGCATGATCCCCATCACTTCAGAGGCCCTGGCAAGCACGCTTAAAGATTGGGAGCACGGCAAGGTGGTTCTGGCCCTGTATCCTAACACGACGACGTTTTACAAGGCCGAGGTGCACAACATGGCTGATACCGGCAAGGTGAACCTCAAGTTTGAGGGGGAAAACGACTCATCGACACTGCAGCAGGTGGAGCGGAGGTTCGTCATTGAGTACCGGGCTTGATGATGCATAGACTGCAGGCTGCGAGTCGATGGACCTCGGCTGGATGCAGTGGGCGGCTCTTGTTCATTAAGCAAAGCCATGACGAAACGAAATGATGAGAATCTTGATTACACGGGGAGGCGGAGGTAACCGGGGCTGAAAAGGTGCTTTCGTTTGCCATAGAGAATCCTAGTCAGATAATCTCCCTATCTCTAGGTGGACAGGAGTTTCTGTGGTGTTGAATGTTGATACCCGGCCAAATATTGGGTTATACGGAAAGACCCAGACCTAGCGGTTTGAGAGTAGACACAAAAGTGAAGACGGGAAGTTGTTGAGTTAGTAGTGACTTTCACATGTGAGGCTCCACGAGATGAGACGAGAGCAAACAATTTGGTCTCATGCAGTTCTAGATGGATTTGGAGTATTACAGTTGACAGGACTTAGACTAGAAGTAACCAGGGGCATGGGAGAGCGTGAGCAACGGTGCACATGTGATTTGTCGACCCAAGCGTGACCGTTTTCATCTATTCCAGTAGTTACCGTTAGACTCATCAACCCGGTACCCGGGGATTGCATTTCTGTCCTTATTGATAAGCAGCTCTAGCGGCTTGTACGCACACTTGCAACGGTGACGGTGTGTGACCTGGTGGACTGTTGAGTCTGTGGTGATACTTGTGGTTGGGCCGGAATACGCTAGGAGCCTCAAGTACTAGACTACTAGCGAGCCGACGGTGGCCCGCCCTACGAAGGACAGGGAGGCTATAATACTGGTAGAGGGCCTCAATCTTTTCCCCTGCAGCGCCACAGGTCCCCAGTCCCCTAAGTTGGGTAGGTGAGGTACCTAGCCGGCCGTTGCCCCGTGCTGTAGCTAGCCCCGAACAGGACTGGGCCAGGGCCCCTACCCAGGGCCGGGCAGCAAGCGACGTGGGCGGACCCTCTTCACTCAATCTTTCCCTTTTTCCCCTGACGGGGGCAACGGGCAAGGGCAACAGCAACGGGCAAGGGCAGGAGCGAGCAAGCAGCAAGCAGTACAGAGGCGGCCAGCAGCATCACCGGCCATCATCATCATCACCACCTCAGGCAGCACAACCGTCGCTCCATCCCCCGTTGTACTTGGCTAAGGCACCCTTTCTAGCTAAACCAAAACCACAGCCACAACCGCAACTACAACTACAACTACAACCACAGCCATCACCGCTAGTTGTTTGTATTCTACTCGCTGCCTGTCTAATTTCCGCCTCGACCGACACCCAAATCCACGCCAGCCCAGACGACCGACCTGCACCGAGTATCCGCTTCGTGTAATTGCGGCCGGCGCGTCATCCACCCATCCATTCCCCCATCTCGCCCAATACCACACCCACCGGTGAGTTTCAAATCCCCGACACGCCAGACAGCCAGGCAGAGACATTCTTCAGAGACATTCTTGCGCTCCTGGTGCTTCAATTGACCACCTCCAACCGACTGTCGACTCCCAACTGTCTTCTGTGCCTATCTGCATCTCGTGGTATGTGCCGACCTCGCTGACTCGCTCGTGTCTTTCTGAGCCAGACAACTTGAAACGAAACACCATCTGTCAACCTGTCGCACCACACAACCGTCAACCGCACAAAGACACACTCCCCGACATAGACACAAGCGAGAGAAAAAGCCTCTCCTCTCGACCATCACCATCCTTGCCTCGACCTCCCTCACCGTCGTCGTTTGCCGTCCCCGCGATAGTCCTGCTGTTTTCATTTCCC